>JAIOJX010000001.1:37801039-37819948 GCA_022376925.1 Tragulus kanchil | reverse complement strand
AGGAACCACTTGTGCGTAAGTTTATGCAGTGCTTATTTCTTTGATGGCTTTTAGCACTGTTGCATTCACTAAATGAAATTAAAAATATTAAAATTGTTTGGTTTTGTTTTTGCTTTTTTGTTATTTAAGCAACTCGTTCAAATAGATGCCTTCTCGATGGAGGTCGGACAACCTGGTGCAAGACAAGTTGGAAACTTCCTATGTTCTGAAGTGTTTTCTCATACAAATGCAATTAAACAACCAAGTTCATGACACTGCTTCTCATTAATCAGCTGTTTTCAGCTTTCAGATGGGACTAGAGTCTTATTCCACCTTATCTTTGTGTCAGGTTAACAGATCGTAGTGTATGCTTTTGTCTCCAGTTGGCTGTCTTCCAAAATAACCTTTGTTGCCATAGTCTTTACTTGCTTTGTTTAAAATAATGTACTTGCTTTACTTAAAATAATTTGCACACTTGCTTTGCATAACATAATCTGTACTTTTCTCTGCCCTATTTGCTTTTCGAATACTGCATTCCAAATGATGTGACTTTTGATCTTTTCTGTCTGTTTTGTCCAGTCTCTTAATTTCTTATGAGCCTTACATTTTTAGGTCAGATGGCTATCTTTTTCTTCATTCCCTGTCTGTATTTGTTCTGTTTTTTCATAATTTTTAGATGCAGAAGCAACACAGAAATTTTAAATGAAGTCCAGGGTATTCCTGGTCAGTGTCCCCCTTTGATGGGACACATCTGGTGCCTAGCCTCTCGTTCCAAGGAATGTGAATTATTTGACTGTGAGACCTCCTCTAGATTTTGGCCTTAAGAAATCAGATCTTAGGGAGAGTCCCTTCATGACTGGCCTCCCATAAGACTGAGGCTAATTTGGCCTTAGATGACCTCATGACCCACCAAATTGAGCACAGCGTCCCCTGAGGGCTTTGGTTCTTGATCTTTAGCTGTGGGTCGATTTTAACCAAGAAAAGCCCATCAGATCGGTGCTCCAACATCCAAGGTGAAGTTAATCATTTTGGCTGCTGCCCTTTAATCTTCCTCTACCATGCATGCAGTCCACGGAAGAGGAAAACTGGTTATGTAGGGAACCAGGGTGACTTTTACTTCCGTGTTCTTGGAAAACAAGTTTTGAAAAGTACAGTTCCAAGATTAGTTGTTTGTACTGCCATTTAATGTTTTAGCCAGCATTAAAGAGTAGGAGTTATCAGCACTACTAATATTCAGTTTTTTGAGTCTACTTTAATCTTGTTTTCTTGATTTTTATGCTGTCTTTGCCAAAACTATCAATGGCCACTCTGTTATTTCCTCGTTTTCTTTCTTTTTTATGTTTATTTTTTTCACTCTGTGAAGCCTTTTGAAACTTGGTTTCTCTTTGGTTTCTTTTGTTAGTAACTCCAAGAAATCCTTTGAATTCTCTACAAATTTGATACAACTACCTATTGGTCGCTTCTAAATTTGGTAATTATTCAGACCACTAGACATTAGTACATCCTGTCTTGGGACTATCATTACCATTATCTTAGTGCTTGTGAGTTCAAAGACAGACAGAATTGGCAAAGAACACTTCCTACAGATCTGAAAACAAGTTTTAACGTTGCATTTATGTACATCTCATGCATAATATCTTCTTAGCCATTCATGTACTTCTTTTGGATAAAGATAATATATTCAAAAACTGTTGGAACCAAAAACGTACTTGTTTCTTGCCCATATATGGGACCAAAAATGTACTTGTTTCTTGCCCATATATATAGAGAGATGTATATATTTTCTAATTTGGTATTTATTTTGTTTACATTGACTATAGTTTTGCTGAACAATTTTGATGTTATTACTTTTTTTTTTTTAATAAAGTTTGTATTGTTAAAGTGCCTGTGGAGTTATTTCCTAATAAATAACTTTGGACGAATGCTGTAGATCTTGTGACACAGCTAGGAGCATGGCTGTGCTTCTTACATGGAAGCCTGATTACTTGGCCTACAGACTGAGAGCTTTATTGACTCCATCTTGTAGTTTTGCCTTCAGTTTGGTTCAGTTCTGTCACTCAGTCGTGTCGGACCCTTTGTGACCCCATGCACTGCAGGACTCCAGGCCTCTCTGTCCATCGCCATCTCCCAGAGCTTGCTCAATCTCGGGTCCATTGACTCAGTGATGCCATCCAACCATCTCGTCCTCTGTCGTCCCCTTCTCCTTCTGCCTTCCATTTTTCCCAACATCGGGGTCTGTTGGCTCCTTTTTATCTCCTCTTTCCTGCCCTCCATTTCCTCCATCTACCTGAGTAGGTTAATTATAACTAGAACAGAAGGAACACTTTGAAGAGGAGAATTAAAACGTACACTTAGTTAGAAATAACTTCATGCTTGTTCTGCTCCTGTAAGATATGCCTGCTCTGCTCTGTGACGGCCCACACTTGTAACCCATAGCTCTGTAATTGCCCGGGCCCATAACTCATAGCAACTCCCGTGCTTTATAACCCTATAAAAGAAAAGCGCGCTTTGCGCATGCGGCCAGAACCCTAGAGCGCTAGCTCGTCTGGGACTGCCGGCATAATGAACCTGAGTTCTGCAACCCTCCGAGTGTGTTGCTTGGTTTCTCAACGGTTTGATTTCTGGAACACTGCTGGAGGCCCCAGCGAGATTCCAGCTACGTTGGCCCCTTGAGCCGCCCAGACTAGTTGCTCTGCCAGGTCCCGGCAGGGGAGCTCTGGGCAAACGGGGAGGCACGCCACCTGACAGTTTTCCAGGTTCTCCTCTGAACCAGTGCTCCAACACTCCAGACCGCAGAGCCCAAGCCAGACTCATTGGAGGGATGGACCAGCTCATCAGCAACGGCCACAGAATAAGGTAAGGCCCCAGGTCACAGCACCGAAGCCAGGCAGGTCCTGTCTCCGGATGGAAGAGGAGCCTCATCACTTCCTACGGTCTTCAGTAAGAAGGCCACCAGTTCGGGACGTTCCCAGCGGAGGAAGGCACGTGGTAAACCCTGTTCTGAGTGTGTGTGTGTGTGTCCACGCACCCTGACTCCTCTCCGTTCCAGGACAATTGTGTGATTGCACGGCCTTGGAGGTACCGAGTCTGAGTGGGCCCTAACCTGGGGTTCCGTGGTGACCCTCACACGGTTTACGGTGGCTCTGGACTCTGTCTGATCCACTCCGGCTGAGAGGCACCTAAGCTCCCCACGGGGACATGGCCAGGCAAGTACCTGAATGGTCTCCTCTCCTGAGGGGGCACCCACCCTTGTTTGTCTTTACGCCACTGACACAGAGTGGGAAACACAAGTTGAGGGGAAACAGTTTGTTACTGATTTGAATTAGACATTGTGTATGTCCAAACGGCCCTTTTGCCCTAGGGCCTGCTCCCGGAATTATTGTCTTGCAGTCTTTAAGGCTGTCTCTCCCCTTGGAGACACTCTGACACTCAAAGGAAGATTTGGCTCAGTCTCTTGTGTAGCTCACTGCTCCGTTCCCTGGGTCCTGGTACACACAATGTTTTGTTTGTGCCCTCCTAGCCTCTCTGGCGGATATGAGCTTTGCTTTCTAAAAATGCGATTGCACCCCCTCCTACCGTTTTGTTGAGGCTCCTGGATATGGGGTATCTTTTTTTTGTTTTTGGAGGGATCCAACATTCTCCTGTCAAAGGTTTTTTAGCAGCTAGTTGAAATTTTGGTGTTTTTTTGGAAGATGAGCACCTGTCCTTCTCCTCTGCCATATTAGATGTCTTTATTGTGGTGACCACATAGCAAATATTGTGTGCTTATGTATGCAGCCATTTAAACTGTTTTGGTGTTTAAATTTTTCTAAACTTTAGCCAATTCCTCGCACCTCCTTCTGTAGCCTCTTCACTTGATTTTCTCCATGGTAAAACTTGTCAGTTAACCAAACAATTTAATTGTGTGTGTGTGTGTGTGTGTGTGTGTGTGTGTGTGTGTATGTGCGTGTGGTCTCCTAGAGATATTCCTCCTGAGACTAATGTTCAACGCTACTCTGGCTGGTTGCTCTCTAGACTTGCCTTGGGACTTCCTTTTGTCTTTGTGTTGTGTTGAATGTCATGTTTTCTGCATTCTGTGTCTTTCTCCTTATGTCTCATATTTTGAGATGGTCTTCCTAAGAAACGTCAAAGCAGCTGATTTGTCTTCCTCAGCTCTTGTCTCATCACAACAAAACTCTGGAGAGATGGACCAAAGGGTATAGAATAACCAATAGGTTACAACTCAATTCAGCCCAAGCAGACGGACCTTTTATGAGACAGACACTCCCAAGACATGGCAACGGGGTGGCCCCAAAGGCATCCGCCTCATTTTCCTCCCTGATCCCGCTTGGCTGCTCCCTTTCGTACTTCCAGTCTCGTCCTTTTGGTTGTGGTGTGTGCAAAGTAGGGCTTCTACCCACCACCGATCAATGAAAGGGAATGCAAATGGGGCATATGCTCAAGGCCAATTGATAACTGTAAGTTACGCAACAGCGGGCCGTGCTGTCTATGCCCATAATTCGCTCTGTTACAAGCAGATGTAGAATATGCATTAGCCCTTACTGGGCTCCGAACTGCCTAACTTTACTTGGAGTGGCCCCTATTGTACCCACCGTGTACCTAGGGCACAGGTGCAGGGATTGAAAACTCTCAGTGGTTATTTTGTAGCATATCTGTGAGCTCTCCTGGGAGTGTCTGGGTTGGAGCTTAGACATCAGCTTGCATCCCTCTCAGCTAGGCCTCCAGAAGGGGTGAATGGGAGGGCAAATTCTGTGTGGTATTTCTCATCTTGTTGCTCATTATTATTATTATTGTTAGTGTCTAATACATGTCCATTCAGTTTGCACTAACGAAAGAAAGCACCCACTCTCTGCCACGTCCCCTGCAAGGCAACCTCTCTTTACAAACACTGAAGAACTAAATCCAAATGAAGATAGACAACGTAATTTCAGTACAATTATTTTTCAACGTGGCTGTCATAATGAGACTTTAAATTTCCCAAAAGTGACCCACGTCCAAGTGACTTATAGGGCAGTCCTGACTACTGTTCATAGGACAAGCTAGCAAGTTCTAGTACAAAAGCAGCCCGTGTGCTGCTATAGGCTTTCCTTTTACACAGGTCTCAGGCCAGTCCACTGACCAGTAGTTCACTCACGTCTTGGGGTTCTCTTCACAGATGTCATGGCCGAAGCAGCATGGCGCCCCTGCCGCTGGCGGGGCCGGGTCCACCTGAGGCCGTGCTGGAGAAGGCAGGTCTCAACTCGGGCCTCGCTGGCCCCAGGGCAACAGCGCAGAGCCCTGCCTCTGCCCCCAGCCTGCAGGGAGGGACTAGTTGTGGGCAGAGCTGCCCAGGACAGGTGCTCTGTGCGGGACAGCTCAGCTCCTGCGGCATGGGTGGCCAGTGCAGCCCTGCCTCTGGTGCAGGGCCGGGCATGGGGACGGCAGGCTACTTGTCTCTCAGGAAGTTGAGATGCTCCTGGCACTCGGTGAATCGGTGCTGGAAGCATAAGTCCTGCCCGATAACCGGCAGCAGCTCCTTCAGCGTTTGCCACTTCCACAGACCCAGCACTGCGGACTCCCACTGGCTTCTGGTGGAAGGGGGAAACGGCCCCAGTAAGCCCTTGCATATGTCTGTCAGTTGGCATTCAAATCTTTCATTCGCTATGCATGGTGCCCAGAAGCAGGTGCTGTGCATTGAAGAAAGGGCCCTGAGAAAGGCGGTACCACGCAAGATGATGTGCCACGAGAAAGGCGGTACCACGTGCGATACACTCGCATAACGGAAGTATCTCGAGAGTTGGGGTATCACGCGAGAGGGCGTTCCCGCCTAAAGGAAGTACCGCGAGAGAGAGAGAGGGCGTGTCACGCAAGAGGCGGTGCCCACATGAAGGAAGCACTCCGGGGGGGTGGGGGGTAACACGCAAGTGGAGGTTCTGGCGTAAAGCAAATATCGCGAGAGCCGGGTTTCCCCGAAAGAAAGTCGCCGTATAAAAGGAGTTGCCCTGCGAAACAGGATCATTCGAGACACGGCGCCCGATTGGGGAGGGAGCCAGTGTAGGTTTCCCCGACTAGAGCCCATGAAGAGCTCTGCAGCGAACTGACTCGAGACAGGCCGGCAGCGCTGGTGGTAAGGAACAGAGAAGAGCCGGGCGGCATCTTGCCTAAGGTAGAGGTGCCGCCCAGGAGCGTGGCTGAGGGCGGGGATCACAGCATGGCATTCTGGGGGGGCAGGCCGCTCCTGAAGGCTGCGCGCTGGGCCGTCCGGTCGCGCTTGTGTGACGCAAGGTTCCACAACAACCAAGCTGTTGTAATAGGCCTTGCTGTGGGACGGGTCCACCACGGGGTTCTCGGCAGGGTGTGTGTCCATATTTAAGAATGAGCCGCTAAAGTGCCTTCTGGAAGCTCTGTGGGATTGGTGAGCGCTTGTAGGCTGGCGGTATCCAGAGTGTGTTCTTTACCTCGTTTGTACAGGAGAGAAAGGCTTGGTCTGCTTTGGGATGGACGAAGCCTCACTCAAGTATCACACTTCTGTTCCAGGACTTCATCCCTGCCTTGTCCTGTGCCTACTGTCCCTGAAGCCGGTTCTGTTTTCCTCGTATATCTCTTACTTGTTGCTTGTTGTCCTCAGTTTATCTCCCTTCTTTATTATATACAGGATTGGAGGGTTTTATTTTTTTCAGGTAAAAGTAAGGTACAAGTCTTCCCGTGGATATAATCATACTCTAGCAATGCAGTTGAAACTGACTTTGATTGGATATGATTGGTCCTAAAATTCATTAGCCACTAAATAGCTGCTGTCATCCATTATCATTCTGGCTAGCTTACTTTTGCTAGCTGAGACCTTAGAGATGGAGTTCTCAGTGTCATATGTTTCTTACCATTTCTGACTTGCAAATATCAGTTCAATACTTGCTATTAGGACTATCAAAGTGCATCTTAACTATCATACTATGGATTAGGAAACACTACTGAGGAAAATAAGTTTGACTCTCTTTTTTCGTAAATTAGACACTTCCCAAATGGCGGAAGTGTTTGTGAAATGTGAAGAAGAGTTAGAACCACGGCAGATAAAACAAGAAGAAATTGAGGATGAAAATGTCGATGATGTGATCTACCTTGAAGAGAAACCAGCTTCAAAACGGGATACTTCAAGTAAGTGTTTGCTTTCATTGAAGCAAAGTTTTAACAGATGATGTGTCTAATGTCAAATGTGGGGCTTTCTTATATGTCCTTGATACCCTATCAGAGTCTGAAGGGGAGGCGAGGAGAGCATTAGAGGTCAGTGAGAATTTGTGAGAATCAGAGGGAGGATGAGGTTAGGAAATTGAATAAGGAGGCGTGAGAGGCAAAGAGGTAAGAAAAATGAGAGATGAGGAAAATGTTAACTGAGGTACCTAAAGCTTAAGGTTACCTGAGAGCATTGTGGACCTTTTGAGATTCGAAGTCATACCTTTATTGGAGTCACGTAGCCTATTAACCTGTTTATTTGTTAGTTTTCCTTTTTCTGCCTTAAACCCAAATGTACGTAGAAAAGGAAGTGTTGGAATGCTCTGTTTCAAGCATCAGACTCCTGAAGAAGTTTGTGTTAGTCGCTGATGGAGTTTCTAACACCCAGGCCACTGCCTCATCAGTGTCTTCTTGATTGCTGTCTACAAAATAAAAAGGCGCTGGTCTCTGTACCCACATGGTAGGCAGCTTCTGGCCACACCCATCTTTCAGCAAGTCCCAGTTATATTCGCGAAGCCTATACAGTGGCTTGATTTTCAGCCAGCGTTCCTAGGATGATGCAGGCAGTCAGCACACTTAATCCTCAGGGCTTTCTGGGAGAATATAATGTGTCCAGTACCTTTGTGGATTTTTATTTTTCCCTCGATCTTTGTCCCCCTGTGAAAAATGCATTTATTCCAGAGGCAAAAGAAAAAAAAGAAAAGCTGGTTCGACGTTTTAATAGAACACAGCAACAAGTGGAAGAGCACATGGACAATCTGTGTTAGTTAAGATGGAAGCAAGGCAGAGATGCACGCCTGGAGAGAAAGGGTGTGAGCGAGGAGGAGTGCTGTAAGGAGGAGGTTAAGTCGTGTCTGTGGTTCAGTTCTTCTGGGTCTTTGCTGACCTTCAGCCAATTATCTGGTCTCTTTGCCCACTCCTGACCTACCCCAGGGCCCTCCCTAACGTATAGCAGCAACTCCTGCTGCCCAGGAGTATGGCTGAGGGTGGGGAGCACAGCATGGCGTCCTGGGAGTGCAGGCCGCTCCTGAAGGCCGCGCACTGGGCTGTCCGGTCCTGCTTGGGAGAGGCCAGGTTCCACAGGGACCGGGCCAGTGTAGTCGCCTTGCCGTGTGACGGGTCCACCACGGGGTTCTCGGCAGCAAGATCGGAGGCACTGTCGTGTCGCCTTTCTCTCTGTCCGAGTTGGGATTTCCTTCGACTTCTGTCTTGATGAAAAACTGCATTTCACATTCATGACAGAATTTTCCAGATGGTTTCTAGACGTTTTCTCAATGATTTAACAGAACAAGTTTCTTCTTGTATTTGTCCATTGAGATATCCTGTCCTTATCTAGCATTCCTTTCGGACTGCCATTACGTAGAGTTGTACCTTTGAAATGGTTGTGCAGCGAGGAGGATTGTCTCTAAGCGTAGGAGATTTTGTCTTTGAATTCAGTCTTCTGGGTATTTCCTGAACCTTGTCACTTTCCTTCTCTTTGCTGAATTCTTCACTCTTGATTTTACCTTTTCTTTGTGGACTTTTACTTTATAACATTCCTGCATACCTTAGGAGTATGGCTAATTAAGCTAGTGTTTTTCACCGTCCTGTATTATCTGTGCTGTTTACTGGCTGTCGGTCTCCTTTTGCTTTGGTTTTCACAGGGAGATTGTATCGTTTTTCCACAGGGTTCTGTCCTATTTAAGAATGAGCCGACTACAAGTGCCTTTCTCTCTGTGGCCGAGGTGAGGTTTAGCTGTCGGTATCCAGAGTGTGTTCTTTACCACGTTTGTTACAGGAGAGTCAGTGCTTGGTCTGCTTTGGGATGACGAAGTCCTCTCAACTCTGTGGACATTTTGTCCTTGTAGCTGAGCGGTTCCTTGTTTTTCCTTTTGTATATCGCGACTTGTCTGCTTTTGCATCCTCAGTTTACTATTCATTACAGTGAGTTTTATCCTTTGTAAATGGCATCTTCCGTGGAAAACTTGTCTTCCATCAGTTAACTGCTTATTGGTATGATTTTGTCCTTTATTCCACTTATGGTATATTATCATTCAATGGTAGCTTTACTTTTCTTAGCTAGAATAGTTTCAGGTCATATGTTTCTTACCATTTCTGACTTGCAATGACAGTTAATACTTTATTGGATATAAATTGCCTAACATCATACTTATTAGAAAACTGCTGAGATTATATTCTGGCTGTCTTTTTTCGTATTAGACGTTCTTCAAATGGCGTCGAAGTGTCTTGTAATTAAGAATGGTCTGACATGGCAGATAAATCAATAGAAATTGCTGAAGGGTGATCATGATCCGTTCACTTGAAGAATACCAGCTAAAAGTACTTCTGGTTTGCTTTCTTGAAGAAATTTAACAGGTTGGCCTTGTCAAATGTGGGGTTTCTGTATGTGTCCTTGATACCACGAGCTGTACAGGAGAGAAGCATTGAGGTCATGAGAATTTGGGATGGGGCGATGAGTTACATTGAATAAGGGCTCAAAGCATAAGAATGTTGCCAGGAAAATTTAACTGTCCTATGTCCTAAGGTTACCTGAGAGTTTGGACCTTTTGGATTGTCCTTATTGATACTCCTATTAATACCGGTATTGGTGAGGTTTTATTTTGTTCCAGTAATAGAAAGGAAGTGTTGGAATGAATCATGCTCAAGCAATGCAGTCTGAAATGAGTTTGATTAGGATGATGAGTTTCCTAAACCCATGGCCACTAGCTAGCATGTGTCTTCTTGATGCATTCTGGCAAATAAAGGGTTACTTGTGCCACTGAGCACTTTGGAACCTATTTTCAGTGTCCATTATTTCTTAACCATACATGACTTGAATTATCAGCCACGTTCTAGGATATGCAAGTCGCATCTTAACATCAGGGCTCTGAGAATTATGTGTCCAGTACCTGATGGATTTTAAATTTGCCACTCTCTTTGTCCCCTGTGAAATTGCATGTTCCAAATGGCGAAGTGTTTGTGAAATGTGAAGTGAGTTATAGAACACAGCAAGCAGTGAAAAGCACATGAGAAACTGTGTTAGGATGAAGCAAGGCAGAATGCACACTGAGAGATACAGGCTTCGAGGAAGAGAGTGCTGTCAAGTAGAGTGTTAGTCGTTCTTGGTCAGTTTTACTGATCTTTGTGCCTTATGCAATTATCGTGGGGCTTTCTATTGTCACTTGATACCCACAGAGGCCCCGAAGAGCAGCAGACATCTGTGTCAGGAGATGCTAGGGTGGGAGACAGATGGGCCTGGGAGTGAGGCGTCCTGAAGGCGGATGGTGTAAGGTCCTGCTGTGGAGAGGCCAGGTTCACAGGACCTGGAGAGATGTAGGTCGCTTACGACGGGTCCACCTACAGGGTTCCCCGGCAGCACTGATCGGAGGCACTGTGTGAGACCTTTTCATGATTCGAAGTTGGCATAACTTTAATGGCAGTACTAGCAGTTTAACTCTTTCATTCGTAGTTTTCCTTGATGGTCTGCCTTAACTCCAGAATGGTACATCTCAATCTGACAGTGTTATGCTCTGTTTCAGAGGCTATCGACTTTTTCCTTGAAGTATTTTCCTTTGATTATTCCCTGTCGTTTCTGCATTCCTTCGGCACTTCCTACGTAGTGTCTTTATGATTGCACTTGTCTTCCATACTTACGTAGGTTGATTTTGTCTTTTAATTCCACTTATGGGATATTTCCTCAACTGTGTCACTTTCCTTTTCTTTGCTGACTTTTCACTCTTTTGATTTTAAGCTTTTTGCTTTGTGACTTTTACTTTTTATAACATTCCTGACATAACTTTTAAAAATGCTAATTATACTCTAGTGTTTTTCCCGTCCTCAATATTATCTGTGCTTTATATGGCTGTCGGTCTCCTTTATTGCTTTGGTCTTTCACATTGGAGATTGTCATCGTTTTTGCTGCCAGGGTGTCTGTCCGTATTTAAGAATGAGCCGCTAAAGTGCCTTCTGGAAGCTCTGTGGGATTGGTGAGCGCTTGTAGGCTGGCGGTATCCAGAGTGTGTTCTTTACTTCGTTTGTACTGGAGAGAAAGGCTTGGTCTGCTTTGGGATGGACGAAGCCTCACTCAAGTATCACACTTCTGTTCCAGGACTTCATCCCTGCCTTGTCCTGTGCCTACTGTTCCTGAAGCCGGTTCTGTTTTCCTAGTATATCTGTTATTGTTGCTTCTTTTTTTTTTTTTTTCCAGCCACCTCCCTCCCCGGGCAGACCGCCTACTTGTTGCTTGTTATCCTCAGTTTATCTCCCTTTTATTATTATAATACAGGATTGGTGGGTTTTATTTTTTTCAGGTAAAAGTAAGGTACAAGTCTTCCCGTGGATATAATCATACTCTAGCAATGCAGTTGAAACTGACTTTGATTGGATATGATTGGTCCTAAAATTCATTAGCCACTAGATAGCTGCTGTCATCCATTATCATTCTGGCTAGCTTACTTTTGCTAGCTGAGACCTTAGAGATGGAGTTCTCAGGGTCATATGTTTCTTACCATTTCTGACTTGCAAATATCAGTTCAATACTTGCTATTAGGACTATCAAAGTGCATCTTAACTATCATACTATGGATTAGGAAACACTACTGAGGAAAATAAGTTTGGCTCTCTTTTTTCGTAAATTAGACAGTTCCCAAATGGCGGAAGTGTTTGTGAAATGTGAAGAAGAGTTAGAACCACGGCAGATAAAACAAGAAGAAATTGAGGATGAAGAGGTCGATGACGTCATCTTCATTGAAGAGATACCAGCTTCAAAACGGGATACTTCAAGTAAGTGCTTTTTTTCATTGAAGCAAAGTTTTAACAGATGTTGTGTCTAATGTCAAATGTGGGGCTTTCTTATATGTCCTTGATACCCTATCAGAGGCTGAAGGGGAGGCGAGGAGAGCATTAGAGGTCAGTGAGAATTTGTGAGAATCAGAGGGAGGATGAGGTTAGGAAATTGAATAAGGAGGCGTGAGAGGCAAAGCAGTAAGAAAAATGAGAGATGAGGAAAATGTTAACTGTTAAATGTTAAGGTTACCTGAGAGCATTGTGGACCTTTTGAGATTCGAAGTCATACCTTTATTGGAGTCACGTAGCCTATTAACCTGTTTATTTGTTAGTTTTCCTTTTTCTGCCTTAAACCCAAATGTACGTAGAAAAGGAAGTGTTGGAATGCTCTGTTTCAAGCATCAGACTCCTGAAGAAGTTTGTGTTAGTCGCTGATGGAGTTTCTAACACCCAGGCCACTGCCTCATCTGTGTCTTCTTGATTCTGTCTGAAAATAAAAGGCGCTGGTCTCTGTGTCCACATGAGGCAGCTTCTGGCCACACCCATCTTTCAGCAAGTCCCGTTTTTCAGAGCCTTACAGTGGCTTGATTTTCAGCCAGCGTTCCTAGTGATGCAGGCAGTCAGCACTTAATCCTCAGGGCTTTCTTGGAGAATATAATGTGTCCAGTACTTTGTGGATTTTATTTTCCCTCGATCTTTGTCCCCTGTGAAAATGCATTTATTCCAGTGGCAAAAGAAAAAAAAAAAAAGCTGGTTCGACGTTTAATAGAACACAGCAACAAGTGGAAGAGCACATGGAAATCTGTGTTAGTTAAGATGGAAGCAAGGCAGAGATGCACCCTGGAGAGAAAGGGTGTGAGTCCGTAGGAGGAGATGCTGTAAGGAGGAGGTTAAGTCGTGTCTGTGGTTCAGTCTTCTGGGTCTTTGCTGACCTTCAGCCAATTGAGTTGCTCTTCATGCCACTCCTTGACTACCAGGCTCTACGTATGCAGAACTCCTGCTCCCATGGTATGCTAGGACCAGCATCTACTGATGCAGCTTGATTAGGAAGCGACTGAGGTTTTCTCCTGTTGTGAAAGCCAGTTCCAACATGGCGGCATGTTTCGTTGCCGAGTAAGAGGTCTCCTTCACGTGGATTACGCAGCAATTGCATTACAGAGGTCTGTCTCTTGATGTTGTGATAGAGGATCCTTCAAAATTCATAGCTTCATTAGATAGCTGCTTTCATTCTAAATTTTCACTTGATGATTGCCTAGTCCTTCTTTCTGCTATGTCCTTGAATCCTTAGATTGTACCTTTGAGATTCGTGTCTTGTTTCTATAATTTCTGACTTCAAAACTAGTTAAATTGCTATTAGGCGTAGGAGATTGTCTTTTAATTCCACTATATGAGGAATTTCCTAACTGTGTCATTCCTTATTCTTTGCTAATTTTCACCTGATTTTAACCTTTTTCGTGACTTACTTTTTATAACATTGGCCTGACGTAGCCTTCAAAATGTATTATGTTAGTGTTTAGTCCGTCCTAGTATTAGTGTGCTTTATATGGCTGTCGGTTCATTGCTTTGGTCTTCACTGGGAGATGAGTTTGCTGCCAGGGGCTGCCAGTATTCTAAATGAGCGCTATGCCTTCAAGTCGTGTTGGTGATGCCTTGTGCTGGCGGTATCCAGAGTGTGTTCTACTGTGTCAAAGAAAGGCTTGGGCTTTGGTGACACCTCATCATATCACATTTGTTCCAGACTTCATCCCTAGCCTGTCTGTGCCTACTGTCCTGAAGCCGGCTGTTTTCTAGTATATCCTAAGGCTTCTTGGTTTTTTTTTTCCAGCACCTTGGGAGAGCTATTTTCTTGATCAGTTTTCTCCCTGTGTATTATTATAATACAGGATTGGCTGGTTTAGTTTATTTAGGTAAAAGTGAAGGATAAATCTTCCCGTGATATAATCATATCTAGCAAGCATTGAACTGACTTTGACTGGAAGATTGGACCTTAAGAGATTCAAGCATAATCTGTGTCATCATTATCATTCTGGTAGCTCTTTTGACTGACCTTAGATATTCAGTTCAATGTTTCTTCCTTTTGACTTGCAAAATCAGTTAATACCATAGGCTATAAAGTGCATCTTACTATCATACTATGGATTAGGAAACACTACTGAGGAAAATAAGTTTGGCTCTCTTTTTTCGTAAATTAGACAGTTCCCAAATGGCGGAAGTGTTTGTGAAATGTGAAGAAGAGTTAGAACCACGGCAGATAAAACAAGAAGAAATTGAGGATGAAAAGGTCGATGACATGATGTTCACTGAAGAGATACCAGCTTCAAAACGGGATACTTCAAGTAAGTGTTTGCTTTCATTGAAGCAAAGTTTTAACAGATGATGTGTCTAATGTCAAATGTGGGGCTTTCTTATATGTCCTTGATACCCTATCAGAGTCTGAAGGGGAGGCGAGGAGAGCATTAGAGGTCAGTGAGAATTTGTGAGAATCAGAGGGAGGATGAGGTTAGGAAATTGAATAAAGTGGAGAATGAAAACGTGATGAGGTTATACAAATGTCAGCTAAGAATATTACATGAGACGTTAGTCATGAAATGAGTAATTGTTATATGAGTACTACTTACAAGTGTGTTCTTTACCTCGTTTGTACAGGAGAGAAAGGCTTGGTCTGCTTTGGGATGGACGTAGCCTCACTCAAGTATCACACTTCTGTTCCAGGACTTCATCCCTGCCTTGTCCTGTGCCTACTGTCCCTGAAGCCGGTTCTGTTTTCCTAGTATATCTCTTATTGTTGCTTCTTTTTTTTTTTTTCCAGCCACCTCCCTCCCCGGGCAGACCGCCTACTTGTTGCTTGTTATCCTCAGTTTATCTCCCTTTTATTATTATAATACAGGATTGGTGGGTTTTATTTTTTTCAGGTAAAAGTAAGGTACAAGTCTTCCCGTGGATATAATCATACTCTAGCAATGCAGTTGAAACTGACTTTGATTGGATATGATTGGTCCTAAAATTCATTAGCCACTAAATAGCTGCTGTCATCCATTATCATTCTGGCTAGCTTACTTTTGCTAGCTGAGACCTTAGAGATGGAGTTCTCAGTGTCATATGTTTCTTACCATTTCTGACTTGCAAATATCAGTTCAATACTTGCTATTAGGACTATCAAAGTGCATCTTAACTATCATACTATGGATTAGGAAACACTACTGAGGAAAATAAGTTTGACTCTCTTTTTTCGTAAATTAGACAGTTCCCAAATGGCGGAAGTGTTTGTGAAATGTGAAGAAGAGTTAGAACCACGGCAGATAAAACAAGAAGAAATTGAGGATGAAAAGGTCGATGACATGATGTTCACTGAAGAGATACCAGCTTCAAAACGGGATACTTCAAGTAAGTGTTTGCTTTCATTGAAGCAAAGTTTTAACAGATGTTGTGTCTAATGTCAAATGTGGGGCTTTCTTATATGTCCTTGATACCCTATCAGAGGCTGAAGGGGAGGCGAGGAGAGCATTAGAGGTCAGTGAGAATTTGTGAGAATCAGAGGGAGGATGAGGTTAGGAAATTGAATAAGGAGGCGTGAGAGGCAAAGCAGTAAGAAAAATGAGAGATGAGGAAAATGTTAACTGTTAAATGTTAAACCTAAGTTTACCTGAGAGCATTGTGGACCTTTTGAGATTCGAAGTCATACCTTTATTGGAGTCACGTAGCCTATTAACCTGTTTATTTGTTAGTTTTCCTTTTTCTGCCTTAAACCCAAATGTACGTAGAAAAGGAAGTGTTGGAATGCTCTGTTTCAAGCATCAGACTCCTGAAGAAGTTTGTGTTAGTCGCTGATGGAGTTTCTAACACCCAGGCCACTGCCTCATCTGTGTCTTCTTGATTCCTGTCTGCAAAATAAAAAGGCGCTGGTCTCTGTGCCCACATGGTAGGCAGCTTCTGGCCACACCCATCTTTCAGCAAGTCCCAGTTATATTCGCGAAGCCTATACAGTGGCTTGATTTTCAGCCAGCGTTCCTAGGATGATGCAGGCAGTCAGCACGCTTAATCCTCAGGGCTTTCTGGGAGAATATAATGTGTCCCGTACATTTGTGGATTTTTATTTTTCCCTCGATCTTTGTCCCCCTGTGAAAAATGCATTTATTCCAGAGGCAAAAGAAAAAAAAAAATAGCCGGTTCGACGTTTAATAGAACACAGCAACAAGTGGAAGAGCACATGGACAATCTGTGTTAGTTAAGATGGAAGCAAGGCAGAGATGCACGCCTGGAGAGAAAGGGTGTGAGCGAGGAGGAGTGCTGTAAGGAGGAGGTTAAGTCGTGTCTGTGGTTCAGTTCTTCTGGGTCTTTGCTGACCTTCAGCCAATTATCTGGTCTCTTTGCCCACTCCTGACCTACCCCAGGGCCCTCCCTAACGTACAGCAGCAACTCCTGCTGCCCAGGAGTATGGCTGAGGGTGGGGAGCACAGCATGGCGTCCTGGGAGTGCAGGCCGCTCCTGAAGGCCGCGCACTGGGCCGTCCGGTCCTGCTTGGGAGAGGCCAGGTTCCACAGGGACCGGGCCAGTGTAGTCGCCTTGCCGTGTGACGGGTCCACCACGGGGTTCTCGGCAGCAAGATCGGAGGCACCGTCATGTTGCCTTCTCTGGTCAGTGGGACTCCGAGGGCTGCGGATAAATTCTTCTTCAATTCCAGATAATGCAGTTTTCATTGAGTCTTTCACAGAGGATGAGGACAAAGTAACTGTAAAGTATTTTCGGGTGTCCACATTTTGAGTCACGTAGCCTATTAACCTGTTTATTTGTTAGTTTTCCTTTTTCTGCCTTAAACCCAAATGTACGTAGAAAAGGAAGTGTTGGAATGCTCTGTTTCAAGCATCAGACTCCTGAAGAAGTTTGTGTTAGTCGCTGATGGAGTTTCTAACACCCAGGCCACTGCCTCATCAGTGTCTTCTTGATTGCTGTCTACAAAATAAAAAGGCGCTGGTCTCTGTGTCCACATGACAGGCAGCTTCTGGCCACACCCATCTTTCAGCAAGTCCCAGTTATATTCGCGAAGCCTATACAGTGGCTTGATTTTCAGCCAGCGTTCCTAGGATGATGCAGGCAGTCAGCACGCTTAATCCTCAGGGCTTTCTGGGAGAATATAATGTGTCCCGTACCTTTGTGGATTTTTATTTTTCCCTCGATCTTTGTCCCCCTGTGAAAAATGCATTTATTCCAGAGGCAAAAGAAAAAAAAAAAAAAGCTGGTTCGACGTTTTAATAGAACACAGCAACAAGTGGAAGAGCACATGGAGAATCTGTGTTAGTTAAGATGGAAGCAAGGCAGAGATGCACACCTGGAGAGAAAGGGTGTGAGCATCTCGCCTAGTGAGGAGGAGTGCTGTAAGGAGGAGGTTAAGTCGTGTCTGTGGTTCAGTTCTTCTGGGTCTTTGCTGACCTTCAGCCAATTATCTGGTCTCTTTGCCCACTCCTGACCTACCCCAGGGCCCTCCCTAACGTATAGCAGCACCTCCTGCTGCCCAGGAGTATGGCTGAGGGTGAGGAGCACAGCATGGCGTCCTGGGAGTGCAGGCCGCTCCTGAAGGCCGCGCACTGGGCCGTGCGGTCCTGCTTGGGAGAGGCCAGGTTCCACAGGGACCGGACTGGTGTAATAGGCCTTGCTGTGCGACGGGTCCACCACGGGGTTCTCGGCAGCAAGATCGGAGGCACCGTCATGTTGCCTTCTGCTGGGGTGCAGTGGAGCGACTCCTTCGAGCTGGTCTGTACTGTTGATGAAAGAACGTGTCATTTCACATTTGACAGAACTTTTGGCCACGATGGAATTTTAAATGGACAGTTATTTCTCCTAAGAGTTTTGAAAGCTCATTTCAACTTTCTCCACTTTCTCTCTGTCCGAGTTGGGATACTCTCTTCATCTCCAGCATACTGCAGTTTCACGATCTGCCCATCTACAGTAGGTTTTCTCTTGATGGTTGTGCTAGCCGCTGGAGGGTCCTCTCAATCTGGACATTTATGTCCTTTAGAACTAGCAGTTTCTTCTTGTATTTTCCCTTTGATTATATCCCCTGTCCTTTTTCTGCATTCCTTTGCCGGGACTTCCATTACGTGAGTTGTACCTTTGAAATGGATTTGTCACAAACTTGTCTTCCATACTTAGCGTAGGTATGATTTTTGTCTTTTAATTCCACTTATGGGATATTTCCTCAACTGTGTCACTTTCCTTTTCTTTGCTGAATTTTCACTCTTTTGATTTTAACCTTTTTACTTTGTGACTTTTACTTTTTATAACATTCCTGACATACCTTCAAAAATGCTAATTATAGTCTAGTGTTTTTTCCCGTCCTCAGTATTATCTGTGCTTTATATGGCTGTCGGTCTCCTTTATTGCTTTGGTCTTTCACATTGGAGATTGTCATCGTTTTTGCTGCCAGGGTGTCTGTCCGTATTTAAGAATGAGCCGCTAAAGTGCCTTCTGGAAGCTCTGTGGGATTGGTGAGCGCTTGTAGGCTGGCGGTATCCAGAGTGTGTTCTTTACCTCGTTTGTACAGGAGAGAAAGGCTTGGTCTGCTTTGGGATGGACGAAGCCTCACTCAAGTATCACACTTCTGTTCCAGGACTTCATCCCTGCCTTGTCCTGTGCCTACTGTCCCTGAAGCCGGTTCTGTTTTCCTCGTATATCTCTTACTTGTTGCTTGTTGTCCTCAGTTTATCTCCCTTTTATTATTATAATACAGGATTGGTGGGTTTTATTTTTTTCAGGTAAAAGTAAGGTACAAGTCTTCCCGTGGATATAATCATACTCTAGCAATGCAGTTGAAACTGACTTTGATTGGATATGATTGGTCCTAAAATTCATTAGCCACTAAATAGCTGCTGTCATCCATTATCATTCTGGCTAGCTTACTTTTGCTAGCTGAGACCTTAGAGATGGAGTTCTCAGTGTCATATGTTTCTTACCATTTCTGACTTG
>JAIOJX010000001.1:37504169-37800539 GCA_022376925.1 Tragulus kanchil | reverse complement strand
TCCCCTTCCACCAGAAGCCAGTGGGAGTCCGCAGTGCTGGGTCTGTGGAAGTGGCAAACGCTGAAGGAGCTGCTGCCGGTTATCGGGCAGGACTTATGCTTTCAGCACCGATTCACTGAGTGCCAGGAGCCTCTAAACCTCCTGAGAGACAAGTAGCCTGCCGTCCCCATGCCCGGCCCTGCACCAGAGGCAGGGCTGCACTGGCCACCCATGCCGCAGGAGCTGAGCTGTCCCGCACAGAGCACCTGTCCTGGGCAGCTCTGCCCACAACTAGTCCCTCCCTGCAGGCTGGGGGCAGAGGCAGGGCTCTGCGCTGTTGCCCTGGGGCCAGCGAGGCCCGAGTTGAGACCTGCCTTCTCCAGCACGGCCTCAGGTGGACCCGGCCCCGCCAGCGGCAGGGGCGCCATGCTGCTTCGGCCATGACATCTGTGAAGAGAACCCCAAGACGTGAGTGAACTACTGGTCAGTGGACTGGCCTGAGACCTGTGTAAAAGGAAAGCCTATAGCAGCACACGGGCTGCTTTTGTACTAGAACTTGCTAGCTTGTCCTATGAACAGTAGTCAGGACTGCCCTATAAGTCACTTGGACGTGGGTCACTTTTGGGAAATTTAAAGTCTCATTATGACAGCCACGTTGAAAAATAATTGTACTGAAATTACGTTGTCTATCTTCATTTGGATTTAGTTCTTCAGTGTTTGTAAAGAGAGGTTGCCTTGCAGGGGACGTGGCAGAGAGTGGGTGCTTTCTTTCGTTAGTGCAAACTGAATGGACATGTATTAGACACTAACAATAATAATAATAATGAGCAACAAGATGAGAAATACCACACAGAATTTGCCCTCCCATTCACCCCTTCTGGAGGCCTAGCTGAGAGGGATGCAAGCTGATGTCTAAGCTCCAACCCAGACACTCCCAGGAGAGCTCACAGATATGCTACAAAATAACCACTGAGAGTTTTCAATCCCTGCACCTGTGCCCTAGGTACACGGTGGGTACAATAGGGGCCACTCCAAGTAAAGTTAGGCAGTTCGGAGCCCAGTAAGGGCTAATGCATATTCTACATCTGCTTGTAACAGAGCGAATTATGGGCATAGACAACACGGCCCGCTGTTGCGTAACTTACAGTTATCAATTGGCCTTGAGCATATGCCCCATTTGCATTCCCTTTCATTGATCGGTGGTGGGTAGAAGCCCTACTTTGCACACACCACAACCAAAAGGACGAGACTGGAAGTACGAAAGGGAGCAGCCAAGCGGGATCAGGGAGGAAAATGAGGCGGATGCCTTTGGGGTCACCCCGTTGCCATGTCTTGGGAGTGTCTGTCTCATAAAAGGTCCGTCTGCTTGGGCTGAATTGAGTTGTAACCTATTGGTTATTCTATACCCTTTGGTCCATCTCTCCAGAGTTTTGTTGTGATGAGACAAGAGCTGAGGAAGACAAATCAGCTGCTTTGACGTTTCTTAGGAAGACCATCTCAAAATATGAGACATAAGGAGAAAGACACAGAATGCAGAAAACATGACATTCAACACAACACAAAGACAAAAGGAAGTCCCAAGGCAAGTCTAGAGAGCAACCAGCCAGAGTAGCGTTGAACATTAGTCTCAGGAGGAATATCTCTAGGAGACCACATGCACATACACACACACACACACACACAATTAAATTGTTTGGTTAACTGACAAGTTTTACCATGGAGAAAATCAAGTGAAGAGGCTACAGAAGGAGGTGCGAGGAATTGGCTAAAGTTTAGAAAAATTTAAACACCAAAACAGTTTAAATGGCTGCATACATAAGCACACAATATTTGCTATGTGGTCACCACAATAAAGACATCTAATATGGCAGAGGAGAAGGACAGGTGCTCATCTTCTGAAAAAACACCAAAATTTCAACTGGCTGATAGCCTTTGACAGGAGAATGTTGGATCCCTCCAAAAAAAAAAAAAGATACCCCACATCCAGGAGCAAAGGAGAAGCCTCAACAAAACGGTAGGAGGGGGTGCAATCGCATTTTTAGAAAGCAAAGCTCATATCCGCCAGAAAGGCTAGGAGGGCACAAACAAAACATTGATTGTGCCCCCCAGCTGCAGTGACGTGGAGGCTTCCGTGGCTTCTGAGGCAGTGATGGGAAGTGAGGCACCCCGGCCGTGGTGACTGAGGCGGAAGAGTCTGAGAGGCGCCGATGTCGTTGAAGGGGCTGGCCAAGGGAGCTGAGCACCGAGAGGACTCGACCACTCAGAAGTCGGATCCTGATCAGGGCAGGATGGATCACCACCAGGCGGGGACTAGCCACTACCAGGTGCTTCGCAATGAAGAGGATACTTCAAAATCATCTGCCCTAGAGCAGCCGTCATCGTCTTCCCCCACACCCCAGACCATGCAGGTCGCTCCCACAGCATCCACGCCTGAGACTGACTCTTCCCCTCCATCTTATAGCAGTATTACCGTGGAAGTACCTACAACTTCAGACACAGAAGTTTACAGTGGGTTTTATTCTGTGCCACTTCTTTACGGCGTTGCTACCTCTCTTCCCACGTAGGATGAGCCCGAGAAGGCCAAAGCTGCTGCCATGGCGGCTGCTGCAGCAGAAGCATCTCAAAGAATTCAGGAGGAATAGTGCCCCCAAGAGATGACTTCAGTGATGCATACCAACTCAGATTTGGTAATGATGGGATTTTCATGCTGGCGTTTTTCATGGCATTTATTTTCAACTGGCTTGGATTTTGTTTATCCTTCTGCATCACCAACACCATCGCTGGAAAGTGTGGTGCCATCTGTGGATTTGGCCTCTCCTTGATCAAATGGATCCTTATTGTCAGGTTTTCTGATTATTTTACTGGGTATTTCAATGGACAGTCCTGGCTTTGGTGGATATTTCTTGTACTTGGCCTGCTGCTTTTCTTCAGAGGATTTGTTAATTATCTAAAAGTCAGAAACATGTCTGAACGTATGGCAGCTGCTCATAGAACAAGATATTTCTTCTTATTATAGAGACTGCATCGACCAGACATTCCTTTCTTACGTCAATGTGAAATTTCCAGATCATCTGTAAACCCACAACTTTGACACAATAGAAAACTACTAAAAACAGAAGACCAGTTAGTGAAGAAAAGATAGAGTTTCAAAACTGAATGGCTGAGTGGTTTATGCTTAAAAGCCGTTTCTGTTCGTACTCTCAAGTATTTATGTCTCATCGGTTTTTCACAGATGCACATGTGTCCTTTTAAAAGATTTGCATACACTTGAAAGAAACCATAAAGCTCTAGCCATAAAGTCCAGTCACATTTGATTAATCAGTGTTTGCTGTAATTGAAACAGTTGAGTGATAAACAGTCTTCCAGCATGCAAATGCCATTGACTTCTGACCTGATATTTAGTATAATAAAAATGAGATTATCAACCATGTCACATGTTCTAGTTTCTGGCTCTCTGTTTTATCTAGTAACTCAACACAGGAATATCCTTTGTTATATAACATTTTTTTTTGGAAACCTGCAGTGCTGACTAGAAAGACTTTGTCAGATATTTGAACATGATAGTTACTATTTAGCAAAACTTTCTGTAAATAACCATGCAAACCTTGCATAGATTACTTTCTGCATTCTTTTCTTAGAAATTGTGTCCAGTTATCTTTTTCTTAATTTTATAAGTGGACTTAATATATATAGAAACTTTGGATGTGAAAGATAGTTTTAGGACAGATTTTAAGGAAATGTTGGTATGCCACATGTCTTTTAGAAGAAAATCTTTTTCTCTTTTTTTTTTTGTTAAAGGAACATTCCAGCGTGGGGGATTTCTCAAATGAGAAGTTTGGTTTATAGCGTTGTCCACCTTAGAGAATTCTTGCAGGAAGAGATTGTGTTAGATATTATATTTATTTCATCTAAGACATTTTTTGAGAATGAATTTTCTGAATAAGATATTCTTATTTGCATTTGGTCATTTAAAAAGCCAATACAAATATCTTTCAGTGTCATTGTAATATTTTTTTCCTTCAGGTGTTTAGCTTAGCAAATAAAACCTTGTGCTTTTACTAGCTTCTTGCTTTCTGATTGTAAAGTTAACTTGTAAAAACTATCTCCTGAATTGAGATACATGAAATATCTGTTTTTGAGTTATGGAAATGTGTCCGTGGGATATAGGGGTGTGAATGTGTTGGAAGAATGTGTGAGAATATGTATTATCATAACTGGAATTTATTTTACATTCATAAGCAACTACATTTTACAAATCATTTTATGGCTTATCTGTCTTCCTTTTCAGTTATCTTTGCTTTTGAATTCCAACATTAAAAATTATCTTTTAAACTTAAAAATCAATTAATACAACTATACAGAACATTTAAAATTGATGGCTTGTTTATTTTTAGACACTGACTACTAAAAGATACATCTAAAACTATTCAAGGTCATTTTTCCACTTCTTAAAAAATAAAATTTATCATGCTTTGTAACTATTCTTGTATTTCTCTGTGTTTTCTCATTTATTTCATGGTCTTTGATAAATAAAATGTGCCACTTCTGTTTTGCTAAAAACAAAGACCGACAGTCTCTGTCTCTCAGCTGGAGTGGATTAGACAGAGTCCAGAGCCACCATAGACCATATGAGGATCGCCATGGAACCCCAGGTTAGGGCCCACTCAGACTCAGTACCACTGAGGCTGTGGAAATCACAGAATTGTCCTTGAACAAAGAGGAACCAGGGCGCTCACTCAGACCAGAGTTTATCACATGCCTCCCTTCTCTGGGAAGGTCCCAAACTGGTGGCCTTCTTACTGAAGACTGTAAGAAGTGATCAAGCTCCTCTTCTGTCCAGAGATGGGAAGCTGACTGGGTTCCATGCTGTGCCCCGGATCCTTACCTTATCCTGTGGCTGTTGTAGTGAGATGGTCTGTTGCTCCATTGAGTCTGGTTGGGGATCAGCGATCTGGAGTGTTGGAGCACTGATTCAGAAGAGAACCCGGAAAACCATCAGGTGGCATGCCTCCTCGTTTAGCCCTGCAGCTTCTCTGCCCCAACCCAGCCAAGCCACCAATCTGGCGGCCCCAGGGGACAGTGTGGTTGGAATCCTGCTGGAGCCTCCAGAAATGTTGCAGAAATCAAACCACTGAGAAACCAAGCACTGCACTTGGAGGGTTGGAGAACTCAGGTTTATTATGCTGGTGTCCCAGATGAGCTACCACTCTAAAGTTCTGAGCCCTGAGCTCAAAGTGAGCTCTTCTTTTAATGTTTATAAAGCACAGGGGATTACAGGCAGGGGCAATTACAGAGTTATGGATTACAAGTGGGGACAATTACAGAACACAGCAAGCATATCTTACAGAAGTAGAGGAAGCATGAAGTTATTTATTTCTAAGTCAGTGTAAGTTTTAATTCTCCTACGCAATGGAAGACTGGAAGGAAACATGTAGAAATGTTAACACCAGTATCTAGGTAGTGGGGATAATGTTTACATTCTTATTTTTATGAAAGTGAGAAAAAGTGTTAGTTGCTCAGTCATGTCCTTTAGTGACCTCATGGACTGTAGCTCCCCAGGCTCTTCTGTCGATGGAATTGTCCAGGCAAGAATACTAGAGTGGGTTGCCATTCCCTCCTCCAGGGGATCTTCCTCACCCAGGGATCAAACCCTGGTATCCTGCATTGTAGCCAGTTTCTTTACTGTCTGAGCCTCCAGTACTTCTTTGTATATGTTTTTCTATTTTCCTTTTTATTCCACAAATAAGCATAACTTTAAAAAATATTTTTTATTTATTTGACTGCACCAGATTTTAGTTGCAGCATATGGGATCTAGTTCCCCTAAAAGAGACTGAACCTGGGCCCTCTGGCCCTCTGCATTGGGAGCATGGAGTCTCAGCCACTGGATCACCAGGGAAGTCCTCATGCATAACTTTTAAAATTGGTGAGGGACCAGAAATTAGAGGTAGCTGGGAATACTGACTTTAGCAACTGATGCTACCCCACAGGAAGATGTGACAGGAGTATGCAAATCACAAGAATGATGGTATAATAAACGCATGCATAGGTATAGAAATAGGACTAGGAAGAGGTGTTCCACATTGTTAAGACGAGTAGTCAGCTGATGTTAGAATTTCAGGTAACTTACACCGTCTTTTCACATTTGCGTATAACTATCAAATGTTTTATAATGACTATGCACTTTTTTTTTTATTCTTTTTATGTACTTTTTTATAATCAGAAAAAGAAGCCATTGTACTTTTGAAAAAATAGGTATATTCTTTCCTCACAGAAAATAATAGTCCCACCATAACCTTGCTGATAAAACTGCATCTTAGGCTATTATTTCCTGCTGGCTTTAAAGCAGCAAGTGGTCTGTAGAACTGCCTATAGAAAGGGACACATAGTGGCAAACTGGGCCTGCTGCCCAGGCTGGGAGTGGCCTCTGACCAACAGGCAGCAAGAATCTGGAGCCCTGGCGGTACAGCTGCATGGAAGTGAATTCTGCAACAACCTGAGTGAGCTTGGAAATGAAATCTTCCCCAGTCAAGAACTGAGATAAAAACTGTCTTTTGATTGCTGAGTTTAGGAATCCTTTATTTATACTAGATATCAGATTCTGTGGAATACATGGATTAAAAATCTCTTCTCCCAGCCTGGAGCTTGCCTTTTCACTCTCTTAATCTTGACTTTTTTTTTTTTTTTGGCTTCTTTTATTGGTCTTTTTCATTTATTTATTCTCATTCATCTTTGTTCCTTGGCCTGTGTGAGCCTCCCATCACAGTGGCCTCTCTCACTGCAGAGCACCGGCTCTGGGTGCATGTGCTCCAGAGCACTGGCTCATAATTGGACACACTGGTCTAGTTGCTCCATGGCACGTGGGATCTTCCCAGGCCAGGCATTGAACCGGCACCCCTTACACTGAAAGGCAGACTCTTTACCCACTGGACCACCAGGGAAGCCCTTAATTGTCACTTTTAATGAAAATAAAAATGTTATCAATATTATTTATTTTTTGTTTGTTGTTGTTTTGCCCTCAGTTTTATTGTGGTATAATTGACATAATATTAGTGATGTGAATTTTACCTCAACTGATAAAAAATAAGGCTTCTGACTCCAAGTAAATTTCTCTTTTCATTTTTTAGACCAAGTGTTTCTCTTGGGAGAGTAGAAAGATGAAAGTACTTTTTGGTTCAACATAAGTGACAGTTTTCAAACAAAGCTATTGAAGAGTGTAATGGGTTGACTTGTGATTTATAGTAACACTGGAAGTGTTCTAGGAAGGACTGGACAACTATCTGTAATGAATATTATAGACATGAATATTTTTGACTTGAACATTCAAGGATTCTATTCACTTGAATAACTGACGTCTTGGAGAGATCAGAATTTGAGCATAACATAAGACAGAGTACAATCAGATATGGATCTGTGTGGTAGAAGCTAGAAGAAGAAGGTGATTAAAAAGAAAAGTGGCCAATTTTGACAAACTAGATTTTTTTATTTGTGTTTTCGAAAAATATTGGAAACAAATTAAGCAAAATGAAAATGTGTTAAATAAAAGTGTGCTATATGCTTATAATGTTGTTTATACAAATGCTAGTTTTAAAGTCATCTATCGTAGATCTTTAAAAATAAGTCACTTGAAAACAATGCTTCTTTTAACAAAGTTTACCTAACTGGTTGGTGAGATTAGCAGGCAGTGGCTGAGGTGACAAAAGTGCAGTGCAGTCTCATAGAAAAGCAAAGAAAGTGATTTGGTCACAAAGAGAACCATAATTCTATAAGGTTGGCCAATCTCAATGTGAGGGATAGGCCCAGGCCACAGCCACAGCTAGACATACAATTCATGCAACTGGAGAGAGTATAGTGCTTCCAAATTAGAAAGACTCTAAGCTATTATCCTCTAAGTCTGGCGGGAAGAGAGTACTTTGCTGAGATGTAAATTTAGGGGTACTCACATTTTGGAAAGAATGTACAGGTTTATCACATTATTTTTAGTAAGGAAGTTTCTGATGGTAACAAGGCTATTATTAAAGTTGAAAGCAATATAGTATAGTGGTTAAGAACCTGGGTTCTGAAGTCTAACTGCATTTGAATACCAGCTCTGCCATTCACCAAATTACTCTTAACTTCTTAAGACCTCACTTTTCTTATCTGTCAAAAGGGGGAAATAATAGCACCTGCCTCATAGGGTTAATTTTGTGCACATGAAGTTCTTGGCCCCACCCTTGGTAAACATTCCATAATTACATAATGCCAGCTAAACCTATGTGTGCTGTCTGAATACATTTTTTAAGTGGAGGGAAAAACCAAGATGTGAACTAAAATGAGAAAGATCCTTTTGTAATAAAGGTATTCTGAACATTTATTCATTTAACAATTGTTTATTTAGGTCCACATGCTTTGCATTGACCTACAATCAATGTCTAAACCATAGCATTTTGTATTCTTGCATGATTATGGATCATTTACGTGAGAGGCTTAAAAGCGTAACTCAATGGTTAACATAATCGCCTACAGTGGTTTAAAGCTATTCCTTCTGCTTCCTTGGTGTGTGTATGTGTCTAGAACCGGAAGCTGGTCACCAGGCCCTCTCATCATTTGCTGGCTGATAGTGAAGTGCAGATTAACTCGAATCCCCGCCCCTTTTTTTTTTAAAGTTTTGTTTTTTTTCAGCATGTCTTTCAAGGCCTGGCGACCTCGGACCTGGTGCAGAGCTTTAAAAATAAGTCACTTGAAAACAATGCTTCTTTTAACAAAGTTTACCTAACTGGTTGGTGAGATTAGCAGGCAGTGGCTGAGGTGACAAAAGTGCAGTGCAGTCTCATAGAAAAGCAAAGAAAGTGATTTGGTCACAAAGAGAACCATAATTCTATAAGGTTGGCCAATCTCAATGTGAGGGATAGGCCCAGGCCACAGCCACAGCTAGACATACAATTCATGCAACTGGAGAGAGTATAGTGCTTCCAAATTAGAAAGACTCTAAGCTATTATCCTCTAAGTCTGGCGGGAAGAGAGTACTTTGCTGAGATGTAAATTTAGGGGTACTCACATTTTGGAAAGAATGTACAGGTTTATCACATTATTTTTAGTAAGGAAGTTTCTGATGGTAACAAGGCTATTATTAAAGTTGAAAGCAATATAGTATAGTGGTTAAGAACCTGGGTTCTGAAGTCTAACTGCATTTGAATACCAGCTCTGCCATTCACCAAATTACTCTTAACTTCTTAAGACCTCACTTTTCTTATCTGTCAAAAGGGGGAAATAATAGCACCTGCCTCATAGGGTTAATTTTGTGCACATGAAGTTCTTGGCCCCACCCTTGGTAAACATTCCATAATTACATAATGCCAGCTAAACCTATGTGTGCTGTCTGAATACATTTTTTAAGTGGAGGGAAAAACCAAGATGTGAACTAAAATGAGAAAGATCCTTTTGTAATAAAGGTATTCTGAACATTTATTCATTTAACAATTGTTTATTTAGGTCCACATGCTTTGCATTGACCTACAATCAATGTCTAAACCATAGCATTTTGTATTCTTGCATGATTATGGATCATTTACGTGAGAGGCTTAAAAGCGTAACTCAATGGTTAACATAATCGCCTACAGTGGTTTAAAGCTATTCCTTCTGCTTCCTTGGTGTGTGTATGTGTCTAGAACCGGAAGCTGGTCACCAGGCCCTCTCATCATTTGCTGGCTGATAGTGAAGTGCAGATTAACTCGGAATCCCCCGACTATTTCTACTTTTTATATTCTTCATCTTGAACTTTTTATGGTTCCCTTTTCTGTTTCTAACTTGCTCTTTCTCAGCCATGTGCTTTCAAGGCCTGGCGACCTCGGACCTGGTGCTTTAGGTTATTTGATGGCGTTACCTTCATTTCTGCGTCCTCTGTCCCCATTTACCCGCCTCAGGCGCCTCTCTAAATACCGCTCACCCCCTTTCCCAGTTTTGAGACCTTTGCCCCGCCCCGTCACTTTCCCTCCTTTTTGGTACTCTGCGCATAGGCGCCTCGCCCCGCCCCTTCGCTCTGCTGGCCCCGCCCCTCGCACCCTGCCTCTCTTTCCCCTAGTCCTTGTACGCGAGAGGCAGGTGGCGACGCAGGAATAAGGCGTCACCACGCCCGCGTTCGCTCCAAAAGCGGCCAAATTTTCACGCCTTAGCCTCCTCTCCCTGCACTTCCCTAAAGTCAGGTTGCCCCCTCCAGGCCTTTATGTCTGTAACCAGCCCGACCCCCCCGTTAAGACCCTTGTCATTCCCCCCTCTTTCGCGCCTTTATTTTTAGGCTCAGAGGGGCGGAGTTGGGATGACGGCCACCGGTTGCCGAGGCGACAACTTGGTTACTTCCGTTGGTATCAATGCTTCCGGGTTGGCGCTGCAGTGGCGCTTCCGACTGTGGGAGCCGCGGCTTCCCAGACGTCCGATGAAGCTGAGCAGGTGAGGGGGAGCTCTTGGACTTCCAGGACGGGGAGCGGGGTTGGGCCGCGCCGGGCCGCGCCAGGCCGCGGGGCGCCGGGCTGGCCTGGTTCCCGGCCTGGGATGGGCTTAACGGTCCTTTGATCTCTCTCTCCCTTCAGCTGAGTCCCTTCCCTGTCTTTAATTCTTCTGGCATCGGTGGTTTTACTTCTTCGATTGAACCCTGCTTCCTCGACCCCCCTGGGAGGCGGCCTCCTTCAGGCGCCTCCCTTCTCTCCACGAACTCGCTCTGACAGCTGAGGAACTGGCAAGATCCTGCTACCCAGAGGGTGAATGGGTATCTTTCCTGGAATAATCCTAATTTTTCTAAGGGCAGGCCCTCTCATCATTTGCTGGCTGATAGTGAAGTGCAGATTAACTCGGAATCCCCGACTATTTCTACTTTTATATTCTTCATCTTGAACTTTTATGGTTCCCTTTTCTGTTTCTAACTTGCTCTTTCTCAGCCATGTGCTTTCAAGGCCTGGCGACCTCGGACCTGGTGCTTTAGGTTATTTGATGGCGTTACCTTCATTTCTGCGTCCTCTGTCCCCATTTACCCGCCTCAGGCGCCTCTCTAAATACCGCTCACCCCCTTTCCCAGTTTTGAGACCTTTGCCCCGCCCCGTCACTTTCCCTCCTTTTTGGTACTCTGCGCATAGGCGCCTCGCCCCGCCCCTTCGCTCTGCTGGCCCCGCCCCTCGCACCCTGCCTCTCTTTCCCCTAGTCCTTGTACGCGAGAGGCAGGTGGCGACGCAGGAATAAGGCGTCACCACGCCCGCGTTCGCTCCAAAAGCGGCCAAATTTTCACGCCTTAGCCTCCTCTCCCTGCACTTCCCTAAAGTCAGGTTGCCCCCTCCAGGCCTTTATGTCTGTAACCAGCCCGACCCCCCCGTTAAGACCCTTGTCATTCCCCCCTCTTTCGCGCCTTTATTTTTAGGCTCAGAGGGGCGGAGTTGGGATGACGGCCACCGGTTGCCGAGGCGACAACTTGGTTACTTCCGTTGGTATCAATGCTTCCGGGTTGGCGCTGCAGTGGCGCTTCCGACTGTGGGAGCCGCGGCTTCCCAGACGTCCGATGAAGCTGAGCAGGTGAGGGGGAGCTCTTGGACTTCCAGGACGGGGAGCGGGGTTGGGCCGCGCCGGGCCGCGCCAGGCCGCGGGGCGCCGGGCTGGCCTGGTTCCCGGCCTGGGATGGGCTTAACGGTCCTTTGATCTCTCTCTCCCTTCAGCTGAGTCCCTTCCCTGTCTTTAATTCTTCTGGCATCGGTGGTTTTACTTCTTCGATTGAACCCTGCTTCCTCGACCCCCCTGGGAGGCGGCCTCCTTCAGGCGCCTCCCTTCTCTCCACGAACTCGCTCTGACAGCTGAGGAACTGGCAAGATCCTGCTACCCAGAGGGTGAATGGGTATCTTTCCTGGAATAATCCTAATTTTTCTAAGGGTGAAGTTTGCGACGGCGGCCGTGATTGTAAGCGGAGTAAGCAAACACCTCCATTGTACTAGTGTGAGGGATGCTGTTGAAAGATGTTCTCCTTCGGTTTCTACCCACTGTCACTCCTTGAGGTTAAGGCATTGAAGGCATCTATTAAAATGCAGTTCAACTACCTGATTTGGGATGACGGCCATTATGAATATGAATTAGCTTCTCAGATAAGGTAACAGCAGGGACATTTGTAGTTTTCTGTTAATGTTTCCTTGTTTGTTTTTTTTTTTTTTTTTTCAGGTCAGGGATGCTTCAAGCTCTTCCCTCACCTTCTTTCCTTACATCATCAAGTTCCTTTGTGTCTCTGTTTTCGAAGTTTATCTCTAACCTCACTGGCCAAAAGCATCTTGTCTGCTTTACCTCACACCATCCTAAGCTAGTTTCCCCGCCTCTCCTGCTTGTAATCCATTGCTTGCTTGCAGCTCTCTAGGCTAACGAAACTGTGGTGGATTTCCTCAAGTCACTCGCTATTCAAAAATGTACAGGGTCGCTTCCACCCTGCACTCGCACTCGGGTTTCAAGCCTTTCAACTTAATCTGTTCCTTATCCTACTTTTTTTCTGATATTGTTTCAATGTAAACAATATATATTTCTTTAATGTAAAAGAACTTTTTTCCAGTCAGGTTGCATTCTTCCTTCTCAGAACAAATCATATGGATGCTTGCATCCACAGGCTGTGTTTTTCTCCACATTTGTGTCTAGTCTCCTCCCCTTGCCCTCTGTCTTACCTACATCTGTTACTAGTCTACCTGCTCCCTATCCAGGCCCACTTTAAGTTCTCTCACCTGCATATGCCTTTTCAAGTTATTCAAGCTCATGTAGATTGTCTCCTTTTTCATGCTTTTCCTGCTTTCACAGTTTGTGCTTACATAGTTTAACACTTGTTTTTTTCCTCTGATGAACTACTTTGATTTCTTCCACCCGATTTTAAGCTCTCCAAAGGCAGGTATTGTATTTCATACAACTTTAATCCCCACACTTATCTCCTTAATTATCCAGGAAACAAATACTGTCGTGGTGTTAGAACATACGTGGTTTTTTTTTTTTTTTTTTTTTTTTTAAAGACAAAAACTAAAACAAAAACATGGCATTTGTACTGATAGCACATTTGGGCATTTAGTATGCCTTCAGTAAACATTTGCTTGAGTCATCATTGCCGCCTGAATTTGAGAATCTAATGCCTGCTCTTTCTTAAAGGGGAAGCCAAGAAAGGCAACTGGATTTTTCTGACCAGAGCTTTAGAGTAGTGAAACAGGGTTATGTAACTTGTGTTCTAGGCCATTCTTCTCACTGTTTAGGCTATCAAATTTTCCTTAGATTTCGGAATACATGTCTGTATTTTGAAGGGATTTTTCATTGTCTTCTTTACACAGCAACAATACTTAAGGTACTGTACTTCTGTTTTAACTCAGATATGACTTCTCTTCTTTTTGGAGATAGCCCCCACAAGTCAAAATCCTTTTGGGAGCATTTTTCACAAGTAATTCTCTGCAACAAAAACCAAGGGAGAGAATCTCTGAAGATCAGCAAAGTGTCAGAGTGTGTAGTATTGTACAGAGTATGCAGTGTTGGTCCTATCCAGCAAGTTAACTTTCTGATTTCTCTTGGAACCTTTTACATACAGGCTGTATACAAGCATAAAGGACATCACACTGGAACCAACCAAGTATTTAATGGATGTGTACCCAATTCTGTATAAGCTCTTACAGGGGTTATAAGAAGTATTGTGAGACCTGGTGCCAGCCTTCAGGGGTCTTGCCTAGTTAAGAGAGAAAATAACATGGGATAACAAGAATATAAACCTCATCCTAGTCATTATTTGTATGCCTGAGATTTAAGATATAGACCAGATAAATGAAGGCTCAAAAGAGCATTATACAGCTGTGAAATAGGTATGACATGACATGCATGCATGTATGCAGCCTTATGTAGAAGACTTGAAGATTATAGCTGACATTTTAATGATTCAGTAGTGTGATATGGCCCCCACAAAAGCGACTGCAATTTTCAACTATAGTAATTAAAATGTAATATGGAAAATGACAAAAATTATTGTAGACATTTAGCCTAAAAAATAAGATGTAGGAGAAAATGGTAGCGGTCTGTAAATATTTGAAGGACTACTCTAGGGGAAAAGAATAAATTGTTTATACTGCCTCCAAAATATGAGTGAAAACTAGAGGAAGACAGACTCAGTATGAGTATGAGGCTCAGTATAAGGAAGAAATGTCTAAAATCAGAAGATGATACAGGATTTCTTTATAACAAGATTCTTTCCCAGCATTGAAGGAAAAGGAATTTTACTATCAGATGGGAGTGGGAAGGTGGCACTGGTCCCAGACTTTTAGGTTTCATGGACCAGTAAAATTGAAATGAAAGTGTGGGGAGGGGGCACCATTCCCTGGTAGCTCAGATGGTAAAGAATCTGCCTGCAGTGCAAGAAGATCTGGGTTTGATCCCTGGGTTGGGAAGATTCCCTGGAGAAGGAAATGGCAACCCACTCCAGTACTCTTGCCTGGAGAATTCCATGGACAGAGGAGCCTGGTGGGCTACAGTGCATGGGGTCACAAAGAGTTGGACATGACTAACACTTTCAGTCTTTTTTTTTTTTATAAAGATTATTTTTTTTAAAATTTTGGCCTCTTTTATTAGTCTTTGATTTATTGATTTTCATCCATCTTCATTCCTTGGCCCGTGTGGGCCTCCCGTCACAGAGTGCTAGGTCTGGGTGCATGTGCACCAGAGTGCCAGGTCTGGGCACATGCACACCAGAGCGGCGGCTCACCATTGGACGCACTGGTCCAGCCACTCTGAGGCACGTAGGATCTTCCCAGGCCAGGGATCGAACCGGCGTCTCTTGCACTGCAAGGTGGACTCTTTACCCACTGGACCACCAGGGAAGCCCCCAGTTTCAGTCTTATTGTGCCTTATAAGAACACTAAACAAAATCAACTACCAACTACTATTACTTTTCTTTCTTTTTTTTTTTAAAGATTTATTTATTTATTTATTTTTGGGTGGGGGTCGGGTTGGGGAGGGAGGGGAGCGGGTGGGCCACTTCTATTGGTCTTTCATTTCTCTGTTTTCATCCGTCCTTGTTCTTTGGCTCCTGTGGACCTCCCATCGCGGTGGCGTCTGTTGTTGCAGAGCGCCGGCTCTGGGCGCATGTGCTCCAGAGCTCCGGCTCGGCGATTGGACACATCAGTCCAGCCGCTCCGCGGCACGTGGGATCTTCCCAGGCCAGGGATCGAACCAGCACCCTGTACACTGCAAGGCGGTGTCCTTACCCACTGGACCACCAGGGGAAGCCCTACTATTACTTTTCATATAAAAAAGGTGGTTTTTGAAAAATGTTCCAGGAATAGGAAGAACATGATCTTCTAATAGTCTTTTTTTTTTTATTTAAAAAAAATTGTTTAGTTATTTGGCTGTGCCATCTTAGTTGTGGCATGTGGGATCTATTTTCCTGACTAGGGATCAAACCTGAGCCCCTTGCATTAGGAGTATGGAGTCTTAGCCACTGGACCACTAGGGAAGTCCTTCTAATAGTCCTTTAAATGAAATACATTTAGGTGGAAAAAAGTCACTAAGTGCCTTTATTTTCTTTATTTCAACTCAGAATTGTGAAAATTTCATTAAAGAACCACTGGGGTTACTGACCAGAAATTGTGACTGGTCTTTTCTGCTCCCTGCTGTGGCTTTGCCCCTTGCCTTTAACTGCTTTATTATTACTCTCTGAACCCTGAATGCATCTTCTTTATTAAAAGGCTGCATAGCAGATCGTCAAGTGAGGCTTCTTCTGTAATAAAAAGTTGAAAGAAGTTATAAACAGGAAGCACTGTAGAGAAGCATAGCAGCGATTGGAAGTGTTTGACTGTTTTGGGCAATCTCTAAATTGATAAATGAAAAGGGCATTTCCCCTCCCCTCAACTTGGAGAAGGGATATGGCAGGCCTTTGCTTTTCCGTGTCTCCCTTCTCATCATGTGTGCCATGTTTTGCTATCAATTGTACTCTTAAAATATGGGCATAGCTGGAAATGTTGATAAGGTAATATTTAGTACTCAAGACTCTTATTTCAAGCTGCAGCTGATATTTGAAATACTTATTCCTACTTTGCTTTTTAGAATTCTTTTAAATAATTCTCCTCCAAAAGAACAGGTTCTGTATGTCAGATGAAAGGAAGTTTCCATAATTATTTTCATGGCCTCTAAAACATTTGTCTGCATGCTAGCTATCCTTTCTGGAAAATTGTTCTTCTGTGCTTAGTTACAGAGGATTCCTTACATGGAAACAAAGCAAAACCTTGTCCTCCCTAAAAAGAGACTGTCAATTCAATGGTGCTAACCTCAGATTGGGCAGTAGGGAAGGTGGGCAGTAAGTATTATCTGTTAATATGTATACATGTGTGTGTGTATATATATATATATATATATATGTGTGTGTGTGTGTGTGTGTGTGTGTGTGTGTATATATATATATATATGTACTTAACTAATTCAAAAAGATGTAATAATGATAACTAGTAGTTGTTGAATTAGGTGCCAGATACTTTTCTAAGTGTTTTATGTGTATTATTTCATTTTCACAACAACCCTATAATACAGTAACTATTATTATTCCCATTTTACAGTTCAACAAACTCAGGCACACAGTGGTTAAATAACTTGCCTAAGGTCACAGAATGAGTAAGTGGTGGTGCCAGGGTTTAAACCTAGGCAAGTCTAGCTTTAGAGTCCTCATTCCTGGCCATAAATCACTTGAAGTTGCTTTTGAAATTCAATAGTAGGTGTACTATGAAGATCTGTGAAATTATTACTCTCTGAACCCTGAATGCATCTTCTTTATTAAAAGGCTGCATAGCAGATCGTCAAGTGAGGCTTCTTCTGTAATAAAAAGTTGAAAGAAGTTATAAACAGGAAGCACTGTAGAGAAGCATAGCAGCGATTGGAAGTGTTTGACTGTTTTGGGCAATCTCTAAATTGATAAATGAAAAGGGCATTTCCCCTCCCCTCAACTTGGAGAAGGGATATGGCAGGCCTTTGCTTTTCCGTGTCTCCCTTCTCATCATGTGTGCCATGTTTTGCTATCAATTGTACTCTTAAAATATGGGCATAGCTGGAAATGTTGATAAGGTAATATTTAGTACTCAAGACTCTTATTTCAAGCTGCAGCTGATATTTGAAATACTTATTCCTACTTTGCTTTTTAGAATTCTTTTAAATAATTCTCCTCCAAAAGAACAGGTTCTGTATGTCAGATGAAAGGAAGTTTCCATAATTATTTTCATGGCCTCTAAAACATTTGTCTGCATGCTAGCTATCCTTTCTGGAAAATTGTTCTTCTGTGCTTAGTTACAGAGGATTCCTTACATGGAAACAAAGCAAAACCTTGTCCTCCCTAAAAAGAGACTGTCAATTCAATGGTGCTAACCTCAGATTGGGCAGTAGGGAAGGTGGGCAGTAAGTATTATCTGTTAATATGTATACATGTGTGTGTGTATATATATATATATATATAGTGTGTGTGTGTGTGTGTGTGTGTGTGTGTGTATATATATATATATATGTACTTAACTAATTCAAAAAGATGTAATAATGATAACTAGTAGTTGTTGAATTAGGTGCCAGATACTTTTCTAAGTGTTTTATGTGTATTATTTCATTTTCACAACAACCCTATAATACAGTAACTATTATTATTCCCATTTTACAGTTCAACAAACTCAGGCACACAGTGGTTAAATAACTTGCCTAAGGTCACAGAATGAGTAAGTGGTGGTGCCAGGGTTTAAACCTAGGCAAGTCTAGCTTTAGAGTCCTCATTCCTGGCCATAAATCACTTGAAGTTGCTTTTGAAATTCAATAGTAGGTGTACTATGAAGATCTGAAAAAAGGAATATTTAAAAGAAATCTGAGAATCCATCCTAAGAAAATAGCTTCCAGCTGGACCAAGATTTAGTAGGCAAGGTTTAGAGCAGTAGTTCTTAAAAGCTTGGAAGCATCAGCATGTTGCACATTTGTACTTGCTCAGGCCAGATCCAGGCCACCAATCAAAACCTTTGAGGGTAAGGCCCAGCAGTCTATGTTTTAATCTGCCTTCTGGGCGATACTGGTGTGCATTAAAATTTGAAAACCACTCATCTAGAAGGCAGACCTGTGAGGAAAATAAAATCCAAGAGAGAAATAGCTGGAAATGGCAGGAAAATAATAGGGTGAGAAGATTGAAGGTGACGGGTCTAATGGGGCCAGGAAGGGGAGGAAGGTATGGAGGACTGGGAGTAAAATACACTGTTAAAGAAGTCAGACATCAAAGAAAAACAATATTTGTATGTATGTGTTTTAAAGGGCCAGGGAAAAGGAGATTCACTAGATGGATACATGTTAAATGTCAGAGAGAAGAGAGATACCATCCATGTTGCTGTCATTCCTCTGAGAAACAGAAGGAAGGTGAAAAGGTGCTTAACTTGGCCTGGGCCTAGTGGTGGAGGTTGTGTGTAGCTGAAAAGTAGTAACGTGAAATAAAAACCTCAAGTTTAGTGGAGAGATGAGAGGGCTAAGGATATGAGAAAGTAGTGATGTTAGTCTATGCTTTGCACCTGAATCAGGCTAACTGAATACCACGAACTGCTTTTATGAGATGCCTCAGCCTATATAATTCAAATTCCAGGTTCCTTCACTTGTAACTCTCTAGTTGATTGTCTAAGTTGGGTGTCCTGGATGGACTAAAACCTCTTCTTTGGGTGGGATGGGGATTACACTAAAGAAACTAGAGAACATGACAAGCACAGGCTGACATTTGAGTGAATCACAAACTTACCCTACAGAATGGCAGTAGAGAACACATTCATGGTCATCCATCACATGAAAGAGGAGCCTTCATTTTGTGTCATTCCATTTGTAGGGTTTTTCTCTACATCTGTTTTATTTGCTATAAGTTATGTGATCATACACTAACAGGTACTCCCACTCTTGTGCCTTGTTCTGATTTCTGTTTATCTTTAGCCCCAGAAGAGTGCCACTATAAGCCATGAGATGTCTGGTCTGAATTGGAAACCCTTTGTGTATGGCGGCCTCGCCTCTATTGTTGCAGAGTTTGGTAAGAATGTGAAAATGGACAAATCTGTTCCTTTAAGGTATAGATATGGTAATGTTAGTTTTGGTAAAAACTAGAGAAAAGGCAAGAAGAAGCTTGTCCTATTTGTTTTAAAAACTTCTCATGCATCAACGTGGGTCAGCCAGAAACCAATACAATATTGTAATTATCCTTCAATTAAAAATCAATAAAAAAAAATAAAACCTGTTGTTTCTGTACTACCAAGTAGTATTTTCTGGGGAAAGTACTACTATCACAAGTGAAGTTAAGAAAAGACAAATTTAGAAAGCTGTTCTGGTAGTTTTTTGACCTAATTGGCTAGGCTTGAGAAGTATACTTGAAAATACAGCGGAGCTAGATAAGATAGAGATTTCTGCTATGTTCTTATACTAATGACCTTTCCTTTGGGCTAAGTTGCTTATAAACTTCTTAGTAAGTATTCAAACTCCTTTTTTTCAAACCTCTTTCCCATTTTAGAAGAAAATTGACCAATAAGATCAACCCAGATTCTTCTCTATTTGATTTTAATTTTGAAGTACTTTTAGATGGTGTTTTTTCATCTTCCAAATCCTCTCTTCTAAACTGTTTGTAAGTGATCCCAATCCACTAGCTTTTGTTGACTCTCTTGTTGTAAGCTCTGTTGTTAAAATGATGTCAAGATCATCAGTGACCAGAACTATGTTATCACTTTGTTAGTTTTAGACCTTGAAATAGTCCTTGAAACATGTAGTCCATATAATGACTACTTCTCTGTGTTGATATAATAAGAGAAAGAAGTTTGGTTAAAGAAATTTTTCTGCTAAGCACTGTCTAGTTAGTCCTGAATTACCCAAGGAACCAGATGAGTAGGCTAAATAGGACTTTGTCATTATCTTTCCTAATACTAGAAAACTGTTTCATATAAACAGATAAAAGAAAAACCCACAAAACTTTGTGATAATATTTAGGAGAATGTGGAGCAGCAATCCTGTGCTTTCCTATCTTTGTGAAAATTTGGGGAAATTTTATGAGGAAGAAGTGATGGGAAGTGGGGCAGAAGGAAGAGACAGATAAATGCACAACTGTGTATTAAGATGAAATTAAAACAACATTTAAGTTATTTTGCATTTATAGTGTGTTAGGACTATCCTAAAGCACTTTATTATGTATCAGTTTCAGTTATACTGTGGGTCAAATCCTGCTGCCTAGATACAGTACATTTCACTTTATCATATATGGCACTTATCCTCTGATAGTGATATTTTAGTAGAGATCTAGCTGTTACAAAAAGGATTTTGCCTTATGTTTTAAGAACTACCATTGGCCTAAGTTCATCCAAAATTTAGCTGCAGTTCTCCGGAAAAACTTATGAATGAGTATGTTCCTTCTTAGGAACTTTCCCTGTGGACCTGACCAAAACGCGACTTCAAGTTCAAGGCCAAAGTATTGATGTTCGCTTCAAAGAGATAAAATACCGAGGAATGTTTCATGCCTTGTTCCGAATCTATAAAGAAGAAGGTGTGTTGGCTCTGTATTCAGGGTGAGACTGAATTCTTTCCTTACATCATGAATCGAAATATTTTTGAGAAGCCATGTATTTTAGTGTTTGATAGTTTGTGCCCTTTGTAGTCACCATTTCAACTTGTAATTCTGTTTTTTTTCTTTTCTTTTTTAAAAAACTCTTTATTTTATATTGGAGTGAAGCCAAGTGACAATATTGTGATGGTTTGAATATTGATATGCTGGTTTGTATTTCGCTTGCTTGTATATCTTGAGCTTTGGATTTTGTGTTCATTTGGCTATAGTACATTTTGAAGTGGATATCTCAGTGCAGCACTGGCTTTCTCCTTTTTTCCTGAGAACCAAATACAGCTACTGTGAACAGCACCGATTAACAATATATATATATATATTTCTGTGATATTCTTCCTGAGTTGCCAAACCCAGACTTAATTTTTTTTTTTTTCCCTTTTTTAAAGAAATACTGTACTGGCAGTTTAAACAGAAAATGCAGAATGAGAAAGAAGGAGATCCATCATTTTGGGGAGATCATCTTTTGATTAATTTATAAGTTGGTGGTTTATTGTCCAGTGTGGTGTTTGATCTGCTGCCAACGTACTAGTGCACTCTTGCATCTAGGGTCTCAGTTTATTGCTCAGGGAATGGATACCAGTTTTATTATTAACCTGTGTTAGACTTAATTTCAAAGATAATTTACTTGGGGGAAAAATCAAGAATTGCATCCTAAAGTAAGTCAGTCATGAATCATGTTTTACTGCATTCTTTCATCGGTCCAGATAATCACAAGATTATTTTTTTTCAGATAGTGAGCAATAAGGCCAGAAATGTGCATGTTTTGTCATCATTTTAAAGTCTTAACTGTTTGATTCGCTGCTCTCTTTCTGTTTATAACTGCTAAAATATAATCCTGCAATTTGGAAGAATCTCAAAGGAGGTATGAGTGAGAATGTCTCCAGTTTATAAGCAGAACTTAAATAGAGTGAAATCTTGGGTCTGGTAACTCCTGGGTAGGATTAAAGGTATGTCTGCAACTACTAGGAAGTAAGTGGTTGTTTTTAAGTCTATGAAGCAGGTAATAGGGTATACTTCTTTTTCTACATTACTGGATTCAATTTGCTAATATTTTGTTAAGGATTTCTGTGTCTAAGTTCATGAGAGTTACTGGCTTGTAGTTAGTTTTCCTTTTCTGTACTGTTTTTTTCTGGTTTTCTTATCAGGGTAATACTAGCTTCATAAAATAAGTTGAGAAGTGTTCCCCCTTCTGTTTTCTGTAAGAGATTGTGCAAGGTTGGTGCTAATTTATCGAAAGTTTGACAGAATTCTTCGGTGAAATTATCTGGGCCTGGAGATTGCCTTTTTGAGAACTTTAAAATTATGAATTAAAGTGTTTTAATTGTTATGGGATTATTTGGATTATCTGTTTCATCTTTTTTTTTTTTTAAAGATTTATTTATTTATTTATTTAGGGCGGGGTTTGGGTTGGGGAGGGAGGGGAGCGGACGGGCCACTTCTATTGGCCTTTCATTTCTCCATTTTCATCCGTCTTGTTCTTTGGCTCCTGTGGGCCTCCCATCGCAGTGGCTACTGTCGTTGCAGAGCGCTGGCTCTGGGCACATGTGCTCCAGAGCTCCGGCTCGGTGATTGGACACATCAGTCCAGCCGCTCTGCGGCACGTGGGATCCTCCCAGGCCAGGGATTGAACCGGTGCCCCTTGCACTGCAAAGCGGTATCCTTACCCGCTGGACCACCAGGGGAAGCCCTATCTGTTTCATCTTGATTGAGTTTTGCTAGTTTGGAATTAATCTGTTTCTTCTAGGTTGTTGAATTTGTAGCATAATATTGTTTATTTTTGTTGTTTAATCGCTAAATTGTCTCTTACTCTTTTGTGACCTCATAGACTGTAGCCCACGTGGCTTCTCTGTCCATGGGATTTCCTGGGCAAAAATACTGGAGTGGGTTGACATTTCCTTCTCCAGGGGATCTTCCCAACCCAAGGATCAAACCTGGGTCTCCTGCATCGCAGGAGATTTTTTTTTTTTTAAACCATTGATGCACCATTATTTTAGTAACTGCAGGATTATAGTGCTATTCCCCATTTCATTCCTGATATTGGTGACTTACTGCTTTTCTCCTGTTACCATGACCCTTACTAGAGGTTTATTAGTTTTGTTGGGTTTTTTTTTTTGATAACTTTCTTTGTTGATTTTTCTCTATTTTCTTATTTTCAGTTTTATTAATCTGTTGTTTATTATTTATTTCCTTCTGCTTGCTTTGGGTTCATTTTGTTCTTCATTTTTATTGTTTCTTGAGGTTAGGAACTTTGATTATTGATTTTGAGACTTACCCTCTTTTCTGATGTAAGCATTTCATGGTATAAATTTCTCTTTCAGCACTGCTTTGGCTGCATCCCACATATTTTAATAGGTTGAATTTTCATTTTCATTCAATTCTATGTATTTAAAAAATACACCCTTTCCATGTCATTCATGTAATGTTTAAGTGCCTTTTAAGTTCCAAATGTTTGTGGGTTTTCCTTACCTTACCGATTTCCAGTTTAATTCCATTATGGTCAGAGAACATACTCTATATCATATCGACTCTTTTTGAATGGACTGAGGTTTGTTTTATGACCCAAATATGTTCTCTTTTGGTGCATGTTCCATGGTAATTGAAAAAATCATATTTTGCTGTTTTTATGGAATGCGGTGGGTGATGGAAGTGAATAGGCAGTTTAGATATGTATAATCTGCAAGTACGTGCTAAGTGTAACTTTTTTTCTTTCCTTCTTTTTGGCAGAATCGCTCCTGCTTTACTGAGACAGGCATCATATGGCACCATTAAAATTGGAATTTACCAGAGCTTGAAGAGATTATTTGTAGAACGTTTAGAAGGTCAGTGTAGACCCCTCATTCTCTTTTGAGGTGACACTCAGAGGGACTGTTAAAGTTATGCTTAGTGAGAAGTGTTCATCACTGGGTGCGCGAGAATGGGTAACTGTCATTGCAAGGACAAAATAAGCTTATACTGATTTGAGATTAATCCCTCTACAGGTTTAAGGGACATGTTCTTCAAGTCTGTTCCTTTTCTGTCAAACAAAAAGGCTTCTGGTCATCACAGAGGGAACATGGAACAAACTTGTTGAGAACATTAATGCTGTCCTCATCTACAAGCAGACGTCAACTATAAGGAAGCCTCTAGCTGTGGGTTTTTGATAATCCTTTGTAAGCTAGAGTGATTTTTATATGTATAAATATGGCCACCTTAACCCACATTCGGCATTACCATATGTCTATTTTCTGCTGTAGGTTTTTCAGCTGAATACTGTACTAAAACGATTATTTTGCTACAGGCCTGAGGCTGTTGCATAGTTGGGGATAGCTGGAAAACTTTTCTATTAGTGATGTCCTTTGAACCGCTTTATTGTCTAAATCAACTTTTTCTGGGACCTCCTCTTTGAGGATCTTGAAGTATTCAAGTTCTGAAATAATTTCTCTCACAGTTTCTTCACTTTATGAAGCACTGCTTGATATTTTTTTCATTTTCATTCAATTCTATGTATTTAAAAAATACACCCTTTCCATGTCATTCATGTAATGTTTAAGTGCCTTTTAAGTTCCAAATGTTTGTGGGTTTTCCTTACCTTACCGATTTCCAGTTTAATTCCATTATGGTCAGAGAACATACTCTATATCATATCGACTCTTTTTGAATGGACTGAGGTTTGTTTTATGACCCAAATATGTTCTCTTTTGGTGCATGTTCCATGGTAATTGAAAAAATCATATTTTGCTGTTTTTATGGAATGCGGTGGGTGATGGAAGTGAATAGGCAGTTTAGATATGTATAATCTGCAAGTACGTGCTAAGTGTAACTTTTTTTCTTTCCTTCTTTTTGGCAGAATCGCTCCTGCTTTACTGAGACAGGCATCATATGGCACCATTAAAATTGGAATTTACCAGAGCTTGAAGAGATTATTTGTAGAACGTTTAGAAGGTCAGTGTAGACCCCTCATTCTCTTTTGAGGTGACACTCAGAGGGACTGTTAAAGTTATGCTTAGTGAGAAGTGTTCATCACTGGGTGCGCGAGAATGGGTAACTGTCATTGCAAGGACAAAATAAGCTTATACTGATTTGAGATTAATCCCTCTACAGGTTTAAGGGACATGTTCTTCAAGTCTGTTCCTTTTTCTGTCAAACAAAAAAAGGCTTCTGGTCATCACAGAGGGAACATGGAACAAACTTGTTGAGAACATTAATGCTGTCCTCATCTACAAGCAGACGTCAACTATAAGGAAGCCTCTAGCTGTGGGTTTTTGATAATCCTTTGTAAGCTAGAGTGATTTTTATATGTATAAATATGGCCACCTTAACCCACATTCGGCATTACCATATGTCTATTTTCTGCTGTAGGTTTTTCAGCTGAATACTGTACTAAAACGATTATTTTGCTACAGGCCTGAGGCTGTTGCATAGTTGGGGATAGCTGGAAAACTTTTCTATTAGTGATGTCCTTTGAACCGCTTTATTGTCTAAATCAACTTTTTCTGGGACCTCCTCTTTGAGGATCTTGAAGTATTCAAGTTCTGAAATAATTTCTCTCACAGTTTCTTCACTTGGGTTTACCTAGTTTCGATTCATAGGCTCTTCATGGTGAGGTGACATAGTGAAGATTGAATTTTAGAATAATATGCTCTGTGATTTCTCTGTTCTTTTTTCTAGCTTAAAGAATTTGGTTCCAAATGACTAGTTTTTCACATTTAAATACAGAAATCTTCTGTAAATAAATAAAGGCTAGTAGCTATCAAGGCAATTAATATTCAGGTATTTTTTTCTATTAGACATAAGATTTTATCTTTTAACATTTGATTCCTGAGTTGATGATTCTCCAGAAAGAGACTTGAAATTTTTTTCTTTAGATGTTGAAATGATTGAAGGGGAAATAGCACATTTTGAAATTATCTGGGATATTGGCAGTTATATAGAATAGTAAGAAATAATGGTCTGTGTTTTACAAATTTTATGTTTCACTACTGATTTGGAAGCTAGAAATATTTGAGTTTTTTTTTTTTTAATTTTCATAAGCTTTTTAGTTCATTTCTACAGTCACTTCTCTAACTATGGTTCCCTTCATCTGTTAGCTTAGTACTCTCTTCTCAGTACCTCTTGCAAGCAGACCTTTCTTTTTCTTGTTCCTTTTTACAGATGAAACTCTTTTAATTAATATGATATGTGGAGTAGTGTCAGGAGTGATCTCTTCCGCTATAGCCAACCCCACCGATGTGCTCAAGGTAAGAGAAGTCTGGTAGCATTGGGTGTATGCAGTGTGAAGCAAAAAGAACAGGAGCTCTGCATCAGATTTGCTCTCAAATCCCCACTCTGTCGCTTGATAGCTGTAAAACCTTGGGCAAGTCACTTAACTGCTTTAAGCCTCAGTTTTTTCATTTGTAAAATGAAGATAATTCATATATATTGCATAGAGTTGTTAAGGATTAAAGATAATATATGTAAACTATCTTTATACTTGGTAGGTAGTAGATGCTCAATAAATAGTAATTTATTATGATATGCATTAATCCATTGGTCTTCAGACTATAGAGTATGAAAACCTTTATAGGTTCCTTTCAAGAGCTATGTAATTTTAAGGGAATCAATTTCCAGATCCCTTACTTTCTTTGTACCCTTCTCAAAAACTGATCTGAGAATGAACTCATGTTTATAACAGCCCTTTCCCCACTTTACAAGAGAAAAGCGTATTCACCTACTCATCTTAGTATGGTATATTGACCTGTGGTGTAAGCTGGAGTATTAGTGAGGTGACTAGAATTTTTCTCCCAGAAAGAGAAACTAGTTTTTCACATTTAAATACAGAAATCTTCTGTAAATAAATAAAGGCTAGTAGCTATCAAGGCAATTAATATTCAGGTATTTTTCTATTAGACATAAGATTTTATCTTTTAACATTTGATTCCTGAGTTGATGATTCTCCAGAAAGAGACTTGAAATTTTTTTCTTTAGATGTTGAAATGATTGAAGGGGAAATAGCACATTTTGAAATTATCTGGGATATTGGCAGTTATATAGAATAGTAAGAAATAATGGTCTGTGTTTTACAAATTTTATGTTTCACTACTGATTTGGAAGCTAGAAATATTTGAGTTTTTTTTTTTTTAATTTTCATAAGCTTTTTAGTTCATTTCTACAGTCACTTCTCTAACTATGGTTCCCTTCATCTGTTAGCTTAGTACTCTCTTCTCAGTACCTCTTGCAAGCAGACCTTTCTTTTTCTTGTTCCTTTTTACAGATGAAACTCTTTTAATTAATATGATATGTGGAGTAGTGTCAGGAGTGATCTCTTCCGCTATAGCCAACCCCACCGATGTGCTCAAGGTAAGAGAAGTCTGGTAGCATTGGGTGTATGCAGTGTGAAGCAAAAAGAACAGGAGCTCTGCATCAGATTTGCTCTCAAATCCCCACTCTGTCGCTTGATAGCTGTAAAACCTTGGGCAAGTCACTTAACTGCTTTAAGCCTCAGTTTTTTCATTTGTAAAATGAAGATAATTCATATATATTGCATAGAGTTGTTAAGGATTAAAGATAATATATGTAAACTATCTTTATACTTGGTAGGTAGTAGATGCTCAATAAATAGTAATTTATTATGATATGCATTAATCCATTGGTCTTCAGACTATAGAGTATGAAAACCTTTATAGGTTCCTTTCAAGAGCTATGTAATTTTAAGGGAATCAATTTCCAGATCCCTTACTTTCTTTGTACCCTTCTCAAAAACTGATCTGAGAATGAACTCATGTTTATAACAGCCCTTTCCCCACTTTACAAGAGAAAAGCGTATTCACCTACTCATCTTAGTATGGTATATTGACCTGTGGTGTAACCTGGAGTATCAAAGGGATACATTAAAATACAGTTTTAGAGAAGCCTCCTTTAATGACTAGTTGGGGTATCTTAAGTCTACAATGTTGATGTCTTTCCCTGCCTTATCCATATGTCTATTAAGGATGAGGTTTGGCTTTGAAGTTATATATTTTGGCCTCTGTTGAAATATTATGAATTCAGAACTGAACATTATAGGTTAGTGATGCTGAGTTTTTTACAAATATAATTGGATTTCTTTCAGTATTTATCAGAACACAGAATGAAACATTTATTTAGTAATATCAATAAAATCAATCTGTATTTTATTTAATCTAATAATCTAAATTAATCTGATAGTATCAATCTACATTTTATATTTGAGATAGAATGGTAAATATTTCCTACTTATTAGCTCATTTAAACTTATCATAATTAAAATTACTAAATTTATGATTAAATTGTATAAGAAGATCCCAAGTTTAAAGAAAACTATTTCAGGGGAAATGTGAGGGAAAAAACATAAGAGAACATATACTTTATTTATTTGAAACCACAGGTGGATAGGTTAAATGGAAAGGAAATCTATTGTGATTCAGAGAGCTTTGAGAACTGAAAGAGCCACTTGAAAAACAAGCACACATGAAAGAAACCATTTTTTGATTGGGTTGTTCGTTATTCCAGTGCTGAGTTGTCTGAGTTGCTTGTAGATTTTGGAGATTAATTCTTTGTCTGTTGTTTCATTTGCTATGATTTTCTCCCACTCTGTGGGCTGTCTGTTCAGCTTTTTTGTAATTTCTTTAGCTGTACAAAAGCTTTTAAGTTTCATTAGGTCCCACATGTTCATTTGTCTTTTAGTTCCACTATTCTAGTAGGTGGGTCAGAGAAGATCTTGCTTTGATTGATGTCCTTGAGGTTTTCCTAAGTATCCCTTACTTTCTTTTTTTAAACAATTTCCAGATCCCTTACTTTCTTTGTACCCTTCTCAAAAACTGATCTGAGAATGAACTCATGTTTATAACAGCCCTTTCCCCACTTTACAAGAGAAAAGCGTATTCACCTACTCATCTTAGTATGGTATATTGACCTGTGGTGTAACCTGGAGTATCAAAGGGATACATTAAAATACAGTTTTAGAGAAGCCTCCTTTAATGACTAGTTGGGGTATCTTAAGTCTACAATGTTGATGTCTTTCCCTGCCTTATCCATATGTCTATTAAGGATGAGGTTTGGCTTTGAAGTTATATATTTTGGCCTCTGTTGAAATATTATGAATTCAGAACTGAACATTATAGGTTAGTGATGCTGAGTTTTTTACAAATATAATTGGATTTCTTTCAGTATTTATCAGAACACAGAATGAAACATTTATTTAGTAATATCAATAAAATCAATCTGTATTTTATTTAATCTAATAATCTAAATTAATCTGATAGTATCAATCTACATTTTATATTTGAGATAGAATGGTAAATATTTCCTACTTATTAGCTCATTTAAACTTATCATAATTAAAATTACTAAATTTATGATTAAATTGTATAAGAAGATCCCAAGTTTAAAGAAAACTATTTCAGGGGAAATGTGAGGGAAAAAACATAAGAGAACATATACTTTATTTATTTGAAACCACAGGTGGATAGGTTAAATGGAAAGGAAATCTATTGTGATTCAGAGAGCTTTGAGAACTGAAAGAGCCACTTGAAAAACAAGCACACATGAAAGAAACCATTTTTTGATTGGGTTGTTCGTTATTCCAGTGCTGAGTTGTCTGAGTTGCTTGTAGATTTTGGAGATTAATTCTTTGTCTGTTGTTTCATTTGCTATGATTTTCTCCCACTCTGTGGGCTGTCTGTTCAGCTTTTTTGTAATTTCTTTAGCTGTACAAAAGCTTTTAAGTTTCATTAGGTCCCACATGTTCATTTGTCTTTTTAGTTCCACTATTCTAGTAGGTGGGTCAGAGAAGATCTTGCTTTGATTGATGTCCTTGAGGGTTTTGCCTATATTCTCCTCTAAGAGTTTGATGGTTTCTGGCCTTACATTTAAGTCTTTAATCCATTTTGAGTTGATCTTTGTGTATGGTGTCAGGGTATGTTCCAACTTCATTTTCTTGCATGTAGCTGTCCAATTTTCCCAGCACCATTTGTTGAAGAGGCTGTCTTTGTCCCATTTTATATGTTCGCCTCCTTTGTCAAAAATAAGGTACCCATAGGTGTGTGGCTTTATCTCTGGGTTCTCGATCTTGTTCCATTGGTCGATATTTCTGTTTTTGTGCCAGTACCATACTGTCTTGAGGACTGTTGCTTTGTAGTAGAGTCTGAAGTTGGGGAGGCTGATCCCCCCAGCTCCATTCTTCTTCCTGAGGATTGCTTTGGCATAGACACCTCTCCAACGATGACATACAGATGGCCCAAAAACACATGAAATGATGCTCAACTTCACTAATAATTAGAGAAATGCAAATCAAAACTACAATGAGATATCACCTCACACCCGTCAGAATGGCCATCATCCACAAATCGACAGACAATAAATGCTGGAGAGGCTGCGGAGAAAAGGGAACACTCCTGCATTGCTGGTGGGAGTGTAAATTGATACAGCCTCTATGGAAGACAGTCTGGAGATTTCTTAAAAAACTAAAAATAGAAGCACCATATGACCCAGCAATCCCACTCTTAGGCTTATACCCTGACGAAATCAAAACTGAAAGAAGCACCTGTACCCCAATGTTCATTGCAGCTCTCTATACAATAGCTAGAACATGGAAGGAACCTAGATGCCCATCGACGAACGAATGGATCCAAAAGCTCTGGTACATATATACAATGGAATACTACACAGCTGTAAAGAGAAATGCAGAAGAATCAGCCCTCATGAGGTGGTTGGATCTAGAACGTATCCTAAAAAGTGAAGTCAGTCAGAAAGAGAAGGACAAATACAGTATATTAACACATATATATGGAATCTAGTAGGATGGTGATGATGGCACATGCAGTGAAGCGACAGAAAGACAGACATGGACAGTGGTCATATGGACATTTTGGGGAAGGAACAGTGGGTGAGAGGCGTAAGGGAAGTAGCATGAAGGCCTGTACTATCATAAGTGAAGAAAATAGCTCTAGTCATTGCTCTGTGAGAAAAGGGGATCCTTCAGGGGTGCTGTGTGATGGTCGGGAGGGGAGGGAAGGGGGGGATATACATGTGACTAATCTGAGAACACGCATGTCTGTGAACAACAAAACTCTGTAAAAGTTAAAAGTAAAATAAAGTTTTAAAAATAAAAAATAAAAAAAAAAGAAAGAAACCAGTGGTGGTTGATGAACAAACCATTGAAAATGAGATTTCTGGATTAAATTGAGAACAGTTTGCCTAGAGGATTTTTATATCACTTTAGATTTACAGACCAAGTACTTTTGAAGATAATTGACTATATCTTAAAACTCTAAAATATTTGCAATATAATTGCACTTGTTAGAATGTACTTGTCAAGAAGAATGATATTTAATTCCCTAAAAGTTCCTTTGTTATCAGGATCCTAGACTTAGTCACCTAAATGATTCACTTCAGTTTCCTTTCACTCTGACCTGCCTGATGAAATTACAACCACTCACCCATGCTACAGTATACCTTTTCCTTTCTTATACTTAGGTAGGGCTGAGTAGTGAATGGTGCTGGGGAGTGAGGGGCCAGGGTAGGCATAATCTTATATAGGAGTTATAATCACAGTTGATCTGTTTAATCCTTTCACTTATCCTTGAATAGCTCTTTCTCTGAACTGTGTGCTGCTTCCTTGCCTGCATGCATGTAGTTCTTTTTTTGCCTGCAGTGACTTTTCCCTCTTTCCTCATACATTTATCCTTCAAGATGGCTCAGAAACAGGGTCAAGACTAGGAGAAGACAAGCAAGATACTCTCCTTGGGTGCAAAATGTAAGGATGTAGCAAAACATAAATAAATAATTAATTAATAAAAAACCTTCAAAAATCAAGAGAAATAACATTTTTGCACAATATTTTTCAAAAATTAAAATGAGTGCAAAAAATTCATGATGAACAAAACCAGCAGTATTTTGTACAATCCGTCTCACTTGCTTAACATTAATCTTGCCCTGTTGGATCCTGTCTTTAGTTACAATGTTTTTTTTTTTTGGTGGGTGGGCCAGTTTGGGAGGTAGGCGGGCAGGTGGGCCACTTCTGTTGGTCTTTCATTCATCTATTTTCTTTGTTCTTTGGCCCGTGTGGGCCTCCCATCACAATGACCTCTGTTGTCACAGAGCACCCGCTCTGGGCACACGCGCTCCAGAGCTCCGGCTGGGTAATTGGACACATCTTTGCTGCTCCGCAGCACATGAAATCTTCCCAGGCCAGGGATCGAACCGATGCCCCTTGCACAGCAAGGTGGTGTCCTTACCCACTGGACCACCAGGGAAGCCCTTTAGTTACAATTTTGATGACTGGTTCATTGTGGCTTTTTGTGCATTTGTTTTGATTTTTAAAAATATTACATTAAGGTATCATTTATCTGGATTGCTGAGGTCCTTTTTAACTCCCTCTGCTCCACTACATTTTGTGCCTGAGAAAAGTGTCACACTTGCCTCACTGTCATCCCAACCCTGCTCAGGAATGACCTCCATAAAGAAGTCTTCTACTTATAAGATATTTGTGGTTTCAGTTTGTCTTTGTGTAGTTTCTGTTCCATTTTAATTTGGTTATTTTAAAGCTCTTAGTAGTATAAATTGACTTTCCCCATAAAGACATATTATTGTAACATGACTTATCAAGAACATTTATTAAAACCTAGAGTTGTGCTTCGTGAAAATCAGGCCTACATTTGGTCCACTAAAATTTAGTGACTGACTACTATGATCCATGTGTGCCGTCAGTAGGGAGTTGTACCAAATCTTTCACATGACCTTTTAATGCTATGCCTCCTTTCTTGTGCCTCTCAAAAGCTACTTTGCAGAATACACTGTCATGCTTTTTACCGGTGAAACTCAATTTAAGGTCTTGTGAGCATTAAATAAAATTTTAAATTTTTTTCCTGCCTTTTATACCTCAGTATGTAGTGCATGTTCAAGGTAGTAAAAAGTGGAAGGCAGGAAAAACATGAAAGAGAAAAATGCCCACTTGTGGCTTCATCACTTAGACTCAAGCTTCCATCAACATTTGGTTGTGTATGTTCAATCAGTCTCTTTGTTGTGCATATGGTTATTTTTAAGTTTACATGTTTTTGATGAAAATGACACACTATACATACTGCTTTGAAACCTGCTTTTTCTACCTAGCAGTTAATTCTTGAAATTTTCAAAAATCTACAATTATTATTCTATAATACAATTTTATGACTGCATACTATTCCATCAAATGGATGCATTATAATTTATGCAACTGATCCTTTGTTTTTATTTTTGAGCATGTAGGCCATTTCTAGTTTTTCACTGAATTAATCATAGTTTAATGGATTATTTTCTACCCCTTCTGAATCCTTGTTCTTTTTTTTTTCCGCCAAATTTTCTTCCACTCCAGAAATGATGGACTTAGTATGAAGAATGTGAGGCTAATGAAAATAATCTATTTATAGAGTATACTTTGACACAAATACATCTTTTCTGTACATAGCTTAAGTCATTAATTTCATCATAATAGCAGGCTAATGTTTTTGATAATTCCTGAATACTGTTTTCTTCATTTTAAATGAGTGAAATATCTCATTTTGCTTCTCTGTCAAAACAAACGTTCACCACTTCTGATTTTAGATTCGAATGCAGGCTCAAGGAAGCTTGTTTCAAGGCAGCATGATTGGCAGCTTCATTGATATATACCAACAAGAAGGTGCCAGGGGTTTGTGGAGGGTGAGTACTCTTGGTATTATTCTTTACACCTGAAATTTGCAAAGAATACCATTTATATAAAGCCATAAAATTGTAAATTATCATCTTATACTGTGTAAGATTGGGCTTCACTGGTGGCTTAAACACTAAAGAATCTGCCTGCAATGTGGGAAACCTGGGCTCGATCACCGGATCTGGAAGATCCCTGGAGGAGGGCATGACAATCCACTCCAGTATTCTTGCCTGGAGAATCCCATGGGCAGAGGAGCCTGGCAGGCTACACTCCATGGAGTTGCAAAGACTTGGACACAACTAAGCAACTAAGCACAGCATAGCACTGTGTAAGATTCTTGATAACCCTAAAAAGGTAAAAAGGTAAGAAGCTCCTTATCACCTATGAAAGGACCAAAACTTATCAGTTGTCTCTCTTTCTACTTAATGTTTGGGGATTCTGTGTGTGAGAGAAGTTATTATTTGAGATAGCCATTTTGGTTTGTTCAAATTCGCAGTGAATTTAAGTCTTCAGTATATATATATTTGCAGGTTTGTATTAACACAGTAATCTATGTCTCTCTAATGCTTATGATTAAAGGTTGTTACCTAAAACAACGTTTTTTAACATTATAGAAGTTAAAAGATATACTACAAAATATTGAGAAAATACATAAAGAAGAAAAATATCCAGTAATCTCATTAGCTAGAAACATCACTGTTAATTGCCATATTATCATTCCGTCTTCTATCTGTACTTTGAGATCTTTTATCCCTATAACTTTCCTAGGTTAATCACTTATCTAGTTAAATGAGGCTAATGAAAATAATCTATTTATAGAGTATACTTTGACACAAATACATCTTTTCTGTACATAGCTTAAGTCATTAATTTCATCATAATAGCAGGCTAATGTTTTTGATAATTCCTGAATACTGTTTTCTTCATTTTAAATGAGTGAAATATCTCATTTTGCTTCTCTGTCAAAACAAACGTTCACCACTTCTGATTTTAGATTCGAATGCAGGCTCAAGGAAGCTTGTTTCAAGGCAGCATGATTGGCAGCTTCATTGATATATACCAACAAGAAGGTGCCAGGGGTTTGTGGAGGGTGAGTACTCTTGGTATTATTCTTTACACCTGAAATTTGCAAAGAATACCATTTATATAAAGCCATAAAATTGTAAATTATCATCTTATACTGTGTAAGATTGGGCTTCACTGGTGGCTTAAACACTAAAGAATCTGCCTGCAATGTGGGAAACCTGGGCTCGATCACCGGATCTGGAAGATCCCCTGGAGGAGGGCATGACAATCCACTCCAGTATTCTTGCCTGGAGAATCCCATGGGCAGAGGAGCCTGGCAGGCTACACTCCATGGAGTTGCAAAGACTTGGACACAACTAAGCAACTAAGCACAGCATAGCACTGTGTAAGATTCTTGATAACCCTAAAAAGGTAAAAAGGTAAGAAGCTCCTTATCACCTATGAAAGGACCAAAACTTATCAGTTGTCTCTCTTTCTACTTAATGTTTGGGGATTCTGTGTGTGAGAGAAGTTATTATTTGAGATAGCCATTTTGGTTTGTTCAAATTCGCAGTGAATTTAAGTCTTCAGTATATATATATTTGCAGGTTTGTATTAACACAGTAATCTATGTCTCTCTAATGCTTATGATTAAAGGTTGTTACCTAAAACAACGTTTTTTAACATTATAGAAGTTAAAAGATATACTACAAAATATTGAGAAAATACATAAAGAAGAAAAATATCCAGTAATCTCATTAGCTAGAAACATCACTGTTAATTGCCATATTATCATTCCGTCTTCTATCTGTACTTTGAGATCTTTTTTATCCCTATAACTTTTTATCCTAGGTTAATCACTTAAGTTTGTAATATTAAATAAGACTACTAGTAATACAGAGTAGAATGGGAATTTATTAATGGGTTCTTAAAAGAGAGAGACTCACTTTTATTCTTTCTTTATAATTTTCCCTAACTACGTATTATAAAAATTTCCCAAATATACAGAAAAGTTGAAAGAACACAACAATGAATAGAACCTACATACCAGGATTAAATGACTCAAAGTTTAACCACATTTACTTTATCTACTTATGTGTACATATACACATACCTATACCTATACACATACACACACACTCTATCTCTCTTACTTTCTTTTTGCCAAACTTTTTGAAAGGAAGGTGCAGACATCAATGGTACTTCCCTAAGTACTTCATTGTACATAAGGACATTCTCCTACATACTGACAATACCAGTGTCACACCTCAGATATTTAATAAGTCCCTATTACCTAACACTCAGTCCATATTCAAATTTCTTTTTATCGTTGGTATCAGCTCAGTTTTCTTATGAAATGTTTCCTTGTGTTTCTCCTATATTTCCTGTAAGCTGGACGTTAGATCTGTTGACTTGATTAGATGCATGTTGAACATTTTTGGTAAGAGAGCTTTATAGATGACACTGTATGTCATATTGCATCACAGCAAGAGGCACATATGTTAGGTTGTCCCCAAATTAGTGATGCCAAGTTTGTTTAGTTGTTAAGATACTGTCCACCGAGTCTTACAATAATAAATGATAAATTTTTCCCCCTTTGCAATTAGCAGGTAATTTTTAGGATGATATATCTAACAACATGCATATATCATATGACTTAATGACCTTTCATCAATGGCATATATCGATGATACTTCAGGTTTTCTTTTTGATTAAAAAAAGCCCTTTGAGGTACACTATCTTGATTAGTCTAATTTAAAACCAGAAAATGGAACTAACTGGAACTTTTTCACAAGCTAATTGTTAAGGGAAAGACAGAGCAATAAATAGAATTTGAGATTTTGTCAGGGGAATTTAGCTACTTTATTTAAAATAATCTTTTAATTGTGATAAAGTATATATATATATATATATATATATATATATATATATATATATATATACATGTAAATTTTTACATTGTTGTATGGCAGGTCTCCAGAATTCTTTTCATCCTACAAAACTGGGACTCTGTACTTGTTAAACAATAGCTCCCCACTTCCTCCTCCCCAGCCCCTGGCCACCAACCTTTTATTATTTATGAATTTTTCTGGTTGCTTCATATGACTGGAATCATATACTATTTGTCTTTTTATTGCTGGTTTATTTCACTTAGCATAATATCCTCAAGGTTCCTTCATGTTGTCACATGGGTCAGAATATCCATTTTAAAGCTAAATAATATTCCATTATATACATATATCACATTTTGTTAATCCATTCATCCACTGATGGAAGTTTAGTTTGTTTCTGTATCTTGGCTCTTGCAAATAATGTTTCTGTGAACATGGATGTACAGATATCTCTCCAAGAGTGATTTCAGTTTTTCTGTGTATATACCCAGAAATGGGACTTCTGGATTGTATGGTAATTTTGAGGAACTGAACATAGCTATTTTTACGATCCAGACTATCTACATCATCCAGACAAAAAAAGTGAAATACATTGTGTTATGTATCCTTTTGGCACAGACATGTATTATTTACATATTAAAATACAAAATACAGGAATCTTTTTTTTTTTTTTCATTTTAACAGGGAAATATATTTGAGTTTTTCTCCAAACACAGGGCCTTTTTCATCTGTATTTTATTTTCCTGCTTTGATTGTAACATGGGTACTGGAAACATTTCCCTTTCTTCCTAACTCCATTGTAAGAAATAACAGCAGGAGTACATTAAGAAAGAGTGACTGGCACTTAGGTCAGGGTTGGAGGGACAGTAGAGTCGTGCCCTAGAGAGGACTTGTCCTGTTCCTTGCTGCCATGCACCATGGGATTCTATTGTGGGCTTTCCCAAGAGAAGCTGAAAATCTGTCGTTGCATGTAAAGTATCCATTCCTGTGATGTTTCTTTGCTTATTTCTTGTTTATGTTGACAGCTAATTCAGTCTTCTAAGAAACACTGTGTAGGACACACAAAACATGTCTGTGACCCAAATTCAGTCCTTGGTACCTTCCTGTTCACCAAATTAGACTTCTGAGGCCACCATCTAACAGAGTGGAGCATGTGGGGAAACAGAGAGGAAGGTACTACCAGCCTGGTCAGCTGAATCAATGGCAGCCCAGCTCCATCACTTCTACTTTATGCATAGAGTTTGAGAATTTAGAAGTGATAGAACTCTGTAACTTTAATGAGAATCCCAGAAAGAAGTTGCTCCCCATAGTATTATTATTTTCAGTTTTTTTTTTTAACTTTATTTTTTGGCCATGCCACACAGCATGTGGTATCATAGTTCTCCAACCAGGGATCAAACTCATGGCCCATGCATTGGAAACACAGTCATAACCAAAGGACCTCCATGGAAGTCCCTCAGTTTTTTTAAGTGATATTTAAACACAATTACAAAAGTAAAATATTACTTGTAAAAATTTTTACATAAATTTGGCATATGTGTACATACCTTTCTCTCTAATGTTAGAATGCTCAGTCACTTCAGTTGTGTCCAATTCTTTGCAACCCCATAGACTGTAACCCACCAGCCTCCTCTGTCCATGGGATTTTGCAGGCAAGAATACTAGAGTGAGTAGCCATTTCCTTCTCCAGGGGAGCTTCCTAACTCAGGGATTGAACCCGTGTCTCCTGCATCTCCTGCATTGGTAGGCAGATTCTTTACCACTGAGCCACCTGGGAAATCCAGTTAGAATAATACTATGTCTTGCTTTTTTTTAGCATTGTAGGCATTTTTTGTGTGTTATTCATATTCTCCAAAAACATGACTTTTTAACTCTGTAGTGCTGTATGTTGTAATGTAAGCTGTGATAGGAATAGTGTGCTTGTGACTGAACAGCTGCTAGTGTTAGCGCAGGGGGCCTTGTAAGGAAGTTCTCTTTGCCTTGGCCTTCTTCCTGGCTACATTGTACCTTTGGTGTCATCCTAGTGTGCCCTTTTTGCACATCCTAAATCCTGTGAATTAAATTCAAAAGCTCTCCTCTACCTACTGGCTTTTGGTTCATGGCCTTTTTATGTTGACAGCTAATTCAGTCTTCTAAGAAACACTGTGTAGGACACACAAAACATGTCTGTGACCCAAATTCAGTCCTTGGTACCTTCCTGTTCACCAAATTAGACTTCTGAGGCCACCATCTAACAGAGTGGAGCATGTGGGGAAACAGAGAGGAAGGTACTACCAGCCTGGTCAGCTGAATCAATGGCAGCCCAGCTCCATCACTTCTACTTTATGCATAGAGTTTGAGAATTTAGAAGTGATAGAACTCTGTAACTTTAATGAGAATCCCAGAAAGAAGTTGCTCCCCATAGTATTATTATTTTCAGTTTTTTTTTTTAACTTTATTTTTTGGCCATGCCACACAGCATGTGGTATCATAGTTCTCCAACCAGGGATCAAACTCATGGCCCATGCATTGGAAACACAGTCATAACCAAAGGACCTCCATGGAAGTCCCTCAGTTTTTTTAAGTGATATTTAAACACAATTACAAAAGTAAAATATTACTTGTAAAAATTTTTACATAAATTTGGCATATGTGTACATACCTTTCTCTCTAATGTTAGAATGCTCAGTCACTTCAGTTGTGTCCAATTCTTTGCAACCCCATAGACTGTAACCCACCAGCCTCCTCTGTCCATGGGATTTTGCAGGCAAGAATACTAGAGTGAGTAGCCATTTCCTTCTCCAGGGGAGCTTCCTAACTCAGGGATTGAACCCGTGTCTCCTGCATCTCCTGCATTGGTAGGCAGATTCTTTACCACTGAGCCACCTGGGAAATCCAGTTAGAATAATACTATGTCTTGCTTTTTTTTAGCATTGTAGGCATTTTTTGTGTGTTATTCATATTCTCCAAAAACATGACTTTTTAACTCTGTAGTGCTGTATGTTGTAATGTAAGCTGTGATAGGAATAGTGTGCTTGTGACTGAACAGCTGCTAGTGTTAGCGCAGGGGGCCTTGTAAGGAAGTTCTCTTTGCCTTGGCCTTCTTCCTGGCTACATTGTACCTTTGGTGTCATCCTAGTGTGCCCTTTTTGCACATCCTAAATCCTGTGAATTAAATTCAAAAGCTCTCCTCTACCTACTGGCTTTTGGTTCATGGCCTTTTTTTAAAATTAATTATTTATTTATTTTTGGCTATGCTGGATCTTCACTGGTGTGCAGGGGCTTTCTCTTTTTATGACCAGAAGTGGTCACTCTTCGTTGCAGTGTGTGGACTTCTCATTGTGGTGGGTTCTATTTTTGTGGAGCACAGGCTCAATAGTTGTGGCTCCCCAGCTTAGCTGCTCCTGGGCATATAGGATACTCCTGGACCAGGGACTGAATTTGTGTCCCCTGCATCGGCAGGTGGATTCCCAACCAGGGAAGCCTAACATCTTTATTGAGATAATTCACATATCATAAAAATTGCCATCTTAGACTGTACAGTTAAATGGTTTTGGATATCCCACAGGCTTGTGCAACTATCACCACTAAGTTTAAAATATTCATTACCATAAAAGGAAACCCTATACCCATTAGTAGTCACTTCTCACGACTTCCAACTTTCCCAGACTTAAACAACCCCTCATCTACTTTGTCTCTATAGGTTTCTCAATTCTGGCATTTCATGTCAGTGGAATTATACAATATGTGTCATTTATGATTGACTTCTTTAGCATACTGTTCTAAATGTTTCATCTGTGCTTTAGCATTTATCAGTACTTCATTTCTTTTTATGGCTGAATAATAAATATATTATATGTGGGCTTCCCCTGGTGATCCAGAGGGTAAGGACACCACCTTGCAGTGCAAGGGGCGCCGGTTCGATCCCTGGCCTGGGAAGATCCCACGTGCTGTGGAGTGGCTGGACTGATGTGTCCAATTACCAAGCCGGAGCTCTGTCGCACGTGCACCCAGAGCCGGCGCTCTGCAACGACAGACGCCACCACAGTGGGAGGCCCACAGGAGCCAAAGAACAAAGACGGATGAACATAGAGAAATGAAAGACCAATAGAAGTGGCCCGCCTGCTCCCCTCCCTCCCCAACCCTACCCCCGCCCAAAATAAATAAATAAATAAATAAATCTTAAAAAAAAAAAAAAATATATATATATATATTATATGTACCTACCACATTTTATTTATCCCTTCATCAATTAATAAGCATTTGGGTTATTTGTACTTTGGGGCTTTTATGAATAATGCTGTTATGAACATTTATGTACACATTTTTTTGCATAAATATATGTTTATAATTCTCTGGGGTATGTGAAATTGCTTGGTCATATGGTAATTCTATATTTAGCTTTTTGAGGAATTGCCAAAGTGTTTATCATAGTGGCTGACTTATATGGTATTCCCACCAGCAGTATATAATTGTATATCTTCTTCAGGGAAATGTCTATTTAGATCTTTTGCACATTTTACAAATTGGGTTGTTTGTTTTTTTATTTTTGAGTAGTTTACATAGTTTGGACACTAGTCCATGTATTAGCATAATATATGCTATGTACTAGTCAAGATATATGGCTTGCAAATATTTTCTCCCATTGTGTAGGTCATCATTTTACTGACCACAAAAATGGTTAATTGTGATGAAGTTCATTTATCTATTTTTCTTTTGTTCCTTGTGCTTTAGGTGTCATATCAATGATTTTATTTTTAGTACAGTAAATTGGTAAGTGTTTCAGTATATGCAATTGATGTGAAGGACTGATCTCTGTACTCCAGACTTGGATTTTTTTTCTGTTATTTCTTTACCTCCTGACCTATTTTATTTATCTTTCAGCTTATGTCACTACCAGTGTATTTCCCTGGTGTCTCATGTCATTTAATGTTTTGTAGGGTGTTGTCCCAACTGCCCAGAGGGCTGCCATCGTCGTGGGAGTAGAGCTACCAGTCTATGATATTACAAAGAAGCACTTAATATTGTCAGGGCTGATGGGAGATACAATCTTAACTCACTTTGTGTAAGTCTGATAGGTTGTGTTCTTTCCATATTGTCAGTACTTTAAGCAGAAAGCGTCTTTCACTGAAGTCCTCAAGTAGAGTTGATAATGAGTGTATATGGCCTAAATACCTTTTTATCTCTCATTACCAGAACTTCCAGCCTTCTGATACATGTACAGAAATTCCAATGCAATGGGAACTTTGGAAAGACTAATACCAGACGTCTGGAGTATCTACATTTGTTTTTAGACTCCATATCTGATAAACTCAACTATTATTTGCTTTGGTTAATTTTGGATCAGAAAGCAAATTTTCTCAAGGATAAACAGAATAAGTGGAAAATTTATAGGGCCTGTGAATCAAAACCACAGTTTTGGGCTGAAGACTGTTGCTAATTTCATCTTACATTTTCTTCATCTTGCAAACTTTTATGATATTTTACTCTTCAAATGCATTTGGTATATGAGGCTGTGGCTTGAAAAATTTACATAACTAATAGATGATGCATAGTATTTCCCACTTAGGGAACCTGCTAGACTTATAAACTGTTTCCTTTTTAGAAAAAAGAAGCCCATCTTCAAAAAAAATGGCTATCTGAGCGTTGGATTAAAAAATGAAGGGGCCAGCTTTTGAACAATGTGTCTGTAGTAAAGACTTCCTTTCTGTTTAAATTTTAATGAAAGGGCAAGTGCCAGGTGTTTTTGTGATGAGTCTAACCTAGTTTGACCTAATTTCTGTTCAAGCAGGCAGAGGTGGAAGTGGGGCAGTCTGTCTTCTTAAAGGTTTTATCTTTAGTTCCAGCTTTACGTGCGGCTTGGCTGGGGCTCTGGCTTCCAATCCAGTAGATGTGGTACGAACTCGCATGATGAACCAGAGAGCAATTGTGGGACACGTGGACCTCTATAAGGGCACTTTGGATGGTATTTTAAAGGTATGCACATTGTGAACTTGGATTGTATTTTTTATTTTCTTTGATGTCTCAGACCATCTTGCCATCCTTATTCTTAGTTGTTGCTCTGAAGATGGAAGAATTATTATGTCTGTTTTTAGTAGCCTCTCTGAGTAATTCCCAGGTAGGAAAACTATTTCGTTGGTAATCTGCTGATACATACTAGTCCATAATATTATTATTCCAATTTGAATGCTTAAGACTGCAAGATACCATTAACAACAGCACTGTATAGAATTATTGATAGAAAGGACCTGACATATCCCATATTTGCCCACTTCAGGCAATAATGATGCTATAATAGAAAATCTGGTACTTGGATCTAGTTCAAATTCCAATGCAATGGGAACTTTGGAAAGACTAATACCAGACGTCTGGAGTATCTACATTTGTTTTTAGACTCCATATCTGATAAACTCAACTATTATTTGCTTTGGTTAATTTTGGATCAGAAAGCAAATTTTCTCAAGGATAAACAGAATAAGTGGAAAATTTATAGGGCCTGTGAATCAAAACCACAGTTTTGGGCTGAAGACTGTTGCTAATTTCATCTTACATTTTCTTCATCTTGCAAACTTTTATGATATTTTACTCTTCAAATGCATTTGGTATATGAGGCTGTGGCTTGAAAAATTTACATAACTAATAGATGATGCATAGTATTTCCCACTTAGGGAACCTGCTAGACTTATAAACTGTTTCCTTTTTAGAAAAAGAAGCCCATCTTCAAAAAAATGGCTATCTGAGCGTTGGATTAAAAAATGAAGGGGCCAGCTTTTGAACAATGTGTCTGTAGTAAAGACTTCCTTTCTGTTTAAATTTTAATGAAAGGGCAAGTGCCAGGTGTTTTTGTGATGAGTCTAACCTAGTTTGACCTAATTTCTGTTCAAGCAGGCAGAGGTGGAAGTGGGGCAGTCTGTCTTCTTAAAGGTTTTATCTTTAGTTCCAGCTTTACGTGCGGCTTGGCTGGGGCTCTGGCTTCCAATCCAGTAGATGTGGTACGAACTCGCATGATGAACCAGAGAGCAATTGTGGGACACGTGGACCTCTATAAGGGCACTTTGGATGGTATTTTAAAGGTATGCACATTGTGAACTTGGATTGTATTTTTTATTTTCTTTGATGTCTCAGACCATCTTGCCATCCTTATTCTTAGTTGTTGCTCTGAAGATGGAAGAATTATTATGTCTGTTTTTAGTAGCCTCTCTGAGTAATTCCCAGGTAGGAAAACTATTTCGTTGGTAATCTGCTGATACATACTAGTCCATAATATTATTATTCCAATTTGAATGCTTAAGACTGCAAGATACCATTAACAACAGCACTGTATAGAATTATTGATAGAAAGGACCTGACATATCCCATATTTGCCCACTTCAGGCAATAATGATGCTATAATAGAAAATCTGGTACTTGGATCTAGTTCAGTATTGTACTATTGTTTCCCAGTTTGGCTTTGAAAGTTTCTACTGTGTTATATTTGTAGGAAACTGAGAGTCATACCATATTACGTACTGTATAATCACTAGTTATAATACTCCAAAAAAATAAATTTGGAACTAAAATATACTGTCAGATGGTTTCTCTGCTGTTATCATTTTAGTTAACTATTATCTATCAGGCACCATATTATTTTATTAATGTTTTACTTTTTAGTTAGTTAATTATTCATTTTTTGTTTGCCTTGGATCTTCATTGCTGTGCATGGGCTTTTTTGTAGTTGCGGTGGGGACTACTGTTTATTGTGGTGCAAGGGCTTCTCATTGTGGTGGCTTCTCAGTGTGGAGCAAAGGCTGAGTGCATGGGCTTCAGTAATTGCAGCATGCTGGCTCAGTAGTTGTAGCTTATGGGCCTAGAGCATGTTGGCTGAGTAGTTGCAGCTCAGGGACTCTAGATCACAGGCTCAGTATTTGTGGTGCATGGGCTTTGTTACTCCATGACATGGGGAATCTTCCTGGATTGGGGATCAAACCCATATCATGTCCTCTGCGTTGGCAGGCAGATTCCTATTTACTACCACCAGGGAAGTCCCCAGGTACCATTTTAGTAGGTACAGAGAAATTACAGTGTACCTCAGTATACAAACAGATAATCAATACAACTTGGTAAGTAATAAGCTCAGGGCTCTATGGGAGGAAATTTTAGTCCAGTTTGAAAGTTTGGGATAGATTTCCTATAGATGGAATAATATTGAATATAATAACTCACATCTGCTGAGTGCTTTACTATGTATCAGGGACATGTATTCATTCATTTAATTCTCACTATTAAAACACACTGAAGCACTAAGAGGTTAACCTGCCCAAGATTTCACAGCTAGTAGATGCGAGAGCTGGGATTTCAACTCAGACCCATTAGTTTCAAACCAACATTTTCACTCTACACTATGGTGCCTTCACTGTGTTGGTGGCTGAGGGTTAGTTAAGTTATAAAAGATATTGAATGCTATGCTGAGATGCTTGGACTTATTTTTTTACTTGATGAGGAGCTATTGAAAGATATAATCAGGTCAGATTTACATTTTAAATAGATCACACTGGCTTTGTGGAGAGTGGATCTAAGATAGTGGTTCTCAATCTTAGGTGCACATTGGAATTGCCTCGGGAACGTTCACAGCTTCTGCACTCACTTTAGACCATTGACATCAGAACAGGGGTCCCCAGCCTCTTGGGTCTAATGCCTGATGATCTGCGGTGGAGCTGATGTAATGATATAAATAAAGTGCACAATAAGTATAATAATCATCTCAAAACCACACCCTCCCCCAGTCCATGGAAAAATTATTTTCTAAAGAAACCAGTCCCTGATACCAAAAAGGATGGGGACCACTGCTCAGAACGTCGGGAGTAGGAGCCAGGTGATCAGTATTTTCAAAACTCCTCAAGTGATTGCGATGTTCACCCAAGGTTGAAAACCATAAATCTAAAGGAATAAGCCTGAAACAGGGGTTCTGAAAACTTTGACATGGACCTGTACCACCTGGAGGCGTGTTAAAATGAAGATAGCTAGGGCCCATCACTAGATTCTGATTCATGACATGGGGAATCTTCCTGGATTGGGGATCAAACCCATATCATGTCCTCTGCGTTGGCAGGCAGATTCCTATTTACTACCACCAGGGAAGTCCCCAGGTACCATTTTAGTAGGTACAGAGAAATTACAGTGTACCTCAGTATACAAACAGATAATCAATACAACTTGGTAAGTAATAAGCTCAGGGCTCTATGGGAGGAAATTTTAGTCCAGTTTGAAAGTTTGGGATAGATTTCCTATAGATGGAATAATATTGAATATAATAACTCACATCTGCTGAGTGCTTTACTATGTATCAGGGACATGTATTCATTCATTTAATTCTCACTATTAAAACACACTGAAGCACTAAGAGGTTAACCTGCCCAAGATTTCACAGCTAGTAGATGCGAGAGCTGGGATTTCAACTCAGACCCATTAGTTTCAAACCAACATTTTCACTCTACACTATGGTGCCTTCACTGTGTTGGTGGCTGAGGGTTAGTTAAGTTATAAAAGATATTGAATGCTATGCTGAGATGCTTGGACTTATTTTTTTACTTGATGAGGAGCTATTGAAAGATATAATCAGGTCAGATTTACATTTTAAATAGATCACACTGGCTTTGTGGAGAGTGGATCTAAGATAGTGGTTCTCAATCTTAGGTGCACATTGGAATTGCCTCGGGAACGTTCACAGCTTCTGCACTCACTTTAGACCATTGACATCAGAACAGGGGTCCCCAGCCTCTTGGGTCTAATGCCTGATGATCTGCGGTGGAGCTGATGTAATGATATAAATAAAGTGCACAATAAGTATAATAATCATCTCAAAACCACACCCTCCCCCAGTCCATGGAAAAATTATTTTCTAAAGAAACCAGTCCCTGATACCAAAAAGGATGGGGACCACTGCTCAGAACGTCGGGAGTAGGAGCCAGGTGATCAGTATTTTCAAAACTCCTCAAGTGATTGCGATGTTCACCCAAGGTTGAAAACCATAAATCTAAAGGAATAAGCCTGAAACAGTGGTTCTGAAAACTTTGACATGGATCTGTACCACCTGGAGGGCGTGTTAAAATGAAGATAGCTAGGGCCCATCACTAGATTCTGATTCAACAAGTTTGGAGTAGGACCTGAAAATTTGCATTTCTAACCAGTTTCCAGGCAATACTGATGCTGCTAATCTGGGAGCATACTTTGAGAACCACTGACCTAGGAATAGGGAAACTGCCTAGAAGGCTGTTAGAGTAATCTGGGCAAGAAGTGATGAGAGCGTGAACTTTGGCATGAATAATGGGAATAGAGCTGAGATTAATTTAGTTGATCAAGTCAACAGGATTTGGTTGACTCAGTGTGGAGAGGTGTGGGAAAAAGAAGGTGTCAAAGATAGCTTCCCAGTTTTTAATCTTGGTGACCAAAAGCATCACCAAGGCATTACAGGAAAAGGAGCAGGTTTTATGGGAGACATCACACTTCTGGATATTTAGTTTGAGGTACATGAGAAATACCCAGTGAATATATTTGTATATCCTCGTCTTAACTTGGAGGAAAGTTTAGGAGTGGAATTAAGAACCTGGGGAAGTAGTAGTGTACAGGTGTTACATAAATGTGGAGGGGGAGATCAAAGAGAGCAAGGAGAAGAGTTCACAACTTTGTTGCTTTCCTAGCACACTGGACTACTATAAAGCTCCTTCAATTACTAGTGATTCACAGAAGCGGTGATTCTCATACTCTGGGGAGTAGAGTTTGACAAAAGCCCTCCTTTCTATCCTGGCATGCTCACCCTTCCACTTGACAGTCACTGGTGTAGACAGAAGAGTAGGGCCAAGGAAAGAGTGCTGGGGGAAATACCAGTTTTTAAGGGCTTGGCAGATGAAGAACTCAGGAAAGACATCAAAAGATAGCAGTTCAAAAAATACAAGGGAACTTACAAGAGATTATTGTCATAGAAGCCAAAGGATAAATGAGCTTCAAGAATGGGTAAGTAGTTACTTAATACTAAATGGAATAGAGAGATCCAGTATAAGGGCTGTAAAGTCTGCTGGGTTTAATTTTTTCTAGAGGAGTTTTGCTGGATTAGTGTTTACAAAAGCCAGATTGCTGTCCATTGGAGAGTGTGTTTAATCATTTATTCATTCATTGCAAAAATGTTCAAATGTCTTACGTCCTAGGTACTGTTTTAGGTTGGTGAACAAAAAAGTCCAGGCCATCATGACATTTTAATTTTAATAGGAGGGGACAGATAAACACATAGGAAGTGAGGATAAGTAGACATGTGCAAAATACTTTTTCAAGAAGATTGACTAAGAGGAGATAGAGGGTATAGTAATATAGTAATAGTTAGCATTTGTTGAATGCTTATTATGTACCACACACTAGAGCACATCCTTTAACTCCCAGCAACCATATAGAGTAGATAATATCTTTGGCATTTTATGAATGAAAGAATTTAGGTTCAGAGTAGCTAAGTAGTTACCCAAGATTATATACCGAGTAAGTGGCAGATCTGGGATTTAAAAAAGGGTTTGTCTGATTCCAAAATTTGAACTCATAATTGCTATGCCATATGGTACCATCAGAAATATATTTTCATGCTGACAGTAATCTTTAAGTACTTATGTTTACCAATCATTCATTTATTTGCTGTTAAAATTCTTTAAAACAACTTTTCTCTAGACTGTCATCATACTTGAGTATTTTATCTGTAAGAGTATCAAAACATTTGGGTGAACGGAATGATGCATTCCTCTTTGACATAGACATGAGCAGCTTCATATCTCATCCTGTTACTTCTCCCTGTGAACCCTTGAATGATTTCTCACTGATGCGAGGCTCTATGTGATTTGACCCCTTTTTACTTCTTATAGCCCATCTTTGCTACCTTTATTCTATGTTCTAGACAGACCAAAAAAGTTCAAGTACTAGACTTTGTTTCACTGCCAAGTTATCACCCATGCCATGTACTTTGTTAGATGGCTAACTCCTACTCATTCTTCAGATTGTGTAATTTTTAAATGGAAGATAATTGTTTTATATTGTTGTGTTGGTTTCTGCCATGAGATTCCACTATTTTTCTTTAACACCTTCCCTGGCCATTAAACTATGTATGTATATGTAGTTTTATGTTCTTTCTCTGTCATAGCATTTATTGTATTAAGAAAAATAGCATCTTTTTTGAGTGCCAATTCACTATTTCACCTATTCGTGTGGCTTTTGGTATGTTCAGAGATATGTTGCAACCATCATCACCACAGTCAATTTTAGAACATTTTCACAATCTCAAAAAGTAACCCTGTGCCATTTAGCTGTTACCCCCCTATCTTCCCAGCCCTCAGTTCAGTTGCTCAATTGTGTCCAATTCTTTGTGACCTCATGGACTGCAGCACGCTAGGCTTCCCTGTCCTTCATCTCTCAGAGCTTGCTCAAACTCATGTCCATTGACTCAGTGATACCATCCGACTATATCATGCTCTGTTGTCCCCTTCTCCTTCTGCCTTCTATTTTCCCCAACATCAGGGTCTTTTCTAATGAGTCATCTCTTCACATCAAGTGGCCAAAGTATTGGAACTTCAGCTTCAGCATCAGTCTTTCCAATGAATATTCAGGGTTGATTTCCTTTAGGATTGACTGGTTTGATATCTTTGCAGTTCAAGGAACTCTCAAGAGTCTTCTCCAGCACCACAGTGCAAAGGCATCAAATTCTTTGGCACTCAGCCTTCTTTATGGTCCATCTCTCACATCCATATATGACTACTGGGAAAACCACAGCTTTGACTGTACGGATTTTTGTCAGCAAAGTGATGTCTCTGCTTTTGAATATGCTGTCTAGGTTTGTCATAGCTTTTCTTCCAAGGAGCAAGAATCTTTTAATTTCATGGCTGCAGTCACCATCCATGGTGATTTTGGATCCCAAGAAAATAAAGTCTGTCACTGTTTCCATTGTTTGCCCATCTGTTTGCCATGAAGTGATGGGACTGGATGCCATGGTCTTCGTTTTTTTGAATATTGAGTTTTATGCCAGCCTTTTCACTCTCCTCTTTCACCTTCATCAAGCGGCTCTTTGTTCCTCTTCACTTTTTTGCCATAAGGGTGGTGACATCTGCATACCTGAGGTTATTGTTATTTCTCATGGCAATCTTGATTCCAGCTTGTGCCTCATCTAGACTGGCATTTTGCATGATGTACTTTGCATATAAATTAAATAAGCAGAGTGACAATATACAACCCTGATGTACTCTTTTCCCAATTTGGAATCAGTCTGTTGTTACACATCCAGTTCTAACTATTGCTCCTGGTCCTGCATACAGGTTTCACAGGAGGCAGGTAAGGAGGTCTGGAATTCCCATATCTTTCAGAATTTTCTGCAGATTTTTGTGACCTATACAAAGGCATTAGCATAATCAATGAAGCAGAAGTATATGTTTTTCTGGAATTCCCTTGCTCTTTCTATGATCCAACAGACGTTGGCAATTTGATATCTTTTTCCTCTGTGTTTTCTGCCTCCCAACCCTAAGAAACCACTGATATACTTATTTCTGTAGATATACCTATTCTTAGGTATCTTATATAAATGGAATCATACAATATGTGAGGTTTTGGACTGACTGCTTTCACTGAACATAATGTTTCAAGGTTCATCCATGCTGTAGCATGTGTCAATACAGGCATATCTCAGAGATGTACTTCCAGACCATCAAAATAAAGTGAATACTACAATAAAGTGAGTTACATGAACCTTCTGGTTTCCCAGTACATGTAAAAATTATGTTTACATTGTATAGTTGTCTGTTAACTGTTCAGTAGTATTGCCTAAATAAAACAATGTGCATACCTCACCCATCCTTTATTAATGACTATGGCCCTTTGCAGATTTTTGTCAGCAAAGTGATGTCTCTGCTTTTGAATATGCTGTCTAGGTTTGTCATAGCTTTTCTTCCAAGGAGCAAGAATCTTTTAATTTCATGGCTGCAGTCACCATCCATGGTGATTTTGGATCCCAAGAAAATAAAGTCTGTCACTGTTTCCATTGTTTGCCCATCTGTTTGCCATGAAGTGATGGGACTGGATGCCATGGTCTTCGTTTTTTTGAATATTGAGTTTTATGCCAGCCTTTTCACTCTCCTCTTTCACCTTCATCAAGCGGCTCTTTGTTCCTCTTCACTTTTTTGCCATAAGGGTGGTGACATCTGCATACCTGAGGTTATTGTTATTTCTCATGGCAATCTTGATTCCAGCTTGTGCCTCATCTAGACTGGCATTTTGCATGATGTACTTTGCATATAAATTAAATAAGCAGAGTGACAATATACAACCCTGATGTACTCTTTTCCCAATTTGGAATCAGTCTGTTGTTACACATCCAGTTCTAACTATTGCTCCTGGTCCTGCATACAGGTTTCACAGGAGGCAGGTAAGGAGGTCTGGAATTCCCATATCTTTCAGAATTTTCTGCAGATTTTTGTGACCTATACAAAGGCATTAGCATAATCAATGAAGCAGAAGTATATGTTTTTCTGGAATTCCCTTGCTCTTTCTATGATCCAACAGACGTTGGCAATTTGATATCTTTTTCCTCTGTGTTTTCTGCCTCCCAACCCTAAGAAACCACTGATATACTTATTTCTGTAGATATACCTATTCTTAGGTATCTTATATAAATGGAATCATACAATATGTGAGGTTTTGGACTGACTGCTTTCACTGAACATAATGTTTCAAGGTTCATCCATGCTGTAGCATGTGTCAATACAGGCATATCTCAGAGATGTACTTCCAGACCATCAAAATAAAGTGAATACTACAATAAAGTGAGTTACATGAACCTTCTGGTTTCCCAGTACATGTAAAAATTATGTTTACATTGTATAGTTGTCTGTTAACTGTTCAGTAGTATTGCCTAAATAAAACAATGTGCATACCTCAATTTACTAAGAAATGTTAACCATCATATGAGCCTTCAGTGAGTCGTTATCTCTTTGCAATAGTCATATCAAAGATCACTGATCACAGATCACCATAACAAATTTAAAATAATGAAAAAATTTGAAATATGAGTATTACCAAAAGTGACAGAGACATAAAATTCACAAATGCTGTTGGAAAAATAGTGCTCATGGATTTGCTCAACTCAGGGTTGCCACAGACTTTAAATTTGTCAAAAATCCATTATCTGCAAAGTGTAGTAAAGTTCAATAAAATGAGGTATACCTTTACTTTGTTCCTTTTTATGGTTGGATAATATTCTGTTGTATGGCTGTATCAGACTTATTCACATTAGTTACATTTTATTGTACAGTTGACCCTTGAGCGAGTCAAATTTGAACTGTGTGGGTCCAATTATATGCAGATTTTTTGAATAGTAAATACTGATGCATCGAAGGACCTGTGGTTGGTTGAATGCATGGATGCGTAGGGCCAACAATAAGTTATACAAGGATTTTTGATTCCATGGAGGGTCGATGTCCGTAACACTTGCATTGTTCAAGAGTGAGTTGTAATTGCTTTTAGTGTCTGTCTGCTAAGTAGATGTAAGTTCCATGAAGGCAGGGACATATGCATCTTGTTTATTACTTTATCTGCAGCAAATTATTTATTGAATGAATATATAAATTCATAAAATTGCCTCTTGTCTTTGTGTATCTACAGAATTTCTTATTTGTTTTCACTTGACTGCCTCAAGCCAAAAAGTGTGCATCCCAATTCTAATGTTCGGAAGAAGTGGTCCCTGTTTTGGAACTCTCCAAGGATTCCTTTGGCTCATGAGAGTGTTAGAGGCCCAGTGTGTGTGTTTCTGAAAGTTTGTGTGTTCATTTACTCAACAAATATTTCTTCGAACATTTAATGAAGACTTTACTATGCCAGAGAGTGTTAGGTGTTAGGTTAGAATGAAGAAGACCAACTTGGTCCCTGCTCTCTTGCTCTCCTGGAGATTACATTCTACTTGAGGGATACAGAAAATAAACACACAGGTAATAAGTGGTATAATTTCAGGAAGAGGAAAATTCTATGGAAAAATGAACACAACATGTGGTGGTGGGGAACTACTTCCGCTAGGATGGCCAGGGAAAGGCTGTGAGGAGATGACATTTGAGCAGGGATCTGAATGATGATAAAAAGGTGCCCACGAGAAAATCTAAGAGAAAAGCATTTCAGAAAAAGGGAACAAAAGCCCTCAGGTACAAAGGGAATGAGTTGGGAATGAGCTGGACACCTTCAAGGGTTAAAAATAAGGCTGGTGTGAATGTGTGTGATGAATGAAGGGAGAAGTGGTAGGAAATGAAACTGGAGAGAGAAGGGCAGGGCTAAATCATGTAGGATCATGTAGGTGACTGAAGAAAATTTGCAGCTGGGATCAAATCCACTGGGAAGTCATTGGAGAGCTTTCAGCTGGAAAGCGACACTATCTGATACATAATGTTCAAAGATTGCTTTGGTTCCTAGGTAGAGTCGTAGACCAGTTAGGAGGCTTGTTGTGGTGTTCCAGGCTAGAGGTGATGGAGTTGGCTTGTATCTTTAAGGTTCCTTGCCTTAGCAGTCTGTGATTCTAGGTTATTTGCATCCAGGGTTTATCTTGGTTGATTTTCACAATTTTCCAGCATCAGTTTTTGTCTGAGACCTTCACCATTTGTTGATGATCCATTGGGACAAGCATATTACCACTGTGTTTCCATAGTGCCTATCTTATGTTGCTCTTTGCTTCAGAAATGATCAGTAAGGATAATCATATTGAATGTTCTTAATCTATAGTATAGGATAAGGGATATTTAGAAGTCTGGATTCTCATATTGTTGTTTTATCCAAGTATATTCATTTTTTAGTATAATGGTGGATTTTACTTCACCAGTGAGAAGGTAAAATAACAGTTTTCAGTGTAGAACACAATGTTATATTGTGTCAGTGTAGAACACGGTATAACACAGGAGTTATTTAATATTTATCCATTAAACAGGAACTGTTTCTGTTGGCTGAATGTAACACACATCATTAATCTATGACCTTTGGTATGCATTGTTATTTAATTCTAATAACCACTCAGTTGGCATATGTAGGGCTGCCATTGTATAAAACAGAAAACTTAAAGTATTCTACACTGTCTCTCATCTAATGCTCTGGACATTCACATGAGGTCAGCCCTGGCGTTACATGCACAGAATTTGCATTGATATAACAGACTCGGAGAAGGACAGTGAGTTACCCAACTCCTTATTCCCCTACCTTGCTTTAGTTTTCTTATTAGTACTTATCATTTCTGAATATAATATTATCAATTTGTGTATTTGTTCATCAGCTCCACTAGAGTATGCATTCTATGAGGGCATCTACTTCAAAGATCAGTTGTCAGCAGAAAGTCTTTGTTCATCCTTGGCTGTTAGCTGGAGGCCTTAGTTTCCTACCACATGGCCCTCTCTTCATGCTATGGCAGCTGACTTCCTCCAGAGCAAACAATCCAAGAGAGAGCAGGGCAAAACCTTCTTATATACAAAATGTTTTATAACATAGTGTTAGAGGTAGCATATGTTCACTACTGCCATACTCTTTTGGCAACACAGACCAATCCTGATATGTTGTGGGAGGAACTACACAAGTGTGTGAATAACTGGAGGTGGCAATCAGGGGGCCATCTTGGAGGTGGTCTACCACAGACACTTTCTGTTTTGTTTACTATTATTGCTGTTATCCCAACATTGAGAAGAGTACCTTGTATATTGTAGATGCTTAGTAAATATTTGTTGAATGAATGGGTGGATGGATTTAGAATACTATAAGAATTAAAAATGTATGTCTTTACATATCTGTAAACAACGAAACTCTGTAAAAGGTAAAAGTAAAATAAAAGTTAAAAAAAAAAATGTATGTCTTTAGAAAAAAGGACCATTCATGGATCCTAAGTTGTTGGGGAGGGGCATGGAAGATGAGTACTAAAATAAAAATAATTGTCAGATGTACAGCAGATAAATGGATAAAGAAGCTGTGGTACATATACACAATGGAATATTACTCAGCCATAAAAAGAAATGCACTTGAATCAGTTCTAATGAGGTGGATGAATCTAGAAACTATTATACAGAGTGAAGTGTGTCAGACAAAGATAAATATTGTGTACTGACACATGTGTATGGAATCTAGAAAGAGGTGCTGACAAATGAATATGCAGAGCAGCCATGGAGAGGTGGACATGGAAAACAGTCTCATGGGCTTTGTGGTGAGGGAGGGGAATGTGCTGTGGGATTAGGGGATCTCAAACAGGGGCTCTGTGGCAATCTGGAGGAGTGGGGTGGAGAAGGGGATGGGGGAAGGTTAGGGAGTGGGGGACATATGTATACCTATGGCAGATTTGGGTCTGTGTGTAGCAGGAAACAACAAAACCCTGTAAAAAAATAATAAAAATAAAATTTGTATGAAAAAAAATTGTCAGATGTAAAGTGTAAGAATTAACCCTTGTTTTTTATTATGTCTTTCCTTCAGATGTGGAAGCACGAGGGTTTTTTTGCACTCTATAAAGGATTTTGGCCAAACTGGCTTCGCCTTGGACCCTGGAACATCATTGTATCCTTTTAAAAGCATGAGAAAGAAAGCAAATGGTTCAAGCTCCCAGGTAATTCTAGGCTGCAGGAAGGAAAAGTTTGATTATTGGAGCCTGTTAGGCAAGTGAAAATCTACTCAAGCATTCTAATGATGACCATTGCAGGAGGAACTAAGTACAGAAATGGGTTTCAGTTGGCACCTAATGCAAATTGAAGGAATTAGAAAAGAAATGCCAAAGTTTCTTGTCTTCTTTAAAACAAATAACAACAGGGACTTCCTGGGTGGTCTAGTGGACTCTGAGCTCCCAATGCAGGGGGCTCGGGTTCCATCCCTGGTCAGGGATCTGGATCCCATATGACTCAACTAAGACCCAGTGCAGCCAAATAAATAAATATTAAAAAGCAAGCAAGCAAACAAACAACAAACAGCCAAATCTGGAAGGAACTAGGAAGTTTTTGAAAACCCTGCTGTGAGATGTCCACAGAAAGGTCCATGCTGAGATAGTCCATATTTCCTACTCCCAAGTATAGGACCAAAATAACTCGAGAAATACTAAGACAAAGAATACTCAGAACAAAGGAATCCAGAGCCACAGGGGGCTCTTTCCCCATGGGTGACTCTCCTTCCTTTAGCTATGCTCAAGTGCTTCCTGTGTACAGAACAATGAGTTGGATGATGTGTGTGTGTGTGGTGATGTTTATATAGTGGTGAACACTGCAAGGTTTAAAAGTCATTCCCTGCCCTTGTGCAGTCTATAGGCCAAGGGGGACTGTCTCCCTCCCTCCTTGGAATTGCTCTGATTATCTAATGTCTGTAACAGTTACTCTAGCACTAAATTATATGTTGTTGATGTTCTTAAATATTTGTGTGTGTGTGTATGTGTGTGTGGCCTGTTTGCCCCTAAAGAGTAGAAGTATGTTAGTATGTTTAATATGTTTATATCACTAAATGCCAATAATCCAAATGGGCTCATGATGGACATCGACACTTGCTTAATTTACCAGATGTTGTTAAGAATTTTAAGCAAGTACAACTTAGAATAGCAGAGACTAAGTACCCCAATTTAAGAGAGTGCAGTGTACAATTTACTACCGGGTTTGACTTTCAGTATCATCCCAGCGATCTTCCATAACTTACTCTTCAGTTTTTTATTACATATGAGCAGCTCAAAAGGCTTCAAATCTAAGGACTGAATTATGAGAGCCAAAATCTGCCAACCTTTCTACTCCTCTTTCCCCTTTTGCTGTGTTCTAATGTATTTTGACCAAGTTGTAAGTGTCTATTGAACCATTGGTCTCTCAAGGCCCTCCTGGTGGAAGAATGATAAGATGGTTCAAAATTGCTCATGTGTTTGTGTTGCCGTGTGAACTTTACCTTGAGAGAAAGTATTAAGATTGAGACTCTGGCCCCAGATTGGTGTCTTCTATGAAGATGGATACTGATAGATGATACTCAAAATGGCCTTCTCTTCAAATGTGGGTTAAATGTAGTTTGTTAGCCCCAGACTTGGGCTAGAGCAGAAGGCATAGGCCAGGGCAGTTACTGCTGTAAATGTTACAGACCTCAGTTCTCATTAAAGTATTCATTGACAGAATTGCTTTGGCTTTGGCTTCATTCTCATCTGCCAACTCTAAGTCATATTCTCTGGAAAGCGATAAAGATAACATGACTGTGAAACTGAGTCTGGACTCTTAAAGCACATTTATGGGAATGGACCAAGTGCGTCGTGCTTCCCCACTGACACTCCTTGTCATAATGCCACTCACTTGTAAACATCAGACAAGTGGTTCTAACCTAAGAGTGAATAAACAAGCAAGGAGTTCATTTGGAGGTTTCTACAGGTTAAATGCTGAGAGGCTCAAAATAGAACCCTATGTTGAAGGTTTTCAATTTGGAGGCTTTCTACAGGTTAAATGCCTGGAAGTATTATATGTTGTTGATGTTCTTAAATATTTGTGTGTGTGTGTATGTGTGTGTGGCCTGTTTGCCCCTAAAGAGTAGAAGTATGTTAGTATGTTTAATATGTTTATATCACTAAATGCCAATAATCCAAATGGGCTCATGATGGACATCGACACTTGCTTAATTTACCAGATGTTGTTAAGAATTTTAAGCAAGTACAACTTAGAATAGCAGAGACTAAGTACCCCAATTTAAGAGAGTGCAGTGTACAATTTACTACCGGGTTTGACTTTCAGTATCATCCCAGCGATCTTCCATAACTTACTCTTCAGTTTTTTATTACATATGAGCAGCTCAAAAGGCTTCAAATCTAAGGACTGAATTATGAGAGCCAAAATCTGCCAACCTTTCTACTCCTCTTTCCCCTTTTGCTGTGTTCTAATGTATTTTGACCAAGTTGTAAGTGTCTATTGAACCATTGGTCTCTCAAGGCCCTCCTGGTGGAAGAATGATAAGATGGTTCAAAATTGCTCATGTGTTTGTGTTGCCGTGTGAACTTTACCTTGAGAGAAAGTATTAAGATTGAGACTCTGGCCCCAGATTGGTGTCTTCTATGAAGATGGATACTGATAGATGATACTCAAAATGGCCTTCTCTTCAAATGTGGGTTAAATGTAGTTTGTTAGCCCCAGACTTGGGCTAGAGCAGAAGGCATAGGCCAGGGCAGTTACTGCTGTAAATGTTACAGACCTCAGTTCTCATTAAAGTATTCATTGACAGAATTGCTTTGGCTTTGGCTTCATTCTCATCTGCCAACTCTAAGTCATATTCTCTGGAAAGCGATAAAGATAACATGACTGTGAAACTGAGTCTGGACTCTTAAAGCACATTTATGGGAATGGACCAAGTGCGTCGTGCTTCCCCACTGACACTCCTTGTCATAATGCCACTCACTTGTAAACATCAGACAAGTGGTTCTAACCTAAAGAGTGAATAAACAAGCAAGGAGTTCATTTGGAGGTTTCTACAGGTTAAATGCTGAGAGAGGCTCAAAATAGAACCCTATGTTGAAGGTTCTAATTGCCCTACAGGCAGAAATGTCTGGCTGCTTTCTAGAACCTGAAGTATGCTTCAGGTTCCTCCATGTCTCTTCATAGCTCATTTTTTTCTTTTTTCTTTCTGCATGTACCACAATGTATCTATCCATTCACCTATGGAAGGACTCCTGGTTGCTTCCAAGTTTTGGGAATTGCAAGCAAAGCTGTTACAAATATTCATGTGAAGGCTTTTGTGTGGACACAAGTTTCCAGGTCATTTGCTTAAATACCAAGAAATTCAATTACTGGATGGTATGGGAAGAGTCTGTTTAGTTTTGTAAGGAACTGCCAAAATATCTTCCAAAGTGAGCATACCATTTTGCATTCCCACCAACAATGAATTAGAGTTCCTATTTCTCCACATACTTGCTAGCTTTTGGTGTTAGTGTTTTGGATTTTGGTCATTCTTGTAGGTGTGTAATGATAGCTCATTGTTTGTTTTTTTTAAAGTTTTAACTGGAGTATAATTGCTTTACAATGTTGTGTTGGTTTCTGCCATACAACAGACTGAATCAGCTATATGTATGCATCCTCCTTCCTGAGCCTCCCTCCCCCCATCCCTCCCCTCCCGGTCATCACAGAGCACTGAGCTGAGCTCCCTGTGTATATACAGCAGCTTCCCACTAGCTATCTTTGTTTATTTTTAAAACTAGTCAGGGGCTTCCCTGGTGATCCAGTGGGTAAGGACACCGCCTTGCAGTGCGTGGGGCGCCAGTTCGATCCCTGGCCTGGGAAGATCCCACGTGTGGTGAAGCGGCTGGACAGATGTGTCCAACCACCGTGCAGGAGCTCTGGAGCACATGCGGCTAGAGCCGGTGCTCTGCAGTGACAGAGAACACTGCAATGGGAGGCCCACGCAGGCCAAAGGAACAAAGATGGATGAAAATAAATAAGTGAAAGACCAATAGAAGTGGCTTAAAAAAAAAAAAAAAAAAAGAACTAGTCAGATACTCTACTCCTTCCCCAATAGATGAATGAAAAGGAAGCCTTTTTTTTTCACAGTGGTATAGGTGGTAAGACAATTTCCTGAAGGGCTATATATATTGGAAATTGACTTTCAGCTCAGAGAAACGTATTACTTCAGAGAAACGTTCTTTCATCATTGTAATTTCTTATACCATGTATTAAAACTACACATGATATTTATGTGATTAGTTGATTAATATCTATATCTCCCATTAGTCTGTAAACTCCATAAAAATAGAAATTCTGTCAGTTTCACTTACTGCTGTGTTCTCAGTGCCAAACATAGTTATATATACTCAGCAAATATTTGTTAAACAAATTGATCTGTATCCAAAGACCTGATAAGATGTCTAAAATAGCAAAAGTTTGGCAAATGCTGTGGGATTTAAATAGAATGAAACTAAAAATTGCTAGATAATGGTGGTATGGTAGGTTATTGAGGGAGAATAGAGGTGCTTGGGGAGATGCAGGTCATCATTTAAACTGATCATTTGTTCATTCATTCATTCATTCATTCAGCAAATATCCATGCCTCATGGAGCTTATAGTTTACCAAAGGGAGTTATCGTAAAAAGATAAATGGAGAATATAGGAGTGGGGTTGCACACCGAGAAAGCCAAATTGAAGTCTATAGGTTGAGAGAAAAAGCCAATCTAGGCTTAAAGCAAATGCAAGAGCCCTCAGGTAAGAGTGCCTGAGGGAGGACTCTAATGTGAGATTCAAGCAAGAAGTGATGGTGACTTGGGTGAGAGTAGTAGCAGTAGAGGCTGTGAGAAGCAGTTGACTTTCCGGTCTGTTGTAGAGGAGAAAATCACAACTTGCTAGGGGACAGGATATGGGCTATAAGAAAGAAAGAGAGTGGAACTAAGGATTACTCTAAGGCCTGGGCCACTAGAAGGGCACTATTGTTGCAGAGATGGAGAAGACGTCTTTTGGTGGGAGGCCCCAATAATTTTGTGCGTGTTAAGTTTGAAGAGCCTATCAGACTTTTTATAGAGATGCAGATTAGGCAGTGAGACGTTGAAGTGGAGAGATAAGGGCTGGAGATGTATATTTGGTGATCATCAGTATACAGGTGGTGCTTAAAGCTGTGATGCTGAATTGAGATTACTAAGGGAATGAGCATTAATATTGAGCCTGGAGCAGTCCATCATACAACAGTTGTCTAAAAACGTTAATATTCTGGTGAAAGAAAAAGAGTGAAGGAGGGCAGGGAGGGTAAATTATTTTCAACATAAAATTTGAAGAAAAAGAGTTTGAAGCTAATGAGATCTTTAGTCAAATGGCCAAAGCTTTAATGATTGCTGCCTTTACAGTAGCCATATCATGAGCAAACAGTTGAACTGAAAGAATTTGACTTGCTGCTTTTATTTTTGGTATAATATTCCTATCCTGTCTTAGTCATGGATTAATATGATATCCCCCACAGGTAACCAGTATGATGAATAGAGCATTTTGATTGAACACTAAGGGTTAACTCATTTCTATAGTAGAATAGACTGCAGTGAGGCACCTCAGTGAGTAAGGGTCTGCTTCTTGCTGCATCACATGTGAAGGGGATTATTTCACATGTATGAAGAATTCAGTGTTTCACAAAAATATTCACCATAGAATTCCTTAAAGTAGCAGCATTGTATTTTTGAATTGAAATTGTTGATTAAAAAAAATTTTTTTAGGTATACATCAGTTGTGAACTAGCTCCCTCTGAGTCTTTTGAAGCTAGACTGAGAAGGGAAATCTTTGGCGTTAGTGAGTGCAATGGAGACATCTTTAAAGACACTAAGGGCCTTGGTTGAAATATTGTTTGTCAAGGAACAAGACAAACTCCCTACTGTCTGCTCGATTTCATGAGATGAGCAGGCACCACTGATTCAGAAGAGAAATAATTATTTTTCCAGGTAAAAAGTCCAACATATCAAAAAGACAGACAATATCAAGAGTTGGCAAGGATATGAAGAAATCAAAACTCTTATACGTTGCGGGAAAGGTTAAAAAAGGTGTAGCTCTCTTTGGAAGAGAGTTGGCCAAGTCCTTCACAGCTAAACAGAATTACCAATAATTCTGTTCCTACATGTATACTAAAAGGAATTGAAAGCAGAGGCTCAGATACTTGTACACCAGTGTTCATTGCCACATTCTTCACTATAATTAAAAGGTGGAAATAACCCAGATGTCCACTGACAGATGGACGAGTAAGCAAATGTATATGCACACAGTGGAATATTGTAAAGCTGTGATGCTGAATTGAGATTACTAAGGGAATGAGCATTAATATTGAGCCTGGAGCAGTCCATCATACAACAGTTGTCTAAAAACGTTAATATTCTGGTGAAAGAAAAAGAGTGAAGGAGGGCAGGGAGGGTAAATTATTTTCAACATAAAATTTGAAGAAAAAGAGTTTGAAGCTAATGAGATCTTTAGTCAAATGGCCAAAGCTTTAATGATTGCTGCCTTTACAGTAGCCATATCATGAGCAAACAGTTGAACTGAAAGAATTTGACTTGCTGCTTTTATTTTTGGTATAATATTCCTATCCTGTCTTAGTCATGGATTAATATGATATCCCCCACAGGTAACCAGTATGATGAATAGAGCATTTTGATTGAACACTAAGGGTTAACTCATTTCTATAGTAGAATAGACTGCAGTGAGGCACCTCAGTGAGTAAGGGTCTGCTTCTTGCTGCATCACATGTGAAGGGGATTATTTCACATGTATGAAGAATTCAGTGTTTCACAAAAATATTCACCATAGAATTCCTTAAAGTAGCAGCATTGTATTTTTGAATTGAAATTGTTGATTAAAAAAATTGTTTTAGGTATACATCAGTTGTGAACTAGCTCCCTCTGAGTCTTTTGAAGCTAGACTGAGAAGGGAAATCTTTGGCGTTAGTGAGTGCAATGGAGACATCTTTAAAGACACTAAGGGCCTTGGTTGAAATATTGTTTGTCAAGGAACAAGACAAACTCCCTACTGTCTGCTCGATTTCATGAGATGAGCAGGCACCACTGATTCAGAAGAGAAATAATTATTTTTCCAGGTAAAAAGTCCAACATATCAAAAAGACAGACAATATCAAGAGTTGGCAAGGATATGAAGAAATCAAAACTCTTATACGTTGCGGGAAAGGTTAAAAAAGGTGTAGCTCTCTTTGGAAGAGAGTTGGCCAAGTCCTTCACAGCTAAACAGAATTACCAATAATTCTGTTCCTACATGTATACTAAAAGGAATTGAAAGCAGAGGCTCAGATACTTGTACACCAGTGTTCATTGCCACATTCTTCACTATAATTAAAAGGTGGAAATAACCCAGATGTCCACTGACAGATGGACGAGTAAGCAAATGTATATGCACACAGTGGAATATTATTCAGCCATGAAGAGTATGAAATGCTGACACATTAGTACCATGTGGATGAACCTCAAAAACATTATGCTAAATGCAAGAAGTCAGGGCTTCCCTGGTGGCTCAGTGGTAAAGAATCCTCCTGCCAGTGCAGAAGGGTGGATTTGATCCCTAGTCCGGCAAGATCACACAAGGCGCGGAGCAACAGCCAGTGCACCACAACTACTGAGCTTGTGCTCCACAGCCTGGTAGCTGCAACTGCTGAGGCCCAAGCACCCTGGAGCACATGCTCTGCAACGAGAGAAGCTGGCACACCACAACTAGAGAGTAACCCTCAGTTGCCACAACTAGAGAAAAGCCTGAGCAGTAGTGAAGGCCCAGCACAGCTGAAAAAAAAGATAAATAAATAAATTATTTTAAAAAATAATAAACACAGGAAGTCAAACTCAAAAGGCCACATATTGTATATTTCCAGTTAAATGTTCAAAATACACAAATCCATAAATAAAGAAAATATTGCTAAATTAGTGGTTGCCTAGGGCTAGGGAGAAAATGGGTATAAGGTTTCATTTGGGGATGAAAATATTCTAAAATTAGATTATGATGTTGGTTGTACAATGCCGTAAGTGTACTAAGGAACTGTTTTCAACAGGTGATGTTTATGGTGTGTAAATTATATCAGTAAACTGTATATATTTTTTTAACAAGCCCAGCAAAGAGTTTATCTTTTTTTTATTTTCCTAAAAAAGTATGGAATGCTTCACGAATTTCCATGTCATTCTTGTACAAGAGCCATGCTAATCTTCTCTGTATCGTTCCAATTTTAGTATATATGCTGCCAAAGCGAGCAGCAGACAGTTTATCTTGATTAGCATGACTAGTGAAGAATTTCAATGAAACTGCTTGGTAACAAAGTACAGACTGATTCATATTAACTCCAGATAACTACATGGGTAGTTTCTTCTGGAATAAGAAAATCCATCAGTAATATGAAGCTTAATCAACTGAAATTTCTGACAGAGAAACCTCAGGTTTGAGGGGATAAAATGATGATCAAAATCTGTAGGCTGTAAGATGAACAAATTTTCAACTCCCCCCGTCCTGCTTTTTTTTTTTTTTTTGAGAGGGTAGAGCATGAAACAACTCAGATAATCATAGTAATAGCTAACTCTTATATAACCTTTATTATATGCCAGACACATAATAAGTATATTATGTTTGTTAAAATTGTGTACATCCTTTTCAATCACCCTATGAGATAGAAACTGAGGCACAGAAAGGTAAAATGGTTCGATCTTAGGAAATGGCAGGGATGGAATTCTAACCCAGGCAGTCTTGGTCATGAGCCCATGATTATAATCACCAAGCTAGAGGTGAACAGACTCAGCCTTAGCCAGGGTCACTTAAAGTTTATGGCAGATAAGCAGTAAATAATACTGATTCCATTAGTTTCCGTGTCTTTATAGCACCCTGGGAGAAAGACGGTCAGTAGTTATTGTGGTTGGTCACTCTTTGACACTTGACTGTAATACTAGATTTTAATTGCTTTCCTGGAAACCTGTGACTTCAAATATATCATTTTCCTCTTATTCTCTACTTTCTGCTGCTGTCTTATCTTTCCTTTGTTGACCTTTCTTCTCCATGACCTGCTTCATTACTCGCCCATTCTTCCCCGGTCTAAGTGAGCACACCATACACACCGGAGTTTGTTCTTGTTGTATGTTATACTATTGATTGAAGAACTTGGAATTATTGATAAAGATGTCACTAGTTTCAAATTGAGTTAGTACTTTGGATATGGGGCTCGACTTCTCACTCTCTCTTCTCCCATGCAAAGAAATATGTTGTTAGGCTTATAAACAAATTTATGGGAGGAATGATTAAACTTCTAAGAAGCTGCTTATCAGTACTTCTTTTCTATACACTAAAGCATATCCCTTAAGATATTTTCATTAGCCTAGCACAATCAAGATATTGCATGTAAGTCAAAGTGATAAAGTGACTTTTTAAGAACACCTTCATATCTTCTCAATGACAACTCACAATCTTTATTCCTGAGGTTTCAGTAAAAGATATTTTCTTCTCTTCAGTGTCTCAGCATCAGAACTTAGTTGCATTTGGGGCTGTGCCTAACTCATAAGCACTCTTCATGCATCTTTGGCTCTCCCCTTTATTTAGTAAATAAGAAAAACAATTTAACACATCATTGCATGAGATTTCTAGGGGACCTGATAATGTTAAGTGGCAGCTGGAATTTTGGATTATGAACCCATTTTATACATTTGAGATAACCTCAAAGCCATTTAGTTCTAATTTCTTGGTACAGTTTTCTTTTTAAACCACCTCTGAGATGCCATCAGCTTGCTTTTCCATAGGATGTGCTTTAATATTTGTGGAATGGCTCGGTGGGCAAATCTGCAAAACTATTATGAGTGGTAAAAGCTCAATGAACAGTTTTATAAGCCAGCATAGCATTTTATTGGGCCAATGATTATGTTGTCTCAGAGTATTCATCATCTTTTTTAAAAAGTTACTTGTTTTAATTTCAATTTTTTGGCAGTGCTGCATAGTATGTGGGATCTTAGTTTCCCAGCTAGGGATTGAACCCACACCTCCTGTAGTGGAAGTGCAGAGGCTTAACCACTGGACCACCAGAGAAGTCGCAATCATCTTTTTCTTGTCATAATATCAACATAATTTAGACAGAACTGGAACCAATATGGATTTCTTATAGTAAGTGAGAAATAATGATTCAATCATTTGGCATAACATACACCAAATGAAAACAAACTTAAAAAATAGGAACCTCCCCCTCCAAGTTCTTGGTGTGATTTTAATCCCTCTGTTGCTTTAGAAGAGCAAAGGAATCCTGCCTGCCCCATTCTGTGGAAGGCATTTTGAAAGAAACAGGCACTGCTGTGTGCATTAAAATAGTCTCTGAGACCCTTAGCAGCTGCATTAGTCATTTCTAGGACTCCTCATGAGAGGGCTCTTTGAGCTTAGTGGCTGCTTATGGTCCCAACAGCTTGTAAATTCAACGAACATGCGGCTGCCTAGTTGCATGTTAAGCTGTCCTGCGCTTCAGCTTGCCACAGTGGATCCGTTAGGTGGAGCACATCTTTCCCTGTCAGCCAGGCCTTGAGACTGGTCTCAAGGCTTCAGCTGCATCAAGAGCTCATCCTGGCTCCGTGTGATCCTATTTTCATATTCTTGTGCCTATTCAGCATTTTATGGTATTATACAAAGTAACTCTCTCAGAAGGCTTCAAGAGTAAAAATATACTGAAATTGGTGTCTGTATATCACACAGTACTGTATCAAGGAGGCTGTTGTCCTGCGAGAGAGAGTTGTTAAACTGCCGTGTTCCAGTATTCCAGATTCCTGGATTTGTAGATGAACTCTAGCAGCAGAGCATAGCAACAGGTTTTCTTTTGTAAAAACAAACAAAATGACTGGTTAGCCCTCACAGTATGTTTTATGCTTTCAGGAAGCCATTCACTTTTATTTCTTTGACATATTCTTATCAGTGTGCCCTGTTTATTTATGGCTCGCTTTTGACTTCTCATGGCATATACCCTAGGAAAACATTTGGTTGTTGTTATTTAGTTGCTAAATTGTGTCTGACTCTTTGAATGCCATGGACTGTAGCCCACGAGGCGCTTCTGTCCATGGGATTTTGCAGACAGTAATAACTGGAGTAGGGTGCCATTTTCTTCTCCAGGGGATCTTCTTCAATCATATAAACTTGTGTGTCGTGGATTGGCAAGCAGATTCTTTACCACTGAGCCACCTGGGAAGCCCCCAGGGAAACATTATCCTTCAAGAAATGCAAGTAAAAATGTGGATCAAAATCCTTATGCGTTTAATGTTCCTTAACCTAGTAATACTACTTTGGAGAATTTTATCCTGAGGGATTAAACAGACATGTCAAAGATGTATGTGTGTGTGTGTGCTCAGTCATGTCCGACTCTTTGTGACCCTGTGGACTGTAGCCCTCCAGGCTCCTCTGTCCATGGAATTCTCCAGGCAAGAATACTGGAGTGGATAGCCATTCCCTTCTCCAGGGTTCTTCCCAACCCAGTGATTGGACCCACATCTGCTGTGTCTCCTACTTTGGCAAGTGGAATATACCGGTCCCAACAGCTTGTAAATTCAACGAACATGCGGCTGCCTAGTTGCATGTTAAGCTGTCCTGCGCTTCAGCTTGCCACAGTGGATCCGTTAGGTGGAGCACATCTTTCCCTGTCAGCCAGGCCTTGAGACTGGTCTCAAGGCTTCAGCTGCATCAAGAGCTCATCCTGGCTCCGTGTGATCCTATTTTCATATTCTTGTGCCTATTCAGCATTTTATGGTATTATACAAAGTAACTCTCTCAGAAGGCTTCAAGAGTAAAAATATACTGAAATTGGTGTCTGTATATCACACAGTACTGTATCAAGGAGGCTGTTGTCCTGCGAGAGAGAGTTGTTAAACTGCCGTGTTCCAGTATTCCAGATTCCTGGATTTGTAGATGAACTCTAGCAGCAGAGCATAGCAACAGGTTTTCTTTTGTAAAAACAAACAAAATGACTGGTTAGCCCCCACAGTATGTTTTATGCTTTCAGGAAGCCATTCACTTTTATTTCTTTGACATATTCTTATCAGTGTGCCCTGTTTATTTATGGCTCGCTTTTGACTTCTCATAGCATATATCCTAGGAAAACATTTTGTTGTTGTTATTTAGTTGCTAAATTGTGTCTGACTCTTTGCAATGCCATGGACTGTAGCCCACGAGGCGCTTCTGTCCATGGGATTTTGCAGACAGTAATAACTGGAGTAGGGTGCCATTTTCTTCTCCAGGGGATCTTCTTCAATCATATAAACTTGTGTGTCGTGGATTGGCAAGCAGATTCTTTACCACTGAGCCACCTGGGAAGCCCCCAGGGAAACATTATCCTTCAAGAAATGCAAGTAAAAATGTGGATCAAAATCCTTATGCGTTTAATGTTCCTTAACCTAGTAATACTACTTTGGAGAATTTTATCCTGAGGGATTAAACAGACATGTCAAAGATGTATGTGTGTGTGTGTGCTCAGTCATGTCTGACTCTTTGCAACCCCATGGACTGTAGCCCATCAGGCTCCTCTGTCCATTGAATTCCCCAGGCAAGAATACTGGAGTGGGTTGCCATTTCCTCCTCCAGGGGTTCTTCCCAACCCAGTGATTGGACCCACATCTGCTGTGTCTCCTACTTTGGCAAGTGGATTCTTTTACCACTGATCCACCTGGGAAAGCTGTCAAAGATTTATACACAAGATTATTTGGAATGGTATTATGACAATGAGAAATTTGGAAATAATATAAATGTGAAACTATAGAAAAATATTTAAAATATTATATATTCATGTTGAAAAACATACAGCCCTTACAACTCATGTTTTTGAAGAAAGCTTAATGACACAGGAGACTAGCATAATATAATATTAAGTGAAGAAAACAGATAAAGGAAAACAACAGTGATCATCTCTGGATGGTAAAATTATGAGTACCTTTATTATTTTCTATACTTTCAAAAACTTCTAAAATGAATAAAAATTGCTTTTATAATCAGAAAAGAGTCTTGAGCATCATATATGCATAAATAGATATCTCTGAAAGAAATCTAGGAAAGCTAGAGTAGTTTTAGCACCTAGCTCTCAATGAATGTTCATGGGGTCGGTAGACAGATGAATGAATGAATGGCAGTTGACACTTGTAGGTACCATCGTTGAGTTTATATGATTGCAAGAAATAACAAGTAAAGATTTATTGATTAAAAGGAGAAGATTCCAGACCAGTCGGCAGTTTGAGGGATGACACAGAAGGCACTGAAGGAGTCAAAAATCAGTGAGTGACTGATGACATCCAAGGGATTGGGCCCATTGCTATCCTTTGTGGCCCAACTGTCAACACTGTTTCTTCTTGTTTTGTGTGTCCTTGAAGTATATCTCGAGTCTGCTGTTTTCACTGGTCTCTGTTCAGTTTGGCCAGCGACTGAGCAAGTGCAGATGAAATCAAAGTCACGGGGGTGAAGGTCGGCTGGGAGCCGGGGCAAGCAGTGACTGCGCGCGTGCGCAGAAGAGCGCTGCCGGGAGGGGTGGCCGCGAGCTGAGAGAAAATGCAGGACCCCAACGCAGACACTGAATGGAATGACATCTTATGCAGAATGGGCATCTTGCCCTCAAAGGAAGATCTGAAAGATCTGGTAAAGGAGGCAGAGGAGGAGGAGCAACAGATCCTCCAGCAGTCCACTGTGAAAACATATGAAGACATGACTTTGGAAGAACTGGAGGATAACGAAGACGAATTTAATGAGGAAGATGAACATGCAATTGAGATGTACAGGCCGCAAAGACTGGCAGAGTGGAAAGCAACCCAAATGAAAAAGAAATTTGGAGTGGTTTTGGAAATCTCAGGGAAGGATTATGTTCAGGAAGTTACCAAAGCCGGATTCTCCTCTGTGCCCTGATAAATCAGCACTTCAGTGCACTTGCCAGGAAGTTCCCTGATGTCAAGTTTATCAAGGCCATTTCAACCACCTGCATACCCAACTACCCTGATAGGAATCTGCCCATGATATTTGTATATCTCGAAGGTGATATCAAGGCTCAGTGTATCGGCCCTCTGGTGTTTGGTGGCGTGAACCTGACGTTGGACGAGTTGGAGTGGAAGTTGTCTGAGTCTGCAGCCATCAAGACAAGCTTGGAGGAGAACCCCAAGAAGTCTGTGGAAGATGTGCTTCTATCTGCCGTGCGGAGCTCAGTCCCTGCCAAGAGGGACAGCGATTCCGAGGATGACTGAGGCCACGGCCCTGGTAACCTGCTGAACTTTCTTGATGTGACACAGCGTCTGAACTTTTTTTAAAAAGGAAAAACTTGGAACATATACTTCAGTTTTTTTAGCCTTTTATAATTATGGTTTAACATCTCGCAGATCTCAGAAATAATCATTGCTGGGAATCCTTTTAAATTTCTCAGAACTCTCTTTTTAAATTAATAGTATTTCCTTAAGAAAAAAAAAAAAAAAAAGCCAGATATTAGTTTGGCAGGAAAAAAAAAAAAAAAGAAATCAAAGTCACAAGTTCATCTCCCATGTGAACCAGCAAATGCTTCATCATATAGGGAGAAGGCATCCCAAGGCCAAGTCCAGCTGGCCAGCTCTCAGAGATAGCTTCTTAGTCATGTGGACAAACAGAAGAGTGTTAATGAATGAGGGCAACGTGCCTCTAACATTTGTGAGACAACTCAAAATGCCCATGCCCAGAGGGCTGTGTGCTCTGTTCTTGATGGTGGTCCTCTGAAATGGAGGTATGCTATACATAACACTAGCTACCTAAGGAATTTCTATAAAACTTAGTCATGTCACAATATTTTTTTTAACAGACTCACAGTAAGCTTTTCATGGAAATGAAAGATGGGACGGGACCAATTGATCTACATTCTGTCCTACAAGGTCTTAATATCTTTTGGCTATCTTGCCAAATTGCTGACTAGGATGTGGTTTCTCTGAGAGTGCATCAGGAGACAACATTGGATGCATGAATGAAATCAAAATATTTCCATGCCAGTACGTTCCCTTATGTGTACAGGAGCCTGCGTCAAAGAAAACCATTAGATTCATGCAGAGCATTCTGTATCTCTGCTCTTGGTGACTTATCAAACACAGCATTCTTAATTGTGGTTACTCTTAAACCCAAGTATATGATAACAGTGCCTTGTTTGTATCTGCTCTGTCTTGATCCTGCTAAGGTATTAGATTTGTGTTTGTCTTTTCAGTTTGAGTCACCTGTCATCACTCATTTTCAAAACCTCTTGTATTCACGCCAAGACAAGCTTGGAGGAGAACCCCAAGAAGTCTGTGGAAGATGTGCTTCTATCTGCCGTGCGGAGCTCAGTCCCTGCCAAGAGGGACAGCGATTCCGAGGATGACTGAGGCCACGGCCCTGGTAACCTGCTGAACTTTCTTGATGTGACACAGCGTCTGAACTTTTTTTAAAAAGGAAAAACTTGGAACATATACTTCAGTTTTTTTAGCCTTTTATAATTATGGTTTAACATCTCGCAGATCTCAGAAATAATCATTGCTGGGAATCCTTTTAAATTTCTCAGAACTCTCTTTTTAAATTAATAGTATTTCCTTAAGAAAAAAAAAAAAAAAAAGCCAGATATTAGTTTGGCAGGAAAAAAAAAAAAAAAGAAATCAAAGTCACAAGTTCATCTCCCATGTGAACCAGCAAATGCTTCATCATATAGGGAGAAGGCATCCCAAGGCCAAGTCCAGCTGGCCAGCTCTCAGAGATAGCTTCTTAGTCATGTGGACAAACAGAAGAGTGTTAATGAATGAGGGCAACGTGCCTCTAACATTTGTGAGACAACTCAAAATGCCCATGCCCAGAGGGCTGTGTGCTCTGTTCTTGATGGTGGTCCTCTGAAATGGAGGTATGCTATACATAACACTAGCTACCTAAGGAATTTCTATAAAACTTAGTCATGTCACAATATTTTTTTTAACAGACTCACAGTAAGCTTTTCATGGAAATGAAAGATGGGACGGGACCAATTGATCTACATTCTGTCCTACAAGGTCTTAATATCTTTTGGCTATCTTGCCAAATTGCTGACTAGGATGTGGTTTCTCTGAGAGTGCATCAGGAGACAACATTGGATGCATGAATGAAATCAAAATATTTCCATGCCAGTACGTTCCCTTATGTGTACAGGAGCCTGCGTCAAAGAAAACCATTAGATTCATGCAGAGCATTCTGTATCTCTGCTCTTGGTGACTTATCAAACACAGCATTCTTAATTGTGGTTACTCTTAAACCCAAGTATATGATAACAGTGCCTTGTTTGTATCTGCTCTGTCTTGATCCTGCTAAGGTATTAGATTTGTGTTTGTCTTTTCAGTTTGAGTCACCTGTCATCACTCATTTTTCAAAACCTTCTTCAGGAGTTGAGTAATTCACAGTTTGGAGCCTAATTTGTCCTTGTCCTAGAGATCACAGTGTCTGCAGACGTGACTGACTCCCTTAAATTGATCAAGTGGATATTTTATTCCTCAGGATTTTCAAGGAAAAGGAACAGAATATTTTCAGAACATCAGCAGACGAGATTGGGCACTTTCAGGGTGATATGGCCATAGACTCTGAGCATTAATAATGTGCTGTGGTTTACTAGGCATTTTCACATACAGTGTCTGAGTTAATCCTCACTATAGCCAAATAAGTTAGGCATTATTACCCCCAATGTTACAAATGAGAAAGATGTGGCTTTGAGAATTTAAATGACTAAATCATAATTTGATGACTGGTCTGTTGGATTTCAAGGCCTGCGATTTCCCCACTGGACACACTGACTCCCAGGACTCACAGAGTTTTTTATACTGAACCTCATAACAGAATGATCAGCTGGCATCCCCTCAGCTTCTGCCTTTCTCCTGTAACTAACTTCCATTCCATTTTGCTTGTATTGCCTTGGTAAGCTCATGCCTTTGTAGCAAGGCCAGAAAATTAAGCTTTGAGCCACCAATAAGGAGGCCATTGATTTGAGCCTGCTTTCAATTTTGCCTCCAAACCCAGTTACTGTTTGTGTTTTACCTTGTTCCCAGTAACTCAGACCCAGTCCAAGAGTACACCCTATTGCTGGAAAAACTGGTACTTGCTGGATGCTCAGTATTTCAAGGCATATTGGACTCCATCATCCACTCAAGAGCCAGAAAGTTCTTCAGGTGTAGGAACATAAAGCTTACTATGGCGAAGGCAAGCACTGTCCTCCTCTGGGTCAGAGTGGTAAGCAGAACAACTTGCAAAATGATCTATGAAAGGAGGCTTAATGTATTAGAAGAGATCAGAGGAAAATGGGCCATTTGGTCTGAAGGTAAGAGAAGAGAGGGAGAAGGGTGCTTTCAAGAGCATATGCATGGAAAGGGATGGTTGTTAACTTAAGAACAACTGAGAAGAGCAAGCAGGGGCTTAATCTAAGACTGAAAAGGAATGAAAACCCAAGTGTGAAGCATCCTTCTGAGAGGCCAATTCCATACAGGTTCTGAAGATAATAGTTTGAGATTGGAGTAAAAATTGTCAAAGGCCTCTTGGAATTAGTCATTACACATTAGGCTCAACGTATCCCCAAGTCATTATTTTATTATCGAGGGGGTTAACCTTCCAAGGTTGTTTGGCACCAAGTCCCAGACCAATCAGTCCATACTGCTTTGGTTTGTTCTTTCCCATTTTTGTTGTCCACTTGGCAGCTTTCTAGGGAAATAATCTAGTTTAGGGCCTTAGGAGACAAACTTCCAAGGAGTGTACTGTAGAGACCAAAGGCTGCAGGAAGGGTTATAGGAAACTCAGGAAGGCTGAACATGGTTTCTAAGTTTATTCCCCAGTATGTTCTTATAGTTTTTGCTGCCAGGGTTTCCCAGAGGGAGCCTGAACATAATTCTCAGTTGCCAACAGTCATTTTCTGTGCCCACAAGAAAGCAGGACGAGGTTGGTCTTCCAGGTCATTTGGAGGCATCCTCTTATGCAACTGAGTATCTTAGCAAAATGTAAATTTGGGAGTAAATAGAAGAAGGTCAAGCTTTGAAGAACAAAGTGGGTCAATGTGGAGAGCTCAGCAGTGCCTTTTTTTGGTACCCACCCCTTTCTTCCCTTCGAATGTCCCAGAATCTGTGGTTCAGCATCACCACTGGCAAGTAGCTACAAGTAATATACAAGGCCAGCTGTGGGGAAGGGGCACTATAGAGTTAAGAAAATCATGGTTTGGGTGTAGGGGTGATGGCATAAATAATCACAAGACAGGCTTTTGCCAAAGAAACACACTTTTGAACAGCATGAAGTGTGGGCAAAGACAAGCTTTAGTATCTCTTTTAGTCTCCTGTATTTACATAACTTCACTACATAAAACCTTTGATACATCAGGGAGGGCAGGACTCCTCATTTTATCAAAGCAATCACTATAGTAAACAATTAAAAATAATAGAACCTCATTTTTCTAGTGCTGTGCTGTCTAATCTGTTAGCCACTTGCCATATGTAGCTCTTCAGCATTTGGAACACAGCTAATTTGAATTGAGATGTTCTGAAAAGGTAAGAGACACAACAGAGTTCAAATATTTAGCAGGAAAAAATAGTGTTATAATCTTTTATATTGATTACAGGTTGAAATAATATTTGGAGTATACTGAGTTAAATGAATCATTAATTTTGCCTATTTCTAGTTTTACCTTTTTAACACAACTACGAGAATATTTAAAATTACATAGCTGGCTTGCATAAGATTTCTGTTAGACAATGATCCTTTAAAAATTCTAAGCATCTTGTATTCATGTTTGGCACCAAGTCCCAGACCAATCAGTCCATACTGCTTTGGTTTGTTCTTTCCCATTTTTGTTGTCCACTTGGCAGCTTTCTAGGGAAATAATCTAGTTTAGGGCCTTAGGAGACAAACTTCCAAGGAGTGTACTGTAGAGACCAAAGGCTGCAGGAAGGGTTATAGGAAACTCAGGAAGGCTGAACATGGTTTCTAAGTTTATTCCCCAGTATGTTCTTATAGTTTTTGCTGCCAGGGTTTCCCAGAGGGAGCCTGAACATAATTCTCAGTTGCCAACAGTCATTTTCTGTGCCCACAAGAAAGCAGGACGAGGTTGGTCTTCCAGGTCATTTGGAGGCATCCTCTTATGCAACTGAGTATCTTAGCAAAATGTAAATTTGGGAGTAAATAGAAGAAGGTCAAGCTTTGAAGAACAAAGTGGGTCAATGTGGAGAGCTCAGCAGTGCCTTTTTTTGGTACCCACCCCTTTCTTCCCTTCGAATGTCCCAGAATCTGTGGTTCAGCATCACCACTGGCAAGTAGCTACAAGTAATATACAAGGCCAGCTGTGGGGAAGGGGCACTATAGAGTTAAGAAAATCATGGTTTGGGTGTAGGGGTGATGGCATAAATAATCACAAGACAGGCTTTTGCCAAAGAAACACACTTTTGAACAGCATGAAGTGTGGGCAAAGACAAGCTTTAGTATCTCTTTTAGTCTCCTGTATTTACATAACTTCACTACATAAAACCTTTGATACATCAGGGAGGGCAGGACTCCTCATTTTATCAAAGCAATCACTATAGTAAACAATTAAAAATAATAGAACCTCATTTTTCTAGTGCTGTGCTGTCTAATCTGTTAGCCACTTGCCATATGTAGCTCTTCAGCATTTGGAACACAGCTAATTTGAATTGAGATGTTCTGAAAAGGTAAGAGACACAACAGAGTTCAAATATTTAGCAGGAAAAAATAGTGTTATAATCTTTTATATTGATTACAGGTTGAAATAATATTTGGAGTATACTGAGTTAAATGAATCATTAATTTTGCCTATTTCTAGTTTTACCTTTTTAACACAACTACGAGAATATTTAAAATTACATAGCTGGCTTGCATAAGATTTCTGTTAGACAATGATCCTCTAGTGTATTCAAAAAGAAGATTTGACTTTAAGCATCTTTCCAGTAGTACACTAATTGCTTTAAGTAAGTATACCAGTACAGGAGAAACAAACTCACTGAAAAAGAAGGGTGGAGAGGAATGGAGATTTACAAATGGGGAAATTGATTACAGAGGGTGAGGGGGTGCGTGGGATGGCAGAAGCAGGTGCTCTCTTTCCCTTGGCTCCATCTGATCTCCTGGCTGGGCTGCAAACGGAGGGAGAGGCATTCTGAGCTGTCCTTGCCGTCTTAGCCCTCAAGCTCTGAGCGGGACATGATGGTGATGTAACGCACACTTTCCCTGGGCCCCTCAGGACCCCCATTGCTGGTCGAGAGTAGAAGGAGAAATGCGGTGAGCCCCTTCTTCATTCCCAGGGCCATATGGGAGAACTGTCGCCGCACCTCCTTCTGCCAATAGGCATAGATGAGTGGGTTGAGCAGGGAATTGCCCACACCAAGTAGCCACAGGTACCGTTCCAGCACCAGGTAGAGGTGGCAGTCCTGGCAGGCCACCTGCACGATGCTCGTGATAAGGAATGGGCTCCAGGATAGAGTGAAGCTGCCGATGAGAATGGCCACTGTGCGCACAGCCTTGAAGTCACTGGGGGTCCGGTGAGCCCCAGCCAGGACTCCTGCATGCTCCATGTTGCGGATATGCTGGCTATGTGTGAGGCAATCTTAAGCATGTCACAGTAGAAAAGACAAAGAGCCAGGCTGGGGGCCCCATGCCAGGATCCTCATTTTATCAAAGCAATCACTATAGTAAACAATTAAAAATAATAGAACCTCATTTTTCTAGTGCTGTGCTGTCTAATCTGTTAGCCACTTGCCATATGTAGCTCTTCAGCATTTGGAACACAGCTAATTTGAATTGAGATGTTCTGAAAAGGTAAGAGACACAACAGAGTTCAAATATTTAGCAGGAAAAAATAGTGTTATAATCTTTTATATTGATTACAGGTTGAAATAATATTTGGAGTATACTGAGTTAAATGAATCATTAATTTTGCCTATTTCTAGTTTTACCTTTTTAACACAACTACGAGAATATTTAAAATTACATAGCTGGCTTGCATAAGATTTCTGTTAGACAATGATCCTCTAGTGTATTCAAAAAGAAGATTTGACTTTAAGCATCTTTCCAGTAGTACACTAATTGCTTTAAGTAAGTATACCAGTACAGGAGAAACAAACTCACTGAAAAAGAAGGGTGGAGAGGAATGGAGATTTACAAATGGGGAAATTGATTACAGAGGGTGAGGGGGTGCGTGGGATGGCAGAAGCAGGTGCTCTCTTTCCCTTGGCTCCATCTGATCTCCTGGCTGGGCTGCAAACGGAGGGAGAGGCATTCTGAGCTGTCCTTGCCGTCTTAGCCCTCAAGCTCTGAGCGGGACATGATGGTGATGTAACGCACACTTTCCCTGGGCCCCTCAGGACCCCCATTGCTGGTCGAGAGTAGAAGGAGAAATGCGGTGAGCCCCTTCTTCATTCCCAGGGCCATATGGGAGAACTGTCGCCGCACCTCCTTCTGCCAATAGGCATAGATGAGTGGGTTGAGCAGGGAATTGCCCACACCAAGTAGCCACAGGTACCGTTCCAGCACCAGGTAGAGGTGGCAGTCCTGGCAGGCCACCTGCACGATGCTCGTGATAAGGAATGGGCTCCAGGATAGAGTGAAGCTGCCGATGAGAATGGCCACTGTGCGCACAGCCTTGAAGTCACTGGGGGTCCGGTGAGCCCCAGCCAGGACTCCTGCATGCTCCATGTTGCGGATATGCTGGCTATGTGTGGAGGCAATCTTAAGCATGTCACAGTAGAAAAAGACAAAGAGCAGCAGGGCTGGGAAGAAGCCAACACAGGAGAGGGTCAGCACGAAGCGCGGGTGAATCACAGCAAAGAAGCTGCAGGATCCCTTATAGGTGGTCTGCTGGAATCCACGGACCCAGAGGGGAAGGAAGCCAATGACGTTAGACACCAACCACAGCCCGGCAATGCAGGCACCAGCCACCAGCCCATTCATGATCTGGAAATAGCGGAGGGGCTGCTTGATGGCAAGGTACCTGTCAAAGGCAATCATCATGACAGTGAGGACAGAGGCGGCTGCCGAAGAAGTGACGAACGCCATCCGGAGGCTGCACACGGTCTTGTCTGTGGGCCGAGCTGGGCTGGAGAGCTGCTCAGTGACCAGGCCAGAGATGGCCAGGCCAAGCAAGGTGTCAGCCACGGCCAGATTCAAGGTGAAGCAGAGACTAACAGCATCGTTCTTGTGGATCAACAACAGTACAGCCATGGCCACCAGGGCATTAGCAGCAATAATGAGGGAGGCCAGGACAGCAAGGATCACTCCAAATGAGACAGATGACTCCATGTCTTGAAGTGGCAGGAATTCCACTTACCGGGGCATGCTAGCTCTGCAGCTCTATTTCTCACAGCAGTGCATTCAGAGCTGGCAGTCCAGGCTGGCGGTTGGCTGTCTTTGGAATCCTGCTGGTCACAGAATCACTCCCCCTCTGGTTTCCAGTCCTCAGCCTCTCGCCTCTCCAGCGATCTGAAGGCAGCAATCCCAGTGCAGATGTATCCCCGGGCCCTGAGCTAGTCCCTCCTCCAACAACCAGGTTACTAGACAACTCCCAAGTACCTGCTGCCTGTTGTCTCGCCAGGTTCTCTCCCTTCACTGAAGTTTCAAGGACTTTGTTTGGAGAGACCAGGGCATTCATCAGGTATCCTGTCAAGCAGAAGATATAATTGACTAATCACATTTTTCCTTCCCCCATAACTTGATCTTAAATGTCCACTTCTTTTCTTCCTAGGCCTCAAGTACTAGCTTGACAACTAATCTCAGCTCAATTAACCATTTGCTTGATAATGAATTCTCAGTTACTATTATGACTACTTTTAATCAAGCAAGATGATCATAATCCATTGAAATGGGAAGTGGAGCAGAGAAGCCATTTTAGGGGCCAGCATATTTTCAGGAAAGTTACCACACATGTTGGCAGTTTCTTATCTTGTTTCCTAACACCCCAGACTCTAATTCTTTCAAATAGGGTGTGCTAGTCCCCTATTTCTCATCCCGCAGGGCTTGATTAGTTGAAGATTCAGAAGAGCAGAGGAAACAAAAGAGGGAATTGTTACTAGCTGTCATTCAGTTTAGAAGAGAGCCCTCCCCCTGTTGTATACTCATTGAGAAAATTTCTGCCTTATGGTAGACCCCGTCTCTGGTCAAGAGTTGTGACAACCAGCATTGTACTTGGCTTCTTCTTTTGGCCATGCCAAGCGGCATGCAGGATCTTAGTTCCCTGACTAGGGATTGAACCTGTGCCACCTGCAGTTGAAGTATGGAGTCCTAACCACTGGACTGCCAGGGAAGTGCCTGCCTTGAACTTTCTTGATCCTGTAGCTTTGCCTTTCTTTTTCAAAAATTATATTTTATTGAAATATAGTTGATTTACAATGTTGTGTTAATTTTTGCTATACAGCAAATTGATTCAGTTACACACACACACACACACACACACACACACACACATTGTTTTTCATATTCTTTTCCATATGGTTTACCACAGGATACTGAATGTAGTTCCCTGTACTATACAGTAGGACCTTGTTGTTTATCCATCCTATATATAATAGTTTGCACTTACTAATCCCAAATGCCCAATCCTGCCCTCCTCCTCCTCCCTCCCTGTTAGCAACCACAGGTCTGTTTTCTATGTCTGTGAGTCTGTTTCTGTTTCACAGATAAGTTCATTTGTATCATCTTTTAGATTCCATATATAAGTGATATCATGTGATATTTGTGTTTCTCTTTCTGACTTAGTATGATAATCTCTAGGGCCATCCATGTTGCTGCAAATGTTACAATTTCATTTCTTTTTATGGCTGAATAATCTTTCATTGCCTATATATGCCACATCTTCTATATCCATTCCTCGGTCTATGGACATTGAGGTTGTTTCCATGTCTTGGATATTGTAAATAATGCTGCAGTGAACATTGGGGTCCATATATCTTTCTGAATTATAGTTTTCTCCAGATATATGCCCAGAAATGGGATTGAAAGATCATATTAGCCTTGTTTTTCTTGATCCTATTAACTTGAAGTATCTTTGGGGCAGGAGAAGGGGAGGTGAGCTGCATTCTGGAAAGTGTCTGCTCTGATGTTTGGTTGTGGAATTTTCCATTTTCCAGGGATAGAATTAGACCAAAGGACAGCATTATTGCTGAGGCAGGTAAATGGACCCAGGGAGGGCAGCTGTGTCGCTCGTTCCTATTTTAGATTGTATATCCATTTGCTTGGGTACATTAGAACTAACCTTTTGCGTGCTATATTCATCTTGGATACCAAGAAGAGTCGGGTGGGGAGAAGAGTGGTTAGAAGCTTATTTACTCAATTCGGGTCAGAGCACAAATGGGAAAGGTTAGTGTTTTAAGTAAGAGAGTGAAGAGCAGGGTGCAGAGTTGAAAGCAAATATTATATTCCAGGATGTTTTGACAGTCTGAGAGGGCCTTTGGCAGATGTCTCTCTTACAAAGGATCAGAAAGCCTATGGGATGGTATTCCGGTTGTCAACATGAACAGGTCTAGCTCTTTGGTACATCCATTAGGAGGCTGGTTTCAGTCGCTTAGCACCTGGTCTAATTTTATACCTGGATCTAAGGTGTGCTTTTCTTTCCCCAGCCCCTTAACTCTTATGTGTGGAGTCAAGATGGCTCTCTTGAGCCCATGCTGAAATTCAAGAACGTGTCAGAGTGTGTTAACCCCTGGAGGGCTGGTGAACAGTCAGATTCTTGAGCCTCACCTGCAGATTTTCAGATTCGTTAGTCCTGAGGTGGTCCCCAAAATCTGCATTTCTAACAAACTCCAGGTGATGCTGACGCTTGCCATCTAGTCAAATGGTTCTTGGTGATTCCCAAACTACTGACATTTGGGTCACACGCCAAGGGATTCTAATGTCATTAGTCTGGCATGTGACCTCTGCATCTGGAATTTTAAAAGATCTGCAGGTGATTCTAATATTCACCCAGGAGTGGGAACCATGGTCCAATGGCAAAAGCACAGGATCTGGAGTTAGAACACTTGGGGGCCAGTCTGACACCAATTTCTATGTTTTTGTGTGGACAGATGACTTTGTGTCTCTGACTTAACCTTGGTTGCCTCATGTGTGACGTGGGGATGATAATACCTGATTTGGAAGGATTGAAAGATCATATTAGCCTTGTTTTCTTGATCCTATTAACTTGAAGTATCTTTGGGAGGAGAAGGAGGTGAGCTGCATTCTGGAAAGTGTCTGCTCTGATGTTTGGTTGTGGAATTTTCCATTTTCCAGGGATAGAATTAGACCAAAGGACAGCATTATTGCTGAGGCAGGTAAATGGACCCAGGGAGGGCAGCTGTGTCGCTCGTTCCTATTTTAGATTGTATATCCATTTGCTTGGGTACATTAGAACTAACCTTTTGCGTGCTATATTCATCTTGGATACCAAGAAGAGTCGGGTGGGGAGAAGAGTGGTTAGAAGCTTATTTACTCAATTCGGGTCAGAGCACAAATGGGAAAGGTTAGTGTTTTAAGTAAGAGAGTGAAGAGCAGGGTGCAGAGTTGAAAGCAAATATTATATTCCAGGATGTTTTGACAGTCTGAGAGGGCCTTTGGCAGATGTCTCTCTTACAAAGGATCAGAAAGCCTATGGGGTGGTATTCCGGTTGTCAACATGAACAGGTCTAGCTCTTTGGTACATCCATTAGGAGGCTGGTTTCAGTCGCTTAGCACCTGGTCTAATTTTATACCTGGATCTAAGGTGTGCTTTTCTTTCCCCAGCCCCTTAACTCTTATGTGTGGAGTCAAGATGGCTCTCTTGAGCCCATGCTGAAATTCAAGAACGTGTCAGAGTGTGTTAACCCCTGGAGGGCTGGTGAACAGTCAGATTCTTGAGCCTCACCTGCAGATTTTCAGATTCGTTAGTCCTGAGGTGGTCCCCAAAATCTGCATTTCTAACAAACTCCAGGTGATGCTGACGCTTGCCATCTAGTCAAATGGTTCTTGGTGATTCCCAAACTACTGACATTTGGGTCACACGCCAAGGGATTCTAATGTCATTAGTCTGGCATGTGACCTCTGCATCTGGAATTTTAAAAGATCTGCAGGTGATTCTAATATTCACCCAGGAGTGGGAACCATGGTCCAATGGCAAAAGCACAGGATCTGGAGTTAGAACACTTGGGGGCCAGTCTGACACCAATTTCTATGTTTTTGTGTGGACAGATGACTTTGTGTCTCTGACTTAACCTTGGTTGCCTCATGTGTGACGTGGGGATGATAATACCTACATCTCAGTGTTGTAGGAATGATGAAAATGAGGTTATGGTGGATATGAAGAGACTTTGTGAATTTTTTTTTTTTTTTAATTTGTGGCTGCAGTGGGTCTTCATTGCTGCACGAGGGCTGTTTCTTGTTGTGGTGAGCAGGGGCTCCTCTTCATTGCAGTGCACTGGCTTCTCATTACAGTGGCTTCTCTTGTCGTGAAACCCTAGGACATGAAGGCTTCAGTAGTTGTGGCACATGGTCTTAATTGCCCTGTGGCACGTGGGATCTTACTGGAGCAGGGATCGAACCCTTGTCTCCTGGATTAGCAGGCAGATTCTTAACCACTGGACAATCAGGCAAGTCCCTGAAAAGGCTTTTGTGGAGTTTCCATTCTGAGGAGAAGGAGTGTGCCTGGCTAGCTCAGTCGGTGGTGCATGAGGCTCTTATTGAGGAGAAGGAAAATGGCATGAATATACATACATCCAATGTTGATAAATGCTATGAAGGAAAAATAAAACAGCTCAGTTGTGTCCAGCTCTTTGCGATACCACAGACTGTAGCCCGCCAGACTCCTCTGTCCATGTGATTCTCCAGGCAAGAATACTGGAGTGGGTTGCCATTTCTAACTCCAGGGAATATTCCTGACCCAGGGATCTAACTCTGGTCTCCTGCATTGTGGGCAGATTCTTTACTGTATGAGCCACCAGGGCTATGCCTTGTCTTCTAGCCTCTTCTTCATCAAATGGTGAAACAGATCAGGAACATTGGTATAACCCAACAGCTTGGTAGAAATACAAATCATTTGCCTTTGGTAGTTCTGCTGGTTACTCTGCCTGAGATGCTCTTGCCACCGGCACCTGTCCCCTATCTTCCACCTACGAGGTGACTGCCTTCAAGGTCCAGTTCAACTGTCATCTGCCTTTCTGTAGCTTCACACAACAGTCTGCTTTCCACCCCCAGCTCCCTCTGACCCCAAGCAGTCAGAAAGAATCCATGTCTTACTTGTCCCAAGAGGATTTCACTCATGTCTTCATTGCAACATGCATGCTTTTGTGTATTTATTCAATATGTAACTGTCTGGTGACACTGAGCTGGAATCATGTAGTTTTGTTTACTGTAGTATCCCCAGCATCTAGCCCAGCACCTGAACACTTACAAACACAGGGTATGACTTTATGTCGGTGTTAGATGTGTTCTTGTTTATTTTTTAAATATATTATTTTTTAGCTTAAAAAGATAGCAGCATGGAACATCACCCCCTTTGCTATCTTTTGGCTGAATTATTTCGGAACTTCCCAACTGGTCTTCCTGCTTCTACCCTAGGCATTCCCATGCACTCTCGCCACCCCTGACTTCTGCACCCCTGTCCACCTCCAGCCTTTAGCCAAGGTGACCCTGCTGAAACGTAAGTCCGACTAACATCCTTTGGTGGTGTCTCACCATTCATTAAGTAAAATCCAAAGTTGCCACCCAACATGGCTGTGCCTGATCCCCCCTTATCCTGTGCATAGTGGATAAAGATACAGACTTTGGAGACACACTATCCTGGCTCTCCCACTTATCAGTTATGCAACCTAGGGAAAGCAACTTAACCTCTCTGTGCCTAAGTTTCCTCATCAGCAAAATGGGGATAACAGTATCTACTTCATAGGGTTGTTGTGAAAAGTGAATTAATATGTTTAAAGTACCTAGAAAAGTATCTTGTACAGGGTGGATACTAAATTGGATCTAAACAAAATAAATGTTTAAATAATATTTCTAAACAAAATAAAAAACAAAAATTTGTCATTCTTTCCCTTGTCTGCTCCTCTCCGGCCTGTCAGCCCTGCTTGTTGTTTCTCAAACACACTCCTGTCTCAGGACCTTTGCACATGCTGTTCCTGCTGCTATTCCTCTCTTGTCCCAGATATTCCCATGTCTTGGCCCTCATCTTTTTGCAGATCTCTGCCTTCATATCACTTTACTGAGGAAGGGGCTTCTTTGACTGACACCACTTATAAAATACCAACACTCTCCCACTTTATGTCCCCAATGCTGTTTTATTTTTCCTTCATAGTATTTACCAACATTGAATGTATATTCATGTCATTTTCCTTCTCCTCAATAGTAATATAAACTCCATAAGGACAGGAATTCCAGTTGCCTTGTTTACTGTTATAACCCCAGCACTTATAACAGTGTCTAGCATGTAACAGTTGCTCAATAAATATTTGCTGAATGAATGAATAAAAGACAAAAGCAAGGGGCTTCCTTGGTGGTCCAGTGGGTAAGGACACCGCCTTGCAGTGCAAGGGGCACCAGTTGGATCCCTGACCTGGGAAGATCCCACGTGCCACGGAGCAGCTGGACCAATGTGCCCAACTACTGAGCCGGAGCTCTGGAGGGCATATGCCCAGAGCCGCTGCTCTGTGACAAGAGAGGCCACTGTGATGGGAGGCCCACACAGGTCAGAGAACAAAGATGGATGAAAATTGTTTAAAAAAAAGGAATGAAAAAAAAAAAGACAAAAGCAAGAAAATTAAGGTCATGCTCTTTCTGCCAAAATAACATGGCAATAAAAAAATGTGATAAAGGTAAGAAAATTCTAACAGTACAGGAAGGAACAAAAGGAAAATAAAAGCCTCTTTCCCTTCACCATCATCTGTTTCCATTAAGGTAGCGGGAGACATAGCTGTATTTTCAGTTTCATTAACCAGTAAGTGTATCGTGTGTTTGCTATGTGTGGAGGACAGTGTTTGAGGTTTGAGATGCGGAGAGTTTAAAGATGCAGGATTTACCTTCTAGGATCTCACAGTTTTCTGGGGTGGGGGGAGAACATAAAAGATCTGTGAAGAACTGCAGAGTTCAAAAGCGGGAGCCATCCCTGCAGGCTGGTAAGGTCAGAAAAGGTTTTCTGAATGAGACATGCCTTGACTGGAGTTTGGGTAGGTTTCAGTCAGAGAGAGTTGAGTGGCCCAGGGGTATAGGCTCTCACAGAAGAAGTATCCATGTTGGATAATGAAGGGGGACCTTGAGAGAATGGATAGAAGTGGAGCCTGGCTGAAGTTGAGGCTTCGCAATGGGAAGCAGTGGGAGAAAAGACTGGAGAATAGGGGCTGGAGCAGTTATGAGTGCTGAAAGAGCTAGGAGGCATGTGATGACGACTGGGATCACCATTGAGAGTAGACAGGACGTGTTTGACAGACCCTGAACTGACACAATTATTAGGAATTGGTGATAGATGACTTTGGGTGAGGAATAGTGAACGCTGAAGTATGACATCCCTGTTTCTGAACCTGAGTAACCAGGAAAATGGTGATAACATTGCCCGAAATAGAGAAGTCATGAGGGAAGGCTGTTTGGGTATGTAGTGTGGTGGTCAGAAGTGGAGAGACGAATTTGGCTAGCCATATTGTTGAGTGTTTCCTTGAACATGGCAACTGACTTCAGTTTCCTTAGCATTACCCACTGAACCTAGAAATGAATTCTGCATAAAATGGGTCCTAAATTAATGTTATTGGTAAAGAAACAAGCAGAAGCTTGTAGAGCTGAAAATCTTCCCAGTTTGCCTTGGACATATCCATGGATGTGCTTTCAGTTGGTAGGAATTGGTAGGTAAGATAACTCCTAGAGATTTCCATAAGACTGAGTAGAAAGGGGAAAAGAATCCAGAAAATTTAATGTCTGAAAGGAGAACCAGGGTTTGCCATTCCACGTGGCTATTATTTGATTAGTCTTCCTCTCCTTTTGCTTCAGCTTCCTTTTGAAATCTGATGACTAAGGCCCAGGTATTGCTCCAATTCTCTCATTTCACAGTTGTTTGAAGAATTCAGCCAGATAATGCTGCATGGTAGTTCACCACTTTGCAGTGACTACTTTAACCCTACAACTAGGCAACCTAAGGTTTCTAGGAGCAGATAAAACCCGTATGCAATCTGTCACTGTTTAGTTTTCATTGCCAAGGTAATTCTACCAAGTTAATGAATAGCTGGATTGGAATGGGGGAGGGGAAGAAATACAGAATTAATGAAGAGAAACTGTCATTTACGGGCAGCTTCTGTTCTTCTTAGCAAGACATTGGGTACATGGTGAACCACCGAGGGTACAGCTGTCATCACCATCATCATCAAAGTACTTTTATGAAGTGCCTAGTCCAGGGCTCTGAGCTAGGCCTACAGAGAGAATGGATAGAAGTGGAGCTTTGAGGCTGAGGAGCAGTGAGTGGAGATCGCATTGATAAGAGCTAGGAGGCATGTGATGACGACTGGGATCACCATTGAGAGTAGACAGGACGTGTTTGACAGACCCTGAACTGACACAATTATTAGGAATTGGTGATAGATGACTTTGGGTGAGGAATAGTGAACGCTGAAGTATGACATCCCTGTTTCTGAACCTGAGTAACCAGGAAAATGGTGATAACATTGCCCGAAATAGAGAAGTCATGAGGGAAGGCTGTTTGGGTATGTAGTGTGGTGGTCAGAAGTGGAGAGACGAATTTGGCTAGCCATATTGTTGAGTGTTTCCTTGAACATGGCAACTGACTTCAGTTTCCTTAGCATTACCCACTGAACCTAGAAATGAATTCTGCATAAAATGGGTCCTAAATTAATGTTATTGGTAAAGAAACAAGCAGAAGCTTGTAGAGCTGAAAATCTTCCCAGTTTGCCTTGGACATATCCATGGATGTGCTTTCAGTTGGTAGGAATTGGTAGGTAAGATAACTCCTAGAGATTTCCATAAGACTGAGTAGAAAGGGGAAAAGAATCCAGAAAATTTAATGTCTGAAAGGAGAACCAGGGTTTGCCATTCCACGTGGCTATTATTTGATTAGTCTTCCTCTCCTTTTGCTTCAGCTTCCTTTTGAAATCTGATGACTAAGGCCCAGGTATTGCTCCAATTCTCTCATTTCACAGTTGTTTGAAGAATTCAGCCAGATAATGCTGCATGGTAGTTCACCACTTTGCAGTGACTACTTTAACCCTACAACTAGGCAACCTAAGGTTTCTAGGAGCAGATAAAACCCGTATGCAATCTGTCACTGTTTAGTTTTCATTGCCAAGGTAATTCTACCAAGTTAATGAATAGCTGGATTGGAATGGGGGAGGGGAAGAAATACAGAATTAATGAAGAGAAACTGTCATTTACGGGCAGCTTCTGTTCTTCTTAGCAAGACATTGGGTACATGGTGAACCACCGAGGGTACAGCTGTCATCACCATCATCATCAAAGTACTTTTATGAAGTGCCTAGTCCAGGGGCTCTGAGCTAGGCCTACAGAGAGAACTATACAGCTCTGGAATTTCACTTTTAGACCATTGTATGGTCTAAGACCAGATATTGATGTGGACACATGCAAGATGGATTCAAATCCTCAGTATGGTTAATTTACACATTATATGTCACCACCTCTTCCACAGGTTCCTGATTATTTCTAGAGTGAAATCTATCAAGCAAAAATATCCTGTCTGCTCAATGATATTATTAGCTTTTTGAAGGCAGAGAATCCAACCTTACAATGCTATTCATAGACTTGCTGTACAGGACACATATATGTGCTCAGTATGGACTGATAAATCAGCCAGACCTGATGGGTAGAAACAGACTACCTTTCAAGTCATTAATATTTAACTCCTTTGAACCTCAGTTTTTTCTATAAAATGGAGAGAATAACTGTATCTACAGACATCACGGGGTTGTTACGAGGATAGAGAGCCAGTGCATATAAATTGATTAGTACACAATTTAGCATGTTTTTGCTCAACTGTTAGCTATTAATTTAACAATATAAATCTATATTTCCCACTTAAGTAGGAGAGAGACGGTGGAAAAGGGGTAGCAGCTTTTCAGACAAATCTGGGTATTCATTTCATCCTATGGAGGCACACTTGTCAGTTGCCTATGCACTGGGATTTGAGAGAAAAACAAAAAGATTCACCCTGTCACATAATATTCTACACTATTCTGCCGTCACTCCTGAACAAGGATGTTTTGTTGGGGGTGTGCGTGTGAATTACTGACTGGGAGTGAAGGATGGAGTGGGAATTTGCACTGGGACCGAAGGCTGGGACTCAAGTCGCCGTCTTTTTCAGTCTTAATTCAGCAAACATTTGTAGCTAACCCAATCAATACCAGGCGTTGTCCAGGAGCTAGGAGTCCTGTAACAGACCAGGTTCGCACCCTTGCCCAGTTTCACAAGGGACTAGAGGAAAACTGATGAAACAGTCGTACGGAACAACACAAACAGCTTCTCGCGCTAGTGCTCAGGCACCGCCCCCCGCACCCCCCCCCCCGCACCCCCGCGCCGGTGCGTCCGTGCTCTTCCGGCGCAGCGAAGCTACGTGACGACCAATAGGCTCGAGGCGCCGGAAGTGCGCATGCGTCTTGCGGCCTCTACCAGGAAGTCACTTCCAAGGTTCTGATCCGGAGGCCGCCGAGATGAAGTAAGGCTTCGGTTGCTCTTTGAGGAGGGATCAGGGGAACTGGTACCCGGGGGCAGCCCGCCGGGGCTGAGCTGGTAGAGCATCTGCGGGGCGGAGGGGCGGGAGAGGCGGGGATTCCAGAAAATTAGTTTCCCGGTTTTGTTCTGTTTTACTTAAGGCTGGGGCGCGCTTATTTGTACGCTTTTCCTTCTCGTTTGCAGCCCTTTAACGAAAGTGAAGCTGATTAACGAGCTGAATGAGCGTGAGGTCCAGCTGGGGGTGGCGGAGAAGGTGTCTTGGCACTCCGAGTACAAGGACAGCGCCTGGATCTTCTTGGGTGAGGCCCATATCTTCCCAAAGAGCTCCTCCTTCTCTCCTGACCTGCTTCCTGACATTTGAGCGTTCCGCCCTTCATTCCTCCCGACTTTCACCACTCACTTTTATTCTCTTCCCCTGTCTGCCTGTAAATCCGTTTTCCATGTTTTTTTTTTTTTTTTTTCTTTTTCTCCCCATTTCTGGTTTGCTGTCTGTGTCCAGTCCGTGCTCATGATAGGTAATAGGTACTACCGGGCGTACACTGTGTTGAGAATCATGCCACTTGGTTTCTCAGAGACAGTCATTATCACCCTCCAGCCCCTCCGCATTTATACACCTAAAGAAACTGATGAGCAGAGAAATTAATGGCTTAAGGTCATATAGGTAGGAAATGGAACAGCAAAGACTCTGGAACTCTAGAACTTACGGTCTTAGCCACTATCTCATATTACTGCCAACTCTCTCCTCTCCTCATTCTCATTTCCTCTGAGTTTATTTTTCTCATCTAATTAGTTCCTGCCTTCTATCGATGGCTATAACAGCATCTCTGTGTTAAGTTTGTTTCACGTCCAGTAATTTGACAATTTAGTCAAAAAGGTTATTGCAGCAGACATTGTGTTAAGCATTTTATATCAATTGTTTTATTTATTTTTTAAATTTTGGCCTCTTTTATTGTTCATTTATTTATTTATTTTCATCCATCTTTATTCCCTGGCCTGTGCAGGCCTCCCATTGCAGTGGCCTCTCTCGTTGCAGACCACCGGCTCTGGGCACGTGCAACACGGGGTCTAGCCGCTCCACGGCACGTGGGGTCTTCCCGGGCCAGAGATCCAACCAGTGTCCCTTGCACTGCAAGGTGGACTCCTTACCCACTGGACCACCAGGGAAGCCCCAGTTGTTTTATTTAATTCTTATAACAATTCTCTGAAGTTAGTACTAATAGCCTCATTGTATTGATGAGGAAGGAAACATTTACAGGGGAATTTATTTCCTATGAAATGCTTAAAAATTGACTTTATAATCCTTAGTCTTTGTGAGGTGGGGCTAGTTTTGCATGTTTAAACTGAGTTTGGATCTTAGCACATGAGTTCAGGATATGTTTGTGGAAGCCGAGTTTTGTGCTGAAAACTATCTACTTTGTGCAGAAGATTTTGGGTGTGGTGGGGATTAGTTTAGTTAGGGGTGACCCCAAACTTTCCACTCAAAGTTAAGCACTACTTTTTTTTTTTCTTTTTCACAATCACAATATTTTTCCTATATTACTGCTACATCTTCTGTGTGCTGCTCTCACTGCATTAGACTGAGTTCTTTGAAGGCAGGCCCTGTTGTTTATTCTTTGCACCCCAGTGCCTGGCCTAGTACATGCATGATACATAGTAGACACTTGATAAATGCTGGCTGAACTAAAATGTGTTTTTCTCTTCTAGGGGGACTTCCTTATGAGCTGACTGAAGGGGACATCATCTGTGTGTTCTCACAGTAAGTCACTTTTATTTTTTTAAGTAAGTCGCCTTTTAATTCCTGCCTTCTGGGTCATCAGAGTAGTTTGTTTCTGTAACATTTTGTAAAGCCATTTATTTTAATTCTAGGCTGACTGGCCTTCCTGCTTACGGAGGGCTGGAGCTTCTGTTCTAGTCTAGATCAGTCCCAGGATATGCTTCTAGAGTTCTGCAATGTGGAAAATCCAAGAAGTTAAATGATTAAGGAGGCTATCTTTGGGACTCTGGTCTATTTTTAGTGCTTTTTCCACTGAGGTGTACACTGGGATTCCTAGGAAGGTACTCTGTTGACCCATCTCCAGTCAGTCAGTCTGTTCAATCCATCAGTCATGTCTGACTCTTTGCAACTCTGTGGACTCTAGCAGTCCAGTCTTCCCTGCCCTTTACCATCTCTTGCAGCTTGCTCAAACTCATCTCCATTGACTCAGTGATACCATCCACCCATCTTGTCCTCTGTCATCCCCTCCTCCTTTTGCCTTCTATTTTTCCCAACATGTGTCTTTTCCAGTGTGTCGTCTCTTCGCATCAGGTGGCCAAAGAATTGGAGCAAAAGCTTCAGCATCAGTCCTTCCAATGAATATTCAGTGTTGATTTCCTTTAGGATTAACTGGTTTGACCTCCTTGCAGTCCAGGGAACTCTCAAGAGTCTTCTCCAACCCCACAGTGCAGAGGCATCAATTCTTCAGCGCTCAGCCTTCTTTTTTTTTTTTTTTTTTAAAGATTTATGTATTTATTTATTTTTGGGCGGGAGTCGGGTTGGGGAGGGAGGGGAGCGGGCGGGCCACTTCTATTGGTCTTTCATTTGTCCATTTTCATCCGTCTTTGTTCTTTGGCTCCTGTGGGCCTCCCATCGCGGTGGTGTCTGTCGTTGCAGAGCGCTGGCTCTGGGCGCATGCGCTCCAGAGCTCCGGCTCGGTGATTGGACGCATCGGTCCAGCCGCTCCGCAGCACGTGGGATCTTCCCAGGCCAGGGATTGAACCGGCGCCCCTTGCACTGCAAGGCAGTGTCCTTACCCACTGGACCACCAGGGGAAGCCCAGCGCTCAGCCTTCTTTATGGTCCAACTCTCACATCCATGCATGACTACTAGGAAAACCATAGCTTTGACTATATGGACTTTTGTCAGCAAAGTGATCTCTTGTTTTTGAATATGCTGTCTAGGTTTGTCATACATAGCTTTTCTTCCAGGGAGCAAGCGTCTTTTAATTTCATGGCTGCAGTCACCATCCGCAGTGATTTTGGAGCCCAAGAAAATAAAGTCTGTCACTGTTTCCATTGTTTGCCCATCTATTTGCCATGAAGTGATGGGACCAGATGCCATGATCTTCATTTTTTAAATGTTAAGTTTTAGGCCAGCTTTTTCACTCTCCTCTTTCACCTTCATGAAGAGGCTTTTTCATTCATCTTTGCTTTCTTCCATAAGGGTGGTGTCATCTGCGTACCTGAGGTTATTGTTTTTTCTCCTGGCAATCTTGATTCCAGCTTGTGCTTCATCCAAGCACACAGATGTTCGCTCAAACTCATCTCCATTGACTCAGTGATACCATCCACCCATCTTGTCCTCTGTCATCCCCTCCTCCTTTTGCCTTCTATTTTTCCCAACATGTGTCTTTTCCAGTGTGTCGTCTCTTCGCATCAGGTGGCCAAAGAATTGGAGCAAAAGCTTCAGCATCAGTCCTTCCAATGAATATTCAGTGTTGATTTCCTTTAGGATTAACTGGTTTGACCTCCTTGCAGTCCAGGGAACTCTCAAGAGTCTTCTCCAACCCCACAGTGCAGAGGCATCAATTCTTCAGCGCTCAGCCTTCTTTTTTTTTTTTTTTTTTAAAGATTTATGTATTTATTTATTTTTGGGCGGGAGTCGGGTTGGGGAGGGAGGGGAGCGGGCGGGCCACTTCTATTGGTCTTTCATTTGTCCATTTTCATCCGTCTTTGTTCTTTGGCTCCTGTGGGCCTCCCATCGCGGTGGTGTCTGTCGTTGCAGAGCGCTGGCTCTGGGCGCATGCGCTCCAGAGCTCCGGCTCGGTGTTTGGACACATCGGTCCAGCCGCTCCGCAGCACGTGGGATCTTCCCAGGCCAGGGATTGAACCGGCGCCCCTTGCACTGCAAGGCAGTGTCCTTACCCACTGGACCACCAGGGGAAGCCCAGCGCTCAGCCTTCTTTATGGTCCAACTCTCACATCCATGCATGACTACTAGGAAAACCATAGCTTTGACTATATGGACTTTTGTCAGCAAAGTGATCTCTTGTTTTTGAATATGCTGTCTAGGTTTGTCATACATAGCTTTTCTTCCAGGGAGCAAGCGTCTTTTAATTTCATGGCTGCAGTCACCATCTTCAGTGATTTTGGAGCCCAGGAAAATAAAGGTCTGTCACTGTTTCCACTGTTTGCCCATCTATTTGCCATGAAGTGATGGGTCTGGATGCCATGATCTTCATTTTTTAAATGTTGAGTTTTAGGCCTGATTTTTCACTCTCCTCTTTCACCTTCATGAAGAGGCTTTTTCATTCATCTTTGCTTTCTTCCATAAGGGTGGTGTCATCTGCGTACCTGAGGTTATTGTTTTTTCTCCTGGCAATCTTGATTCCAGCTTGTGCTTCATCCAGACCAGCATTTCACATGATATGTTCTGCATATATATTAAATAATCAGGGTGACAGTATACAGCCTTGACGCACTCCTTTCCCAGTTTGGAACCAGTCCATCATTCCATGTCCAGTTCTAACTTTTGCTTCTCCTTGGGCTCTTACAAACTTGGTAACTCATGATCATGGGGCCCTTCTGGGCCCACACCTGTGTGGCATTGTAGGATTAGGGCAAAGCATGGAGGGACTGAGAAAAAAGCAAAAGGTTTGGGCAACAGTTTCTTTGATTTTTTGTTTCTAAATGAGTGTAAGATGAGTGAGCAAAACCTGTCTCTATAACCGAAAGCTGAGACTCAACAGGCTGATGAGGGATGAGAATGAATAGGAGAGCCTTATATTCGTCATTCTGCTGCAGGATGATAGCAGCAACAGTTGGTTGCAGAGAGTCTTGGCAGCTCACACTAGTCATGGCAGCTGGTAGCAGAAGGGTTGGGTATAACCCCAGAGCTACACAGAGTAGTTAGTGCATAGGGCCAGAGGGCTTTGGCAGCTCACAGCAGCAGAGAGCTATGACCCCTGGGCTGTGGAGGCCTTAGGCAGAGGACCGTGGTAAAAGAGACTGGGCAGGCAGACAACGGCTGGCACACCTTGGCAGAGGCATTACCATGGCAGGCAATGGTTGGGCCATCCAGTGGGCAGAGGGCCCTGGCAGATTGGCTGGGGCCTCTGCCAACCAAAGGGGCAGAAGGCCATGGGAAAGAAATTGGGCAAGAAAAAAGACATGGTGGAGGCCCTGGCAGAGCCTGAGGCTGCTTCCTCCAACTCCTGGGTACTGGGGAGTTCACAGCAGGTACAACCTGTAATTTCCACCTCTTTGTGCTTGCTCTACCTGGTCTGGCCTTCCATCTGCAAGCTGTTTTTGCCTTATTTTCATTGAGTCATGATCACTTGTGTGTGTGTTTTATTCCCGTTCTCTATTCTAGCTCTATGCATTGCTCTCCCTGAAGATTGCCTGTACCACTGATAACAGTGACTTTCAAAAAATATTTTGTTTTCTGATCATCAGAGTAATGTATAGTCATTGTAGAACATTTGGGAAAAAGGGAAAAAAAAGTATGGAGAAGAAAATAAAAATGAACTTTAAAGAAAAAGTGTTAACATCTTTGTATATTTATTGTCTTCTTTTCAATGTTGGGCATTATTTCCAGTATTTTGCTGTTATGAGCATCTTCTTAACGTCAGTTCTCCCTTGAGCCGGTCTGCTCTTCTAACAGCATCTCCCACTTGAATAAACTTTGTTTTCCACTCAAAAAATTTTTGCTGTTATGAATTAACTGGAATGTACACTGTAATATATACATCTTTGTATGCATCCCTGATGGTTTCCTTTGTGAAATTGCTGGGTCAGTATAGTAGCATGTTTAAAATCTTTTGTAAACATTGACAAGTTACTCTCTGAAAAGATTATATCAGTTTCCACTCTCACTAGAATGCTTATTTTTATCAGTAATAGTTATTTGAAAAAAATATTGTCGATGACTTCTTCTTCTTCTTCTTCTTCTTATTATTATTATTATTATTATTTTAAATACTTTTGGGTTTTTGGGTGGGGGCAGGTTGGGGAGGGAGGGAGGCGGGCGGGCCACTTCTATTCGTCTTTCATTTATCGTCTATTCATTTCATCCATCTTTGTTCTTTGGCCCGTGTGGGCCTCCCATCACGGTGGCCTCTGTTGGCGCAGTTCGCCGGCTCTGGGCACATGCGCTCCAGAGCTCTGGCTCGGTTATTGGACACATCCGTCCAGCTGCACCGCGGCACGTGGGATCTTCCCAGGCCAGGGATCGAACTGGCGCCCCTTGCACTGCAAGGCGGTGAAATTGGGCAAGAAAGACATTGAGCCTGGCAGAGCCTGGCTGCTTCCTCCAACTCCTGGGTACTGGGGAGTTCACAGCAGGTACAACCTGTAATTTCCACCTCTTTGTGCTTGCTCTACCTGGTCTGGCCTTCCATCTGCAAGCTGTTTTTGCCTTATTTTCATTGAGTCATGATCACTTGTGTGTGTGTTTTATTCCCGTTCTCTATTCTAGCTCTATGCATTGCTCTCCCTGAAGATTGCCTGTACCACTGATAACAGTGACTTTCAAAAAATATTTTGTTTTCTGATCATCAGAGTAATGTATAGTCATTGTAGAACATTTGGGAAAAAGGGAAAAAGTATGGAGAAGAAAATAAAAATGAACTTTAAAGAAAAAGTGTTAACATCTTTGTATATTTATTGTCTTCTTTTCAATGTTGGGCATTATTTCCAGTATTTTGCTGTTATGAGCATCTTCTTAACGTCAGTTCTCCCTTGAGCCGGTCTGCTCTTCTAACAGCATCTCCCACTTGAATAAACTTTGTTTTCCACTCAAAAAATTTTTGCTGTTATGAATTAACTGGAATGTACACTGTAATATATACATCTTTGTATGCATCCCTGATGGTTTCCTTTGTGAAATTGCTGGGTCAGTATAGTAGCATGTTTAAAATCTTTTGTAAACATTGACAAGTTACTCTCTGAAAAGATTATATCAGTTTCCACTCTCACTAGAATGCTTATTTTTATCAGTAATAGTTATTTGAAAAAAATATTGTCGTATGACTTCTTCTTCTTCTTCTTCTTCTTATTATTATTATTATTATTATTTTTAAATACTTTTGGGTTTTTTTTGGGTGGGGGGCAGGTTGGGGAGGGAGGGAGGCGGGCGGGCCACTTCTATTCGTCTTTCATTTATCGTCTATTCATTTCATCCATCTTTGTTCTTTGGCCCGTGTGGGCCTCCCATCACGGTGGCCTCTGTTGGCGCAGTTCGCCGGCTCTGGGCACATGCGCTCCAGAGCTCTGGCTCGGTTATTGGACACATCCGTCCAGCTGCACCGCGGCACGTGGGATCTTCCCAGGCCAGGGATCGAACTGGCGCCCCTTGCACTGCAAGGCGGTGTCCTTACCCACTGGACCACCAGGGAAGCCCCTACATAACTCATTTTTGTTGTTTTCTAAATAGTCTACCAGTTGATTTCTTAATTTTGTTTCACTTTCTCTTGGAGAATAGGTTTCAAGTTCTAGTTAGGGCAGTGTTTGATTATGATTGGATAACATGGTCTGTGCTGTTTTTAGAGACAATTGAGGTTTATTTTAGATTTAGTCTACAGTCAATTTTAATATGTGTTTCATGGATTCTTGAGAAGAAACTATCATCTTTTTGTACAATCAAATATATCTATATACCTATAAGTCTGATGTTAATATTTTTTAACAATATAATTGTTATATTATTACTTATATGTGTGTTTGTATTTAGTAATTTTATGTTAATTCCTCTGGCTTATCTTTCTTAGTTTTATGTGTTGGGAACTCAAAGTGGTATGTTAAAATTTCTTACAACTTTTACTCTTAGTTGCTCTTTGTATTTTTAATTACAATTTTTGATTTGTTAATTTATATATAAAATTTCGTGACTTATCCTTTTGTTATGTATTATGTATAAGTTATGTTTTCAGTATGAAAGAGCCCTCTTGATGTATCTTTTTCTGACTTTTTGTTTTTAACCTTTCTTTGTCATCTTGTTCCTAGATGTGTCTCTGGTACAAACCATATTATTTGAATTTTGTTTTGTCATCCAGTCTGAAAATTTTTGCATTTTAAATCAATAGTGTCTTATTCTTTTATAAATTAAATAGATATGGGGAGATTGTTAACATTAATCTGGTACGGAACAAGAAGACTGGGAAATCCAAGGGATTCTGTTTCCTCTGCTATGAAGACCAGAGGAGCACAATTCTAGCTGTTGACAATTTTAATGGGATCAAGGTGAGTATGCTTACTGAGCAGAACTTTTCCTTTGTGTAGGTTTTCAGTTTCATTTCCCACCCGATGGCCACAGGCTCCAAGGCAGTAACTGGTAAAATGGGTTGCAGAGGTGTGGGGACATAGGAACCAGAAAATGATCCTATGAAATAATTCCATTGGCTCATGAACCTACCAGTATGTGTTCCTGTTCCCTGTGTATAAGCAGGCTATCTCTTCAGCAGTATAGGTACCATGACTTTTGACTCCCCTTCACCTGGCACCCAATTAGGCATCTAGTTCTCACCTTTTCCTCCTCACACTGTACTCTCATTTCTTGTTTATTGGAGAATGAATAGACTAGCACACACTTCTTTTTCATGCTGTCCTGTATCAGGGAATTTGGGGTTCTATCATGGTTTCATGGCTGAGGACATAGCCATGCGTGTCTGTCATACATCTCCCTTGACTTAGCAGTACTAGGCCCTGGAAATTCTCTAGTTAAAAATCTGATGACAAATTCTGTGAAAGTAACTCATTCTGAAGTTACTTCTCTGTTCTCCTTTCTCTTCCACCTTTGTAAGTGAGACATGAGGTTGAGAGAAGGGGATGGAGCAAGTCAGGCTTAACTGTGCTCCCCATGCTGCCTTTTCTTGTTTAGGAAAAGCACTTCCATTGAACGAGCATTGTCACAGGTCCGAGGGGTGACTCTTGGCCTGGAGAGTTTGTCACTGATTGCAGCAGCAGTCAAAGGGAGTCACCATAAAAGGTGACTCTTTTCCACCTTTTATGGTGGATGGGAAAGTGCTGAGGCTTAAAGAGTACAAACCTGCTCTTGAGTGGAACAATAAAAGCCAGACATTTCAAATATCAGATGGATTGCCTATAGCATAAGTCTTTATCTGCCTGAATGTTTTTAAGTGAGGGATTAATTTTTTGTTGTCCACCTGGAGAGTTGTGATTTGCAGTGATAGTATCAGTGTGAGCCAGTTGTCCAGTATGGTGAGGGCAGAGCAGGGTGTGAGGGCTTATGAAAAAAGAAAGTAGTCCTTTCTAGATTCCTCCCCAGCTCCCAGCTATTGGTCTGCTTTGGTCTCATCCAGTTGTTTGTTGTGTTGAGAAAACAGCTGTAACATTGAGCTCAATCTCAGGAATTCCCTTTAGCTTGCAGGCTTTTTTCCATAGTATGTTTTATTTTACACTGATGTTACAGATGGAAAGTAATTCATGTTTGTACATCTAAACTCTTACAATTGTCCCTGCTGCTTGTGCATTGTGGCAGTATTTCCAAGGCTCTTTTCACTTCATGGAACACTTAGAATATGAAGATATTTATATGACACTCTGGGATAAACTGATGAGGCTGCCTAGTACAACTACCTTGGGATCTCCAGCTGCTCTGGGCCTCACCTGACTGTCCCCAGGGCTGAGCGAGTTAATGTGTAGGGGTATGTGGTGTGACACATCAGTTGAGCAGGTCTGCTTTTGAGATTTTCCAAGAAACAGAATTAGCAAGAGGGTAATGGTTATGGTTCAAACCATGGAGTTCTGCAGCTGTCTTTGGTAGCAAATAGTTAGATGAGAGGGCTGTCTGCTGAATTATTGCCTCTCTGTCTTAGATCAAAGGAAGAACTATCCGAGTGGATCATGTGGCTAACTATCAGGCCCCTAAGGACTCAGAAGAAATGGATGAGGTAACCAGAGAGCTGCAGGAGAGGGACTGTGGGGCTCATACTCCCCCACCAAGTTCATCTGAGGGCTCTGAAGATGAAAAACCTATGACGAAACACAAAAAAGGTAAATGGTCAAGGCCTACGAGAAGATTCCTCTTAGCCTTAACTGAGAGTTGGTAGTCAGTTCTCGAATGTGAAGGAGGTGGTGGGGGGACCTTACTTTAACTGGGAAAGGAGAAGTGTCAATGGAAGGCTAATGTTGTGGACTGAATCCTGGCCACCAAAATGCATAAGCTGACGTCCGGACCCTCTGATTAATTTTTTGCCTGAATGTTTTAAGTGAGGGATTAATTTTTTGTTGTCCACCTGGAGAGTTGTGATTTGCAGTGATAGTATCAGTGTGAGCCAGTTGTCCAGTATGGTGAGGGCAGAGCAGGGTGTGAGGGCTTATGAAAAAAGAAAGTAGTCCTTTCTAGATTCCTCCCCAGCTCCCAGCTATTGGTCTGCTTTGGTCTCATCCAGTTGTTTGTTGTGTTGAGAAAACAGCTGTAACATTGAGCTCAATCTCAGGAATTCCCTTTAGCTTGCAGGCTTTTTTCCATAGTATGTTTTATTTTACACTGATGTTACAGATGGAAAGTAATTCATGTTTGTACATCTAAACTCTTACAATTGTCCCTGCTGCTTGTGCATTGTGGCAGTATTTCCAAGGCTCTTTTCACTTCATGGAACACTTAGAATATGAAGATATTTATATGACACTCTGGGATAAACTGATGAGGCTGCCTAGTACAACTACCTTGGGATCTCCAGCTGCTCTGGGCCTCACCTGACTGTCCCCAGGGCTGAGCGAGTTAATGTGTAGGGGTATGTGGTGTGACACATCAGTTGAGCAGGTCTGCTTTTGAGATTTTCCAAGAAACAGAATTAGCAAGAGGGTAATGGTTATGGTTCAAACCATGGAGTTCTGCAGCTGTCTTTGGTAGCAAATAGTTAGATGAGAGGGCTGTCTGCTGAATTATTGCCTCTCTGTCTTAGATCAAAGGAAGAACTATCCGAGTGGATCATGTGGCTAACTATCAGGCCCCTAAGGACTCAGAAGAAATGGATGAGGTAACCAGAGAGCTGCAGGAGAGGGACTGTGGGGCTCATACTCCCCCACCAAGTTCATCTGAGGGCTCTGAAGATGAAAAACCTATGACGAAACACAAAAAAGGTAAATGGTCAAGGCCTACGAGAAGATTCCTCTTAGCCTTAACTGAGAGTTGGTAGTCAGTTCTCGAATGTGAAGGAGGTGGTGGGGGGACCTTACTTTAACTGGGAAAGGAGAAGTGTCAATGGAAGGCTAATGTTGTGGACTGAATCCTGGCCACCAAAATGCATAAGCTGACGTCCGGACCCTCTGGTACCTCGCAATGTGATTCTTTGGAGGGAGGGTCTTCAGAGAGAGATTTTAAGAGCCAGAGTTGCCTTACACAGCAACCTGACATACTAAGGGGGACAGACATCCAGCTTGGATTGTTAGAGACACATTTCTAGAAGTAGAGACCATGACTGATTCCTGCTGCTGCCAAGCATGCTTTCCTTTTACATATCCTCCATCTTTTCCATTTTCTTTTTCTGATTGTTTGTGCCCTCCTTTTCCTCTAGACAAAAAGGAAAAAAAGAAAAAAAAGCAAGACAAAGAGAAGACTGGCCAGGAGGTACAGACACAGCAGCCAGCCTCTTCATCGCCCAGAAGCAAGACAATAAAGAAAGAGGGCGACTCTGGCTCTAGAAAGCACAGTGCTAAGCACTCAGAGAAGGCGGAGAAGGATCAGAAGTCAGGGTCCAGGGAGGTGCGGAAGTCCCAGCCCAGCTTCCCTGAGCTGGTCAGGATGACCTGCTGTGGGAGAGCAGAGGACCCAGAGAGGGAGTCGAGGAAGGAGAAACTCAAGCACGAACAGAAGTCATCAAGCAGGAGGGAAGAGAAAGAAGACAGGAACAGGGAGAGGGACAGAGATCGAAGCTCAGACACGCATTCCAGACGTCACAACAGGCACTGTGAGGGGCGTAGTCACAGGAGTAGAAGTAGAAGCAGAGATAAATCCCACCGGCACAGAAGAGCCCGGCACTCCCGGGACCGAGAGTCCTCTAATCCCAGGGAGCATAGGCATCACTGACTCCACAGCCTATTCGGCTGCACAGTAGCACTGAAAATAAACTGGTTTTGAACAACATTGGCATTCATCTGATTTTGTAAAGTCTGAGAATGAATTCTTTTAATCCTTTGAGTATTATAATCAAGAGAACTGTAGTTTGTAACAGCGAAATATTCTGGATGTTTGAGCAGAATCCATTGTCTCTGGGAATATACTTGGTACTTTCAGTACTTACCAGAGCATATATCCTAAATCAGGGTTCATAAATATGGCTATTGAATTAGTGACCCCAATTTATGATGAAATGGACAGGAAGGGGAAATACAAGACAATTGTAGAGTTCCAGCCTTTGTGCTACATGTTTTGAACCTTTGCAGTAACCTTTCTAGTTGGTGGCTATAATCATGGAGTAGAAAAGTGTGGCTTAGTTAAGTTAAGACAGGTTGCTGAAGATGTGATAAGGATTCTTAACATTAGCCTGCTCCTTCCTTATTTCTCCTACCTGCTCCCCTGCTTTTTTATGAAATTGTAGGCCTCTTTTTAAAAATGTTTTGTTTTGGTTAATATGATTCTACATTTTCTCCTTACAGCTTGGTATTGATCCTAGATGAACTGTGCAAGAAATTTTGGGTTGGAATGCCCATGAAGGGGAGTGGAGAGGGAGCTGGAGAAGTCTGAGAAAGCAGTCAGACTAATGTAGGTCTAACTTCTGGAGAAGAAAGGAAGGAAAGGAGGAATTTGCATAGAAAAAGTCTTGGAGTGCTGTGGAATTCTGAGAGTATTTCAGCAAGACCGGTGGTGAGCCCTTGAGTCAGAGTCACCTGTCACCTGTCAGAAGAGTCCTACTAGATGAGCCTTGGTAAACAGGAATCCTTGTTGCTGGGCCTCTGTCAACCACCGTGGCCACTCTGCTTATGTGGCCATCGTGCCAGTTGTGTGGTAACTAATGGCGGCCCCTGCACCTGGCTGAGTCATGTCTGCCTGGTGGTTCAGTGTCTCTTCCATAAGAGATGTTTGCTGATGGTTGTTAAGATATGATGCACAGATCTTCTCATATGGTGTGCTCCCGCGTGTCCATCCACAGCCTTTGCATCAGAAGATCTTGTCTCTGATCTTCCAGCCCGTTTCCTTCCAGGCTTCAAACTGGACGGCCAGACCACTGGCCACTGGCCAGGAGTCTGTGTATTCAATAAACATTCTCACTTTGGGCCACTTCCACAAGTCAAGTGCCCTGCTTGTTCCATGCATTGGGAAAACATTCCTTCTTCCATCCTGAATGTATCTGCTGCTACACAGATACCACCTATCTTCATTTTGTACTTAGGTACTGAGTGCTGGCCCATCTGTAAACCAGGCTCAAGCTGTTTCCTTCAGCTGGTCACACGGGAATACCTGTACGACCATAGGTGCAAAGTTACCATAGAACCTACCACTGTCTGCATCATTCATGTGCTTAATAGCAGTGCTGATATACCCATCTCTCTGGGTTATAACATTTTTGATTTATGTGTCAATTACAGTTTTACCAGAGAAGCAAACGGTATACGTATATGTATGTAGGTATCTATATATGTCTTGTGTCCAGTATTCAAATGTCTGGCTGCTCTTGCCCCAGTGTACATAACCTCAAGTGAGTGGCTTTAGGTGCCTTCATTAGTATGGGGAGAATCATTACATGACCTTGTCCTTCCTTCTAGGGGCCCAGCTATCTCTTCAAGATCTAGGATGGGCCAGCATCTAGAAGCAAGGAATATGGACTTTTTATTGGGGAAAACCTCCCTCAGCCTACTGTTTCTCCTCTCTTGTCTTTTCAGCTTGTAGATCTTGAGTGATACCCTTGGCGGCTCTCTGTATTTTGGGGAAAACCTCCCTTTAGGGGCTACTTTTGCTTAGGGCCCCTTGAGTTCAGAGTCACCTGTCACCTGTCAGAAGAGTCCTACTAGATGAGCCTTGGTAAACAGGAATCCTTGTTGCTGGGCCTCTGTCAACCACCGTGGCCACTCTGCTTATGTGGCCATCGTGCCAGTTGTGTGGTAACTAATGGCGGCCCCTGCACCTGGCTGAGTCATGTCTGCCTGGTGGTTCAGTGTCTCTTCCATAAGAGATGTTTGCTGATGGTTGTTAAGATATGATGCACAGATCTTCTCATATGGTGTGCTCCCGCGTGTCCATCCACAGCCTTTGCATCAGAAGATCTTGTCTCTGATCTTCCAGCCCGTTTCCTTCCAGGCTTCAAACTGGACGGCCAGACCACTGGCCACTGGCCAGGAGTCTGTGTATTCAATAAACATTCTCACTTTGGGCCACTTCCACAAGTCAAGTGCCCTGCTTGTTCCATGCATTGGGAAAACATTCCTTCTTCCATCCTGAATGTATCTGCTGCTACACAGATACCACCTATCTTCATTTTGTACTTAGGTACTGAGTGCTGGCCCATCTGTAAACCAGGCTCAAGCTGTTTCCTTCAGCTGGTCACACGGGAATACCTGTACGACCATAGGTGCAAAGTTACCATAGAACCTACCACTGTCTGCATCATTCATGTGCTTAATAGCAGTGCTGATATACCCATCTCTCTGGGTTATAACATTTTTGATTTATGTGTCAATTACAGTTTTACCAGAGAAGCAAACGGTATACGTATATGTATGTAGGTATCTATATATGTCTTGTGTCCAGTATTCAAATGTCTGGCTGCTCTTGCCCCAGTGTACATAACCTCAAGTGAGTGGCTTTAGGTGCCTTCATTAGTATGGGGAGAATCATTACATGACCTTGTCCTTCCTTCTAGGGGCCCAGCTATCTCTTCAAGATCTAGGATGGGCCAGCATCTAGAAGCAAGGAATATGGACTTTTTATTGGGGAAAACCTCCCTCAGCCTACTGTTTCTCCTCTCTTGTCTTTTTCAGCTTGTAGATCTTGAGTGATACCCTTGGCGGCTCTCTGTATTGCTTCTAGGGGCACGTGGTCCATTCATGCCATCTCAAGTCCCTGTGGGTCACCCCTTGGCTGGCCTTCTGACCTTGAGGTTTGTTTTCGTATTTGTGGCTTCTGGTGGCTAAGTACCACTACCTATGTGTCTATTTCTCTGGGACCCCAGCTCTGTGATAGTCTCTTACTGCCATCCATGGCCTGCAGAGGCGGCCACGTCTGAACCTAGTGACAGTGATGCCCTTCTCACCAGTGTATGCCTTGGTGAATGGGATATCCTCTGGACCCCACTATGGAATACTACCCTCTGGTGAGGTTTCTTACCTCATGTAACCTTTCCACTCCTAGATACCTACTCCCCTTGGCCTTTAAATTCCTTCTTTGGTCCTTTGCCAGGACAGCTGAAGTATTTCTGCTTTGCTTAGTGGTGGCCAGCACTTTCTCCATTCCTCTGAGTCACCCCCTGCAGTTCTTGCCAGGGGCTTAAATCCTGTGTGCCTGTGTGTGTGCTCAGTCGCTTCAGTCATGTCCAACTCTATGACACACACGGACTGTCACCCGCCAGGCTCCTGTGTCCACGGGATTCTCCAGGCAAGAATACTGGAGTGGCTTGCCCTGCCCTTCTCTAGAGGATCTTCCCCACCCAGGGGTTGAACCTGCATCTCCTGTGTCTCCTACATTGTAGGCAGATTCTTTTATCGCTGAGCCACCAGGGAAGTCCTCTAAATCCTGTGTACTGAGTTCTCAGTCTGAATTCTTGCTTTGATGCAGTACCTTTGTAAACCAAACCCTGTGTTTCCATGGCCCCAGTCAGTTAATTCCTGCAGCTTTTTGGTGTGTACTCTTCCCCTTTAGTAGGCCCAGCACTTCCTAACCAGGTAATGCTGGAATTTAATCCTAGATGGCAGTTTGGTAACCAGGAGAGGGGCTGAGCACAGCTCCAGGGTGGGGAGTGGGGGAGGGTACTGAATGCCTGGTGCTGGGAGCAGCCTCTAGCACCTTCCAGCACAGAGTGTGCAAGCCCTTGTTTGGAAAGAGTGGCTCCCTTCAGGAGAGTCTGACCAAATTTCCTACCCCGTGCTTCAGGGTCCCAAAGATTTTCCAACCGTATGAAATTATGTGGCCCTGACTGCAGCAAAGCTGACCTGCCACATGTTAAATATTGAGTATTTAGTCTTCCTGGAGATCTGCAACTCTTATGGCCTCTTTGTTGCTCCTTTGTGTCTGCTTTTCAAGCACTGTAACTGAGGGCCTCTTTGGAAGCTCCCTGGAAGCCCTCGGCTCTCATGCATACTCTTTAGCTACTTATTGACATCCATTTAGGTACATTGTCATCTGTTTCTTAGTACCCTGCTTCAGGGCGTCAGTACATTTAACACTATCCAGCCAGTTCCGCTGTCTCTGTGGGCTTTATTCCTCTTCGATTTTCAAAAGTCTGAATGACCGTGTCTGTCAGGCTATTCTCTCGGTTTGCCCAGGTCATCTCCAGAGAAATCTGTAGCATTTGGGTTCTCCAGCCTGGGACTATCCATGCCCCACCCTTCTCAGGACAGTGTCCATTTTGCCCACCAGGCAGTGACTGAAGCAGACCCAGACTCCATCTTACACCGCCTGTTTTCTTGGACCACTATTTGTGACTGTTTGGGTTCTCTGAGAAGCAAGTGCCAAGGTGGGATTAAACACGTAAGAGATTTATTAGGGTAAAGGCCTGTGAGGGAGAAGGTAGACAGTTGGAGGAGAGCTGTGGGACTAGATGCAGGTCTAACCCTGTTGGAGGAGAGAGGGAAGGAAGGAAAGGTGGAGAGGGAGATTCTTAACTAAGTGGTGCAGTTCTAAGAACGCTTTGCAAAGGCAATGTGTCTTTCCGGACAGGCCATCCACTGAGCCCTGAGTGTCTGCATATTTTTGGTGAAATTCTTTAAAGCAAAGCTTATCTATTTCTGGATATTGAGCCATTTCTGAAGGGCAAAATGACTGAAGTGTGATTACTGTTTAACCACTTGCTTCCTAGAAGAGAAGCACTGGTTTGTTTGCTCATTGATCAAAAAGTCCTGGGCCGGGCTTCCCTGGTGGTCCAGTGGGTAGGGACACCGCCTTGCAGTGCAAGGGGCGCCGGGTCGATCCCTGGCCTGGGAAGATCCCACGTGCCGCGGAGCGGCTGGACCCATGTGTCCAATTACCGAGCCAGAGCTCTGGAGCATATGCGCCCAGAGCCGGTGCTCTGTAACAACAGAGGCCACCGCGATGGGAGGCCCACATGGGCCAAAGAACAGAGATGTATGAAAATGGACAAATGAAAGACCAGTAGAAGTGACCTGCCTGCTCCCCTCCCTCTCCACCCCACCTCCCCCCACCAAAATAAATAAATAAATAAATCTTAAAAAAAAAAAAAAAAGTCCTGGGCTCTTGACCCTGGGTTCCTCAGCTGTGGTGCAACTCACCTCATAGGACCATGTCTCTGAGCACGTTGCATTGCCCTGTGAGACTCTGGGACAGAGAAACTGCCAGAACTCTGCTGATAGCCATGCTGTTTGGTGTGTTCTAATGTATGAAGTAGTAGTATCTTGTTCTGCCCCACGAAGTCTGTTCTATTTTCTGCACCTGTAAAGTAGTGTCAGGTTGACCTGCCATCCTTTGCGGGGATGGCCTTCTTCCCTGACAGCATCCTTGCCCAGTCACCTATGGAGGAAGTCCTTTGTCTCACAGGAATAACCAGTCTTAGTGTCTGCCACACTCTGCCATTGGCTGAGAGCAGCCCACAGGAAATTTAGCCTTCATGAAAATGCAGCAGTTGTGGGAAGTACAGAGTGTATTTGCGCCTCTGCTGAGAGGTGCAACTACAGCTTGCACTATGGCCTGCTGAGAACAACCAGCTGGCCATTGGTTTTAGTTGATCTCTGGCAACAGTGAATGTTTACTTGTTCCTTTCATGGGTTCACTTCACAGAAAACAGTTGGAATTCAATGGTGGACAAATTCCCAATGACCTAAAAATTAAACAGTCATAGTGAATGAAATGCTCATTAAGATCGATTTTTAGTTCTTGGTGTATCAGTTATTTCTTTCATGTGGCCTAATACCCTACTCTGTCTGTTTTTGCTTCCTCTAACCTATTGGAACATATACCTAATAAATATCTGTCTAGGCAGTTTATGAACTCAGTGAATCCTAAATTGGAAGTAATCCTTGTCTAGTATAGGACATGTTCTATAAATATGTGTTGAAGGTCTTTGAAAGGAATAACCTAGTGATTGTCTAAAGGTATTCTAGTGAAGTATAAAATGCTCTGTACTATGCTGTGAAGACCAAAGAATCAAGTCAAACGTTTCCTGATATCCTTTATATGAGAATGTAAATTTAAAGGACATGTTTGGGTGTGATGCTTCGCACTGAAAGGATTTACCCTAATATCCTTCCTTTACTAAATAGGTGGCCCCTGATTTCTGCAAGTGTTACTGGAAACTGTCATAAAATGAATGATAAGAGCAAGTCATGTTTTCAAGTTGGAAATAATTATATCTATGAGAAGCATTTGGTATTTTATAAACTAAGTATGGGTTTATCTGGTGGCTCAGCAGTAAAGAGTCTACCTGCAATGCAGGAGACTGGAGTTTGATTCTTGGATTGGAAAAATGCCCTGGAGGAGGAAATGGCAACCCACTCCAGTATTTGTGCTTGGAGAACCCACAGACAGAGGAGCCTGGCGGGCTACAGTCCATAGGGTCACAAAGAGTCAGACATGACTGAAGAAAACTAAATATGACCAATAGCATGTCATCAAAGATACATGGTTTCTAGATGAGTCATTAAAAATACTGAAATTATGCGCTAGGTCCTATAAAGAGGCAAAACTGTTTGACCCATGTTAAGTTATTCTAAAATGTATGCTTGCCACCTACCTATATAGCTGTTGTATAATTAAGACCAATATACTCTTTATAATGAACATGAGTCAAAAATTTGGTTACCTTTTGCCAGTTTAGAATTTAGAAGAGCACCTTGAAGATGATTAAAGATGACCTACCATCTTTACAGAAGCTGATCAAAAAAATCTGAACTAATGGTTTGTTTTTAAACGCCTTTCTTTTTAAGCTGAGGCTTTTGGTATTATTCACCTTAGGTTAGGGTTAGAATTGGCTTAAGACTTGATGTTGGAAATTGTTGTGATGATGTTTCCTTAAGAGAAAGGCATTTATTAGCAAGCAGGTAACAGCAAAAAAGAAAAGAAAATTTTCATGATTATCGCTTTAAATCTCTAAGTTTTGAAGTGATCTAGGGATGTTCTATAAATATGTGTTGAAGGTCTTTGAAAGGAATAACCTAGTGATTGTCTAAAGGTATTCTAGTGAAGTATAAAATGCTCTGTACTATGCTGTGAAGACCAAAGAATCAAGTCAAACGTTTCCTGATATCCTTTATATGAGAATGTAAATTTAAAGGACATGTTTGGGTGTGATGCTTAGCACTGAAAGGATTTACCCTAATATCCTTCCTTTACTAAATAGGTGGCCCCTGATTTCTGCAAGTGTTACTGGAAACTGTCATAAAATGAATGATAAGAGCAAGTCATGTTTTCAAGTTGGAAATAATTATATCTATGAGAAGCATTTGGTATTTTATAAACTAAGTATGGGTTTATCTGGTGGCTCAGCAGTAAAGAGTCTACCTGCAATGCAGGAGACTGGAGTTTGATTCTTGGATTGGAAAAATGCCCTGGAGGAGGAAATGGCAACCCACTCCAGTATTTGTGCTTGGAGAACCCACAGACAGAGGAGCCTGGCGGGCTACAGTCCATAGGGTCACAAAGAGTCAGACATGACTGAAGAAAACTAAATATGACCAATAGCATGTCATCAAAGATACATGGTTTCTAGATGAGTCATTAAAAATACTGAAATTATGCGCTAGGTCCTATAAAGAGGCAAAACTGTTTGACCCATGTTAAGTTATTCTAAAATGTATGCTTGCCACCTACCTATATAGCTGTTGTATAATTAAGACCAATATACTCTTTATAATGAACATGAGTCAAAAATTTGGTTACCTTTTGCCAGTTTAGAATTTAGAAGAGCACCTTGAAGATGATTAAAGATGACCTACCATCTTTACAGAAGCTGATCAAAAAAATCTGAACTAATGGTTTGTTTTTAAACGCCTTTCTTTTTAAGCTGAGGCTTTTGGTATTATTCACCTTAGGTTAGGGTTAGAATTGGCTTAAGACTTGATGTTGGAAATTGTTGTGATGATGTTTCCTTAAGAGAAAGGCATTTATTAGCAAGCAGGTAACAGCAAAAAAGAAAAGAAAATTTTCATGATTATCGCTTTAAATCTCTAAGTTCTTAGGATTTTTATTAGTATATCATATGATTGCCACATTGTGAAGTCTGCTGTGTGATTGTTATCGGAGCGACATCTTTTTGTAGCCTTCCTGGGTAGTTGTAGGAAACCCTGGCGTCTCCTTGGGTCTGCTGCCACCTTCTGGTTCACGTCCTGCACACATGGTAGGCTTGGCATACCAGACTGGACTGGGCCTCTTAGGAGAGAAGAGGAGGGGAGGGGCGCTGGTGCCTTCCCTCCCAGCGCCCATGTGTGGGGAGCCCCGAACAGGGTCAGGGTTCAGTCCAGAGTACATATCTTATTTGTGTGCTGATTTTACTGATTTCATATCTGTTTTTCCTTATGTTTATATTGTCACTACCCTTACCACTTTCAGTGCCTGTATAGCATTGTTTCCTGATAATATACCACACCAGTGTCCTGTTAGGATTGTTTTAATTTTTCTTCATAATAAATAGTAATGCTATGTACAGTTTTATATAGTCTTTTACATTTTGTTCACTTTATATTATTCCCTTGGACCACATTTCCTCAAGTGTCGTTACCAGGTCCAAAGTACAGCTGGAATCGTAACTTGTCTCATTATTAGATTGGTTTTCAGAAAGATCAGATCTGTGGGATTGTCAGCTCAGTGGAGTTCAAATGTATATCCTTACATTGGGGCAGCACTGGATTTTATCATTTTATTCCTTTTTTCTTCTCTGAAACGTATATTCTGATACCTTCAGGTTATTCTGATTTACATTTTCTTTCATTGCACGTGAAGCTATGTGCTGTTACTTTCAGTGCTTTCATCTTTTTCTTTATTTTTAAGTGAGTCCCTCTCTAAGGGCTGTAGATACCTACCAGCTCATACATTCTTTTTCTTCTTCACTTGTATTTTGTTTTATTTAAAAAATTTTTTATTTTACTTTTACAGAGTTTTGTTGTGTACAGATGTGAGCTCATATATTCTTAATGTATTTTAGCCATTAGGCTTTGAAGAGCTATGGTAGGAGCCTTTCCTCCCATTCTGCTGCTCACCTTTTGACTATATTTACTACAAGTTTCATGATTATCGCTTTAAATCTCTAAGTTCTTAGGATTTTTATTAGTATATCATATGATTGCCACATTGTGAAGTCTGCTGTGTGATTGTTATCGGAGCGACATCTTTTTGTAGCCTTCCTGGGTAGTTGTAGGAAACCCTGGCGTCTCCTTGGGTCTGCTGCCACCTTCTGGTTCACGTCCTGCACACATGGTAGGCTTGGCATACCAGACTGGACTGGGCCTCTTAGGAGAGAAGAGGAGGGGAGGGGCGCTGGTGCCTTCCTCCCAGCGCCCATGTGTGGGGAGCCCCGAGCAGGGTCAGGGTTCAGTCCAGAGTACATATCTTATTTGTGTGCTGATTTTACTGATTTCATATCTTTTTTTCCTTATGTTTATATTGTCACTACCCTTACCACTTTCAGTGCCTGTATAGCATTGTTTCCTGATAATATACCACACCAGTGTCCTGTTAGGATTGTTTTAATTTTTCTTCATAATAAATAGTAATGCTATGTACAGTTTTATATAGTCTTTTACATTTTGTTCACTTTATATTATTCCCTTGGACCACATTTCCTCAAGTGTCGTTACCAGGTCCAAAGTACAGCTGGAATCGTAACTTGTCTCATTATTAGATTGGTTTTCAGAAAGATCAGATCTGTGGGATTGTCAGCTCAGTGGAGTTCAAATGTATATCCTTACATTGGGGCAGCACTGGATTTTATCATTTTATTCCTTTTTTCTTCTCTGAAACGTATATTCTGATACCTTCAGGTTATTCTGATTTACATTTTCTTTCATTGCACGTGAAGCTATGTGCTGTTACTTTCAGTGCTTTCATCTTTTTCTTTATTTTTAAGTGAGTCCCTCTCTAAGGGCTGTAGATACCTACCAGCTCATACATTCTTTTTTTTTTCTTCTTCACTTGTATTTTGTTTTATTTAAAAAATTTTTTATTTTACTTTTACAGAGTTTTGTTGTGTACAGATGTGAGCTCATATATTCTTAATGTATTTTAGCCATTAGGCTTTGAAGAGCTATGGTAGGAGCCTTTCCTCCCATTCTGCTGCTCACCTTTTGACATTTAGTTCATTAGACAAAAGAGCAATTTAAAAAATGACTTTGAGGCTGCAAATGCAGCCACAGAAACTGGCCCAGTATTGACATCAGAACATAGTAGCTGACAGCATGCACATGTTCCCTCTCTCCCTTTCTCACCTCCCTTTTCCTCCTCCTCTCTGTTTTCTGCCTTTTTGAGGGAGAATATTAGACTTCTTAAAGTTGTACAGTAAGACATTTGTCATATGTAGTCTATCTCTGAAAAGGAGACTGTATCCATTAGTAATAGAGATCACTAATGGAGAGGAGAATCAGCCAGGAGCTGGGAGAGGAGAAACTTCACTGTACCTTTGGTAACTTTTGATTTCCAAACTGGATTCAGTTCAGTTAAGTCTCTCAGTCATGTCCGACTCTTTGCAACCCCTTGGACTGCAGCACGTCAGGCTACCCTGTCCTTCACCATCTCCCAGAGCTTGCTCAAACTCATGTTCATTGACTCGGTGATGCTATCCAACCATCTCATCCTCTGTTGTCTCCTTCTTTTGCCTTCTGTTTTTCCCAGCATCAGGGTCTTTTCTAATGAGTCGGCTCTTTGCATCAGGTGGCCAAAGTATTGGAGCTTCAGCTTCAGCATTAATCCTTCCAATGCATATTCTGAATTGACTTCCTTTGCGATTGACTGGTTTGATCTTGCAGTCCAAGGGACTCTCAAGAGCCTTCTCCAACACCACAGTGCAAAGGCATCAATTCTTAGCACTCAGTCTTTTGTATGTTCCAACTCTCACATCCATACATGACCACTGGGAAAACCATAGCTTTGACTATACGGACCTTTATTGGCAAAGTGATGTTGGTCACCTGATGTTTTTTAATATGCTGTCTAGGTTTGTTATAGCTTTTCTTCCAAGGAGCAAGCGTCTTTTAATTTCATGACTGTAACCACCATCCTTGGTGATTTTGGAGCCCAAGAAAATAAAGTCTGTCACTGTTTCCATTGTTTGCCCATCCATTTGCCATGATGTGATGGGACTGGATGCCATGATCTTCGTTTTTCAATGTATTTTAGCCATTAGGCTTTGAAGAGCTATTTTTTAGCTGCTCACCTTTTGACATTTAGTTCATTAGACAAAAGAGCAATTTAAAAAATGACTTTGAGGCTGCAAATGCAGCCACAGAAACTGGCCCAGTATTGACATCAGAACATAGTAGCTGACAGCATGCACATGTTCCCTCTCTCCCTTTCTCACCTCCCTTTTCCTCCTCCTCTCTGTTTTCTCCCTTTTTTGAGGGAGAATATTAGACTTCTTAAAGTTGTACAGTAAGACATTTGTCATATGTAGTCTATCTCTGAAAAGGAGACTGTATCCATTAGTAATAGAGATCACTAATGGAGAGGAGAATCAGCCAGGAGCTGGGAGAGGAGAAACTTCACTGTACCTTTGGTAACTTTTGATTTCCAAACTGGATTCAGTTCAGTTAAGTCTCTCAGTCATGTCCGACTCTTTGCAACCCCTTGGACTGCAGCACGTCAGGCTACCCTGTCCTTCACCATCTCCCAGAGCTTGCTCAAACTCATGTTCATTGACTCGGTGATGCTATCCAACCATCTCATCCTCTGTTGTCTCCTTCTTTTGCCTTCTGCTTTCCTAGCATCAGGGTCTTTTCTAATGAGTCGGCTCTTTGCATCAGGTGGCCAAAGTATTGGAGCTTCAGCTTCAGCATTAATCCTTCCAATGCATATTCTGAATTGACTTCCTTTGCGATTGACTGGTTTGATCTTGCAGTCCAAGGGACTCTCAAGAGCCTTCTCCAACACCACAGTGCAAAGGCATCAATTCTTAGCACTCAGTCTTTTGTATGTTCCAACTCTCACATCCATACATGACCACTGGGAAAACCATAGCTTTGACTATACGGACCTTTATTGGCAAAGTGATGTTGGTCACCTGATGTTTTTTAATATGCTGTCTAGGTTTGTTATAGCTTTTCTTCCAAGGAGCAAGCGTCTTTTAATTTCATGACTGTAACCACCATCCTTGGTGATTTTGGAGCCCAAGAAAATAAAGTCTGTCACTGTTTCCATTGTTTGCCCATCCATTTGCCATGATGTGATGGGACTGGATGCCATGATCTTCGTTTTTTGAATGTTCAGTCTTAGGCCAACTTTCTCACTCTCTTTCACCTTCATCAAGAGGCACTTTAGTTCCTCTTCGCTTTCTGCCATAAAGGTGGTGTTATCTGCATGTCTGATATGTCTCCTGACAATCTTGATTCTAGCTTGTGCTTCATCCAGACTGGCATTTTACATGATGTACTCTGTATATAAATTAAATATACAGGGTGACAATATACGGTCTTGACGTACTCCTTTCTCAGTTTTGAATCAGCCTGTTGTTCCATGTCCAGTTCTAATTGTTGCTCATTGTCCTGCATACGGGTTTCACAGGAGGCAGGTAAGGTGGTCTGGTATTCCCATCTCTGAGAATTTCCCACAGTTTGTTGGTATTACATCATTTTTATTTTTTGGCATTTTTAATAAAAACAAAGCCATATGTAAGATTGGTGTTTGTTATTTACAATTTCTGCTGCTGCATGCAATGAACACCATGTAAGGAGAGAAATGAGTAGATGAAGGCAGCCCAGTTTGAGTATATGTGATATTTGAACAGAACTGCCTACCATTCTGTTTACTAAGCCTCAGACAACGTAACATTTGTGGACTATAGGTACAACATAAAGGAAATTTACTTGCATAGAAATATTTCCCTTGGACATTAGTATAAAACTGAGACCCTCCACTGACCTAAACTCCTGCATAAAGTTGGGGTACAAGACTGACTAGTGAGTGAGCTTCATGTGTTTCTGTCCCATGGGAGCCATTCCAGCCAAGCACTGTTTTGAGGCCAGCTGCCAGGTGCAGGTTCCAATTTGCTATTTGTGATTCCCTGACTTTGGTGTTCTCCATGGGGCCTATCCTTTGTCAATTGACTTTTGACAAGTGCAGGGACACAAATGCGACTGGAAACCACAAGCTCCTCTCTGGCCACATTGGTGGTTCATATCTCTTAAAGGGGTCAAGAGGATGCCTGGAGGCTTCAAAGCCCCCTCGAGGACTTACATCTCTACACGGCTTTGTTTGAAGATAGCCTTTAGAAGTGAACTTTCAGGAAATCCTTCAACCTAACTGGAATTGGCTGCTGTCCCTGAGGGAGAAGGAAATGGTAACCCACTCTGGTATTCTTCCTGGAGAATTCCATGGATGGAGAAGCCTGATGAGCTACAGTCCGTGGGGTCTCAAATATATGATGGCTCAGTGGTGAGGAATCTGCCTGCAATGCGGGAGACTCGGGTTCCATCCCTGGGTGGGCAAGATCCCCCTGGAGGAGGGGATGATAACCCACTCCAATTTTCTTGCCTGGAGAATTCCATGGACAGAGGAGCCTGACCAGCTGCAGTCCATGGGTCATACAGAGTTGGACGCAGCTGACGTGACTAAGTTGCAGTTGCAGCAGCTGTCCCTGAGGCCATGTACCAATTAGGTTGCACTGTCCAATAAGGGAACCACTAGTCACGTGTGGCTGTTTAAACTGAAATCGATCAAAATGGAAATATACTAGGTTCCTCAGTCATACTAGTGACAATAGCCATGTGGGACTGGTGCCTCGCATACCAAACTGAGCAGATTTCCATCATTGTAGAACATCCTATAGGCCAGAGCTAACTAAATCGTTCAGGCATAGCAGCAGTAAATGCAGCTATATAACCTGAGATGCACCGTCTTGGTACTGTCAAGGCCTACCTAATCCTACTCGTCCTTTGATGATTGCCTGAATTCCAGGTCCTCCAGGACATGTATCCTGACTAGTCCATCTTACAGCAATGACGTCCTTCTCTGAACCCCTCATATCATCTTCCCAGTAAGGCTGCAGGGCCCTGAAAAGCAGAGCTTTGACCCCACACTGCCTGCCAGATGGCATCCGTATGTGATGCAAAGGTTCTCTTTTTATCCCCAAATACTTACAAAAGCACTTATCAAACACTCCTTTTCTCCAACTGCCTTTTTATGCTTTCTTTGCTCTTATTTTCACTATTTATGAGAGTCAGTGTGTAGGACACAATGTTATGCTTCAAAAACCATTTTTTTAATGGAGGGTTAACATGTTTATTGATATTGGGTGAAGCAGTCTCTCCTTCTGTCTTGGTGAGGGGGTGAGGGTGAGGAAGATTTGGGAACACTAGCATTAGATTTTGAAAATACTTTGGAGAAAGCTGATAATAACTTCCTCATCATTTCAGACCACTGTCTGGAGGAAGTAATAGGCTTTCCAGAGTCTGTGAACAAACCAAAAGAGAAATAAATGCAGTCAGTTATTGGGCATTCCATTTGAGGCTGTCAGGCTAGTGCAGTGATCATTTAGGATTCAGAAACAAGTATTTATATAATAGCTTTTATTTTTTGAACAGCTTTCACAGAGAGTATTTTGCTCCTTTTGACAGCCTTCGGAAAAAAGCAGGAGAAATCCACTGAGGTCAGATGCCTGGTCTAAGGTCGCATGGATAGAAAGTGGCTGCATTTGCACTAAGGCCCAGGCTTTCTGATGTGCAGGCCTGCTCTGCCCTCTTTGATGCTTCTTGAGTCAGCTCAGCAGCCCTTCCCTCCCTTGAGCTAGCAGATAACTGTCCAAAAGAGCCTCATGAGCTAATTCCACATGACAAAGTAACTTTTGCTTCTCCATGATACTGGTGTCCATTTCAAAATGTCCAAGCAAAAGCAGCAGTGTGCTACAATAGGCTTATCATTTTTCACTCGGTTTGCGTAAATGTTCAGTCGACCAACCCCAAGACATCTGTGTGTGTGTGGTATGAGCTATAAAGGACTTGTGTGGCTAATAAGAGTCTCCATTTGGACTAATTTTTTCTGCACCACTTGGTTTGTGCAAAGGACTTAAAGCATCTCATAGTTTATGTTAACCAAATGATTGTTGTATCTATAAGGACAGAAACAAGCATTTACCTATGTTGCTGATGCAGTGTAACAGGATGTCATAAAAAGATACTTCTCACTTCTAGAAAAAGACAAGGTTCTCCTAGACCTCTTGCAGTTCCCTTGTTTTCTTTCCTCTAGCAATATAACCTTAGGAACCTCAAGGGTCTATGTTTTGTTAAAACTAAGGTGACAGATAGCAAATTTACTCCCATCCTAATTATTGGCTGTAGGTAGGGGTGCTGCAAGGCACTCAATGTAAGGTGACAAGGTTTATTAGATCATTGGGCAATGTTATGCTAAACTTTTTAGGGCATTTAGATTTGGTGAACAGTCTCTCCTTCTGTCTTGGTGAGGGGGTGAGGGTGAGGAAGATTTGGGAACACTAGCATTAGATTTTGAAAATACTTTGGAGAAAGCTGATAATAACTTCCTCATCATTTCAGACCACTGTCTGGAGGAAGTAATAGGCTTTCCAGAGTCTGTGAACAAACCAAAAGAGAAATAAATGCAGTCAGTTATTGGGCATTCCATTTGAGGCTGTCAGGCTAGTGCAGTGATCATTTAGGATTCAGAAACAAGTATTTATATAATAGCTTTTATTTTTTGAACAGCTTTCACAGAGAGTATTTTGCTCCTTTTGACAGCCTTCGGAAAAAGCAGGAGAAATCCACTGAGGTCAGATGCCTGGTCTAAGGTCGCATGGATAGAAAGTGGCTGCATTTGCACTAAGGCCCAGGCTTTCTGATGTGCAGGCCTGCTCTGCCCTCTTTGATGCTTCTTGAGTCAGCTCAGCAGCCCTTCCCTCCCTTGAGCTAGCAGATAACTGTCCAAAAGAGCCTCATGAGCTAATTCCACATGACAAAGTAACTTTTGCTTCTCCATGATACTGGTGTCCATTTCAAAATGTCCAAGCAAAAGCAGCAGTGTGCTACAATAGGCTTATCATTTTTCACTCGGTTTGCGTAAATGTTCAGTCGACCAACCCCAAGACATCTGTGTGTGTGTGGTATGAGCTATAAAGGACTTGTGTGGCTAATAAGAGTCTCCATTTGGACTAATTTTTTCTGCACCACTTGGTTTGTGCAAAGGACTTAAAGCATCTCATAGTTTATGTTAACCAAATGATTGTTGTATCTATAAGGACAGAAACAAGCATTTACCTATGTTGCTGATGCAGTGTAACAGGATGTCATAAAAAGATACTTCTCACTTCTAGAAAAAGACAAGGTTCTCCTAGACCTCTTGCAGTTCCCTTGTTTTTTCTTTCCTCTAGCAATATAACCTTAGGAACCTCAAGGGTCTATGTTTTGTTAAAACTAAGGTGACAGATAGCAAATTTACTCCCATCCTAATTATTGGCTGTAGGTAGGGGTGCTGCAAGGCACTCAATGTAATGGGTTGTGTGAATGAGCAAAACTCCTACATTCAAAATGACATAATTGAGAGCTTCATTATAAAATGATAAATATGTTATACCTGTAGTGCCTTCGTTTGAAGAATACGGGCTGGTCAGGGTACTTCTGCATTGATAGAGGGTAAAAAACTGCCAAGACAAAGGTGAAATAGTGGCTTAATCCTCTGCCCTTTGATGGAAAATGAACACTACAAACACGTAGAAACCCTGCAGGGAGCACAAGCATTGTGGCATCAACCATAGTAATCACGGGGCCCTGCAGCCTCAAAGAATTCACCTCTGGGACTTCGGGTGTTCCTAGGCATGACTTCTCATAATTCTTGCTAATTATCACACCCAGGATTGGTGCCAGACTTGGACAAGGGCTGCCCTGGTAGGATAATTTCAAGGGCTCAGGTCTCCCAGGTCACACAAAAATGTGAGCCATGTTGCCCTCCCCCGCATGGAGCTTGGAATAAATAAAACACTTGAAGTCCTTCTCTGTGAGTGAATATAATGATAGTGGAAGTCTTCAGGGGAGAAGACGGAAAGGAGAAGTCCATTTAATTACCCCAATCTTTGAATTGATTCTTAACAATTGTGAGGTCTGGAGCAAGAAAGAAAGCTGTGGTACGACGTTGCAGGAGCCTGGAGGGGGCAGGGCAGAGATGGTGGCCCAGATGCTGGTTCTGTGGACCTTCTTCACCTCCTGGAATGCAAAAGCAGCAGGGTCCCACAACGGCCTGTGATAGGCTGGCGAAGGGAGCCAGGCTGCAGAGTACATATCCCATGGTGATGGCAGTTAGAAAGGATGTGGCCAATCAATGAAGGCCCCAGAGCATGCCAGATGAGAAGCATGTTTCCTGTCAATGGTGTGGGGAGCAGAGTATTATGGTAAAAGGTTTTTTTTTTTTAGTTTTAGTTTTGTTTTGGCCTCTTTTTATTGTTTTTTTATTTATTTATTTTCATCCATCTTTGTTCTTTGGCCTGTGTGGGCCTCCCATTGTAGAGGCCTCTCTCGTTGCAGAGCACAGGCTCTGGGTGCATGCGCTCCAGAGCTCTGGCTCAGTAATTGGACACACCGGTTCAGCCACTCTGAAGCACGTGAGATCTTCCTGGGCCAGGGATCGAACTGGTGCCCCTTGCACTGCAAGGCAGACTCTTTACTCACTGGACCACCAGGGAAGCCCATGGTAAAAGTTTTGAGGCAGTGTATAGATTAAGATATTGCAGGATAGGATACTTAAAGGGGTAAACTGAGACAGGGACAACCTAAGGAACTAGTTCTCACACTGGCTGCACAACAGAACCATCTGGACAAAGATTACAAATAGGCATACTTGGACCCTGCCCTAAATGAACAGGAATCCCTGAGGGTGGGGCAAGCATTGTTATTTTTTCTAAGTTGTCTAGGTGACTCTAACCTGCAACCAGGTTGAGAATTTCTTATCTAAAGGAAGGAGAGGGAGGGACAGATGCTACTAAATGGTCAGACACAAGTAGTTAAGTCAGTGGCTCTCAACACTGGCTATACATCAAAATCACCCAAGACTCAGGCTACGATGCAGACGAACTGAATCAGCACCTCTGGGGATGGGACGTTGGGCGTCAGTTGTTAAGGTTGATTCCGATGTGCAGCCAGAGTTGAGAACCTCTGTTCTAGGTAGCAGTTCCCACATAGGGCTGTCCATCAGTTTCATGGAGGGAGGAGCTGAAGCACTCCTGACTTCGAGATGCAGTTTGGTTCTGATGGCACTATGGCTGTTCTTCTAACAAATGTTCATTGAGCATCTACTGTATTTCAGTCCTGTGTTAGGTGCTGGGCATACAGTAATGAGCAAAACAGACAAGCCCTTGCCATGATGAAGCTTATATTCAAGTGAAATCCTCTGCCAGAAGATGAGGGCAAGAATAGCTGTCTGCTTTGTTTACTGCTAAATCTCCAACCCCTGACATATAGTAGGCACTTATTACGTATTGAATAAATGATTACATGGTGACCTAAATGATATGAAGAAAAATAACTGAGGATAAAGGGGATAGCGTGTGTGTTTCTGTGTCTGTACACTCATGCTGGGGGGTGGCTAAAGTGAATCAAGATGAAAGCAGAAGTGATAAAAACAGAGAGGAGGAGGACCTGTAGCTTCAGCCTCCTTGGAGACCTCCTAAGAGGGCTTTAGGTGGAGGGAATTTCCTGGAATCATAGTAAGAAGTTGGCCAGATTTGGGGAAAGCTGTCTATGAAGGGTACCTTGCAACAGTTGGAATCAGCACTCATTTCCCTCAAGCAGTACCCATTCCTCTTTGAAGCACCTGTTCCCTCGCTGCCCCCACCAGGCTCTCCTGTTCCGGGGACTCACTCCTCTTCAGCTTTTCTACCAAGGCTACAGGAACTGAGCCTCTGAGTGCTATTGCCCTCGGGTGCTAAAGGGCTTACTCTGTGCACTTATTTGGGGATGGTGACTTAAATTAGGGGTTGGCCCCAGGTGGGAAAGATGTGGGTGTGTGAAGGCATGAACAAGGAAGTGCTTGCTGAGGCCCCTCAAGGCACAGCACACCCTTATTTTCAGGCACTCCCTCATTTCTGTCAGGGTTCCACTGGCTCACAATGAGGGCAGCCAGTGAAAAATATTTACCTCAATACTGTTCCAGTTCTCCAGATTTGCATATTCATGACTTTCTGTGATCAAAGCACAGTATGGGAAAACAGTCATTTCTGAGACATGTAGACATTTCAGCACAAAAATAGCTTCAAGAATTTCATCAGAGAACCACAGAAACTAGGTAAGCAGAGGAAGCTTAAAGAGGAAGAATTCCCCAAATTCTGGGCTCAGGTCTTGGCTCTGCTCAGAAACTGGGGAAGATGGAGTATGATGCAGCGCAAGCAGCCCCCAGTCAGGATGTTAGGAGAGGTGGGTCAATCAAAGTCTGGGATTGTTTGCTCATCTGTAAAATGAGAAATTAGACTGTGGGTGATTTCTAAGAATCCCTACAGCTATCTGGTTGTAGACAGTTTAACAAAATTAAATGAGACTGTCAGCTAAAAGAATGCTACTGAGGAAGGTGCTGGTCTCAGGAAATAGTTACATCCTGTGAAAATCACGAGAGTACTGGGACATCACCCTGAGTTCTAGGAGATCTCAGTGATTAAAATTTGGCCAAAGGAGGTAGAAGAGATTCTCAAGAGAGGTTTCAAAAAGACGCATAGCTAGGGAGGCAGCTAGTAGTTAAAAGAGCACTGTACATATTTGGAGTCAAAACAACTGACTTTGAGTCTGAGCTTCACTCCTTAGATCTCAATGAACCTTGCAAAGTTACTTTGAACTTCTCAGTTGCCGCATATGTATGTATATGGGGATGTGACTACTTTCTCACAAGAAGACCAAGTGAAATATCATGTTTGTATTTTATACAGAGGGCTTCCCTGGTGGCTCAGTGGTAAAGAATCTGCCTGCAATGTGGGAGACCTGGGTTCAATCTCTGGGTTGGGAAGACCCCCTGGAGAAGGAAATGGCAACCCACTCCAGCATTCTTGCCTGGAGAATTCCAGGAACAGAGGAGCCTGGCAGGCTACAGTCTATGGGGTTGCAAAGAGTTGAACATGACTGAGCAACTAAATTTCATTTTCACTTGTAAAGGATCAAGATGAGAGGATATCCCTGGATTACCCTTTGTGTTAAGGGTGCTAGGAAAAATGTAATCACATCTCACTTACTTTGAATATGAGATTTGCATATTCATGACTTTCTGATCAAAGCACAGTATGGGAAAACAGTCATTTCTGAGACATGTAGACATTTCAGCACAAAAATAGCTTCAAGAATTTCATCAGAGAACCACAGAAACTAGGTAAGCAGAGGAAGCTTAAAGAGGAAGAATTCCCCAAATTCTGGGCTCAGGTCTTGGCTCTGCTCAGAAACTGGGGAAGATGGAGTATGATGCAGCGCAAGCAGCCCCCAGTCAGGATGTTAGGAGAGGTGGGTCAATCAAAGTCTGGGATTGTTTGCTCATCTGTAAAATGAGAAATTAGACTGTGGGTGATTTCTAAGAATCCCTACAGCTATCTGGTTGTAGACAGTTTAACAAAATTAAATGAGACTGTCAGCTAAAAGAATGCTACTGAGGAAGGTGCTGGTCTCAGGAAATAGTTACATCCTGTGAAAATCACGAGAGTACTGGGACATCACCCTGAGTTCTAGGAGATCTCAGTGATTAAAATTTGGCCAAAGGAGGTAGAAGAGATTCTCAAGAGAGGTTTCAAAAAGACGCATAGCTAGGGAGGCAGCTAGTAGTTAAAAGAGCACTGTACATATTTGGAGTCAAAACAACTGACTTTGAGTCTGAGCTTCACTCCTTAGATCTCAATGAACCTTGCAAAGTTACTTTGAACTTCTCAGTTGCCGCATATGTATGTATATGGGGATGTGACTACTTTCTCACAAGAAGACCAAGTGAAATATCATGTTTGTATTTTATACAGAGGGCTTCCCTGGTGGCTCAGTGGTAAAGAATCTGCCTGCAATGTGGGAGACCTGGGTTCAATCTCTGGGTTGGGAAGACCCCCTGGAGAAGGAAATGGCAACCCACTCCAGCATTCTTGCCTGGAGAATTCCAGGAACAGAGGAGCCTGGCAGGCTACAGTCTATGGGGTTGCAAAGAGTTGAACATGACTGAGCAACTAAATTTCATTTTCACTTGTAAAGGATCAAGATGAGAGGGATATCCCTGGATTACCCTTTGTGTTAAGGGTGCTAGGAAAAAATGTAATCACATCTCACTTACTTTGAATATGAGAGCACTGATTAGTTGAATTATCTGATGAAGTTGGTTAACCAGAATATAGTTCCTAAATTTTCCTAATTTTTCCTAAATTTGTGCTTGCTGGTTGTCCTGAAGTGTCTGAATGTGTACTTTATGATTGGGTTTATTTGGGTTTATCAGGGCCATCCCTCCAAGTAGCAGTTTTTAAGTGTATAGGCTAAGTGTATATAAGCCCTTTTGGATAGATTCTAGGATGTCGTTTTGATGAAGAGGGTTCAGAAAAAAAAAAACAAACAAAAAACATCCAGGTATTTTAGAATTCTAGATAATCAGAATCAAGTTGAGATTATTGTCCATTCTGCGAAACTACGAATTGCATCACCAACCCTGACCTCCTCATTGAATTCTACACTTAACCAACTGCTTATATGATCTCGATCTCAAACAGGCCGAATAGAATTCTTGTCCGCACTCCCCTCCCTACCTTTGTTCTTCTCTGAGTCCTTCCTGTCTCACCAAATGGCACCACAAGCCACGTGGTTGCACAAGCTACCCTCCTAGTCCAAGACACAATCATTACTTGGCTGGATTATTGTGAAATCCCCTAACTAGTATCCCTGCTTTGACCCTATCCCTACTCAGTTCATTCTCCAAACAGTAGCCAGAGGGATTTTTTTAAATTCGTAAATAGTATTATGTTATTTCTTTGCTTTAAAAATCCTCCAGAGGCTTCCTACTACAACCAGAAAAAATAATCTATACTCTCTCCGTGGCCTATAGTCGGCCCTAACACGATCTGGCCTCTAGTTACCTCTTTAACCTTGTCTCATACCACTGTCTTTCTTAGCAGGCTCTAGGAACTGGCCTTTTCCTTTTCTCCTAACATGCTAAGCTCATCCCATCTAGGGCTCTTTGCACTTAGACCCCTGGAGAAGGAAATGGCAACCCACTCCAGCATTCTTGCCTGGAGAATTCCAGGAACAGAGGAGCCTGGCAGGCTACAGTCTATGGGGTTGCAAAGAGTTGAACATGACTGAGCAACTAAATTTCATTTTCACTTGTAAAGGATCAAGATGAGAGGGATATCCCTGGATTACCCTTTGTGTTAAGGGTGCTAGGAAAAAATGTAATCACATCTCACTTACTTTGAATATGAGAGCACTGATTAGTTGAATTATCTGATGAAGTTGGTTAACCAGAATATAGTTCCTAAATTTTCCTAATTTTTCCTAAATTTGTGCTTGCTGGTTGTCCTGAAGTGTCTGAATGTGTACTTTATGATTGGGTTTATTTGGGTTTATCAGGGCCATCCCTCCAAGTAGCAGTTTTTAAGTGTATAGGCTAAGTGTATATAAGCCCTTTTGGATAGATTCTAGGATGTCGTTTTGATGAAGAGGGTTCAGAAAAAAAAAAACAAACAAAAAACATCCAGGTATTTTAGAATTCTAGATAATCAGAATCAAGTTGAGATTATTGTCCATTCTGCGAAACTACGAATTGCATCACCAACCCTGACCTCCTCATTGAATTCTACACTTAACCAACTGCTTATATGATCTCGATCTCAAACAGGCCGAATAGAATTCTTGTCCGCACTCCCCTCCCTACCTTTGTTCTTCTCTGAGTCCTTCCTGTCTCACCAAATGGCACCACAAGCCACGTGGTTGCACAAGCTACCCTCCTAGTCCAAGACACAATCATTACTTGGCTGGATTATTGTGAAATCCCCTAACTAGTATCCCTGCTTTGACCCTATCCCTACTCAGTTCATTCTCCAAACAGTAGCCAGAGGGATTTTTTTAAATTCGTAAATAGTATTATGTTATTTCTTTGCTTTAAAAATCCTCCAGAGGCTTCCTACTACAACCAGAAAAAATAATCTATACTCTCTCCGTGGCCTATAGTCGGCCCTAACACGATCTGGCCTCTAGTTACCTCTTTAACCTTGTCTCATACCACTGTCTTTCTTAGCAGGCTCTAGGAACTGGCCTTTTCCTTTTCTCCTAACATGCTAAGCTCATCCCATCCTAGGGTCTTTGCACTTAGCTGGACTCTGTGTATGAGACGCTCTGAAAGATCTTCTGTTGAGCACTTTCTTCTTGTCATTAAGATCTGATGTTTCTAGACTTCTTGGACCAAACTAATCTATCCAGCCATTCTATGTCACCTGGGCTCTTCTTAATTTTTTTCATATTCATTCATGAATTCCACAACTATGTACTGAGTATCTACTTTGTGCCTCTTTTGTAGGCACGTGGGGATACAGTGAACAGAGAAAAATCCCTGCCTTCATGGAACTAACATTCTAGGGAAGGGAGACAGTCAATAAACAAAAAAAAAAAAACTGTCCGATGCCATAAGTGCGTGCTAGGGATAAAATTAAAGCAGAGAATGCTAGGGTGGCATGGGGCTTGCAGTTTTAAAGAAGGTATTCAGGGAATGTTTGACTTCAAATACGATATTTCAGCAAAGACCTGAAGAAGATGACGGTTCCTGTAGTTGGAGTGGAGTGATTAAGAGGGATCATAGAGAGAGGTGGTCAGAGAGGTCATGGGAGGGGAGAGTGGAATCCATACCTTGTAGGGCCTTGTAAGTCACTGTAAGGACCCTGGCTTTTATCGTAGGTAAGACGGGAAGTACTTCTTCCTATCTAGAATTATTGTGTTAATGTGCTGTGCTCAGTCACTCAGACCTGTCTGACTCTTTGCCACCCCAGGGGAAGCCCTATTGTGTTTATATTCCCTTCCCAATTAGAATGAGATAAGAACTTTGTCTCTCATTCACAGTTGTGTCTCTACAAGTCAGCATAGTGTCCAGCCCAAAGAAAGTGCCCAGTGAATCTTTGTTGACTGTGAATGAATGCAAGAACTGGGCAGGTGCAATATTAAATATTACCATAGGATATAGGAACTAAGCATGACTCAGTGCAGTGAAGTTGAAGAAAACAATGGCATTAAATTCAGATTTAGGAGACTCGGGATCTATATTCTGACTCACTGTGTGACCTTGGACAAGTCACTTGCCTACTCTGAAATCTATCTTCGGTCTCTGAACCTCAGTCTCTTCAACTGTAAAATGAGGTTATACTAGCTTCTTTCTGGCTCTGACAGCCTGTGATTCCATAATACAGGGAATACACCAGTCATGTATCATCCTCTGACTAGGACCTATTTATGGAATTCTAGCAAACTTAGCTCCATTCTGTGGTTCATCTTTTAATGAATGTTATTTCCACTCCCAAATGGAGAGGATAGATTTCTGGAGTAACTTTTCGATTGGGTGCAGGCTTAAAATAAACAAGGCCAGCTCCAACTTTGTGAGCATTTTCAGGTCATCTTTACAGTAAACATGATACTCCTACCTTCGTGCTGGCCCATTGTGAGAACCACATTGATCCTTTGAGGTTTAAAAGAATAGAGGGCCAAACTGAACTCATAGATATTTTAATGGGTCAGTTTTAACAGAGACAGAATTAAAGTGGCGTCCAATGTGAGCAAGTTAATTTAGGTTTAATTTTTAGCTTTAAAAGCTTTTAAATGTATTTTACTAGGGCTAACCTAGTTATAAGAAGCAAGCATGCACTCTGAAAGAGATGATTAGATTCTAGTAGTATGGGCTGTAGTTCACATAGTGATGTGATAAACCCGTATTTACTGGATATTCCCCACAGGAGCGTGGTAATTTTAAACTCATAGTCACACTACATACTTTTCACCAAAATTATCAGTGGAATCTTACTAGTGTTTCAGAAAAGCAAACTAGTTCACTCATGCTAGCTAGTTAACTGACTCAGTATTCCCTCAGTTTAGATCAACCTACTAGAAAATTCAGTATTCATAAATGCAATGAACAAACTCTTTTTAAATACAATCTAATTTAAAGTAAGAAGGAAAAATCAATCCAACCTTCTGTTATCTTGGTACTTGGACCTGTGGGATGTTCGTCACCAAAACTAAAGACAAGATAAAAGACATTTCATTTTCTTTGGATTTTATGTGAAGGAATACTAGTTAGAGAACAATCTGTCAAAGTCATTATTCTTATAGATGCAAACCTGGACTGGTATGTCTGTGAATTCTCAAATAAAATAAAAATGATTGCCACATTGATATTATTTGGTTTAATATGTTCCCCCTTGTCTTATGCAATGGTACCAATAATTGAGATTTGCCTGCCTTACTAATTATGTATGTTAAGACAATTGTGAGTGGAGGTAAGGCCAGTGGTAGGCCAGGAGCGAATGTCCTAAAATGGTATCAGGTCAAAAAAACCCTTAATTTCATGGTGCCAGGTGGAAAAGAGTATAGTTGGAACATGGTAGATTTTCCTCCTTACACCTTATTTCTCCTGTGATACTAAAGGCTACTGTTCTAAACTTTGAATGATGAGGGAGGAGGGGGAAGGGGAAGGGAGAGTTAGGGAGTTGGGGCTGGACATGTACACACTGCTGCATCTAACAAGGATAACCAACAAGGACATACTGTGTAGCTCAGGGAAGTCTGCTCAATGTTATGTGGCAGTCTGGATGGGAGAGGAGTTTGGGGAAGAATGGATACATGTATTTGTACAGCTGAGTCCCTTTGCTGTCCACCTGAAACTATCGCAACATTGTTAATCAGCTACCCTCCAATATAAAATGAAAAGTTTAAAAAAAAATTAAAAACCAAAAAGAAAGTACTACTGTTCCTAGTTTGTGAATATTCTTGTAAACACAAAAGAAATTTTGGACATGTTTTGACTATTGAAAAAGTATTAAGACTTCAAGTCTGTCGTGTACTTTGTTCCTTCCTCTCCCTTTAGATACCACATGGTCCAGCCTTTCTCTTACAGTCATTTCCAACTTGGATGGTCTTGTTTAACTCTCACCCATCATTTAAGGCCCAACTCCAACTCCACTACTTTTGAGAATTCTTCCCTGAATGCTCTAATTTACCGTTCTTGGGATTTTTCTGACAGTGCCATCCTGTTGAGTATCTAGGTACATATGGAAACTAAGTAGGAATTCCTTTACGTGGGCCATTAGTTTGGGGGCTATTGACTCAGAGCCTGTCTCCCAGGTTCAAAAACCTAACACATTAAGGACTTAATGTAACTATGCTATAGATCACTCTACTAGAAAGCAGATCCCAAGAGAAGAAAGTAAAGACCGGGTAAATAGGAATAGGAGAGAAGATGTGAAGGGAGGGCCCAGGAAGTAACCAGAGGAGAGTTAGGGGAAAGAGTGATAGGAGGTTGGCTAAAACTGGCTTCTTCACAGGTTTACTTGAGGGGCCTATTCTTCCCATTAACATAATCTTAATTTCAGATTTCTATCTCCTTAGCCGATTAGTATTAGTTTGACAGTACCTAGAAAATGAAGTGAGATTGTCTTCCTTATAGGAAGATAAACTCATTATTCTATGGACCAAGTGAAGTGTTGGTTCAGTGCTAGGTATCGTTTCTGTTCCCTGGAAAAGCACAAGTAAGACACAAAAGAGAGTTTATAATAAATCGAATAAAATATACAACATTTCCTTAGTTACCTATATAGCCAGCATTTCTGACCAGGCACACTTTGTTTGGTCATGAACTTTCACATGGCTTCCCAATAAATAAATAGATCCCAATACATAGATTTTGTGTAAGGTTATTGATCTGATGGGCTCCTGAACTGGCCAGTGTATACCTGTGTTTTGTTTTCACTGGTTCATTGCGGCTTCTGAGTTAATTGGGAATCACTGCAAATGGAATGCAGGGAACTGTCTTACCAGGAAATTCTAAATCATGTGTAATCCCCATACATATGGGTAAGGTACAATTTTGGGGGTAGGGCCAACTCAAGAAGTCTGTGAGGCCCAGATCATCACTAGAAGGATACAGAACCAGGGACAAGAGCTGGAGTTTATGGGCTGATTACAGGGGGAAGAGTCAACATATTCAACTAACTTGCTATGTTTCAATAAGCTGGATGAGCACTTTCCTTTCCCTTTTGTTGTAAATATCATCAGAGCTGGGAGAGACTGCCAGGGATCCAGCTGATGCCGTCATCTTCCTAGCCAATGTGTATTACTTAGACTGAGTTTGTGAAACTCTCTACCATTTCCACCCTGGTCACCAATAGTTAACATTTCTCACTTACGCTCACTTGTGTGTTCTGCTCCCAATTCAAAGAGTTTGTGACAGTCAAGCATTTTGAGGTAGTTAGATCATCCTTAGAAACAGTTCTCATTTGTGTCTGTTCAGATTCTGTTTGTATTGCTGATGATGCTTCAGTAATTGTAATTATACTGGATTGGGGCTGACAACATTTTCCTAGTGACAAAAAATTTTTTTGGACTGCACTTGCTTATCAGTGGCTTAAGGAGAGCCACTGTGCTGGTGGTAGGCTTCATGTCTTTCATTTGATCTTCTAGTGGGCCTTCTGGAGATTCTTCCTTTATAACCTCTTGTAAAACAACTTCTTCTTCATCAGAAATTAAACTCTCTTCTAAATGGACTTTAGCCTGGGGTTTTCCTTATAGGAAGTTCATTTCTGACCAAGTGAAGTGTTGGTTCAGTGCTAGGTATCGTTTCTGTTCCCTGGAAAAGCACAAGTAAGACACAAAAGAGAGTTTATAATAAATCGAATAAAATATACAACATTTCCTTAGTTACCTATATAGCCAGCATTTCTGACCAGGCACACTTTGTTTGGTCATGAACTTTCACATGGCTTCCCAATAAATAAATAGATCCCAATACATAGATTTTGTGTAAGGTTATTGATCTGATGGGCTCCTGAACTGGCCAGTGTATACCTGTGTTTTGTTTTCACTGGTTCATTGCGGCTTCTGAGTTAATTGGGAATCACTGCAAATGGAATGCAGGGAACTGTCTTACCAGGAAATTCTAAATCATGTGTAATCCCCATACATATGGGTAAGGTAAAATTTTTGGGGGGTAGGGCCAACTCAAGAAGTCTGTGAGGCCCAGATCATCACTAGAAGGATACAGAACCAGGGACAAGAGCTGGAGTTTATGGGCTGATTACAGGGGGAAGAGTCAACATATTCAACTAACTTGCTATGTTTCAATAAGCTGGATGAGCACTTTCCTTTCCCTTTTGTTGTAAATATCATCAGAGCTGGGAGAGACTGCCAGGGATCCAGCTGATGCCGTCATCTTCCTAGCCAATGTGTATTACTTAGACTGAGTTTGTGAAACTCTCTACCATTTCCACCCTGGTCACCAATAGTTAACATTTCTCACTTACGCTCACTTGTGTGTTCTGCTCCCAATTCAAAGAGTTTGTGACAGTCAAGCATTTTGAGGTAGTTAGATCATCCTTAGAAACAGTTCTCATTTGTGTCTGTTCAGATTCTGTTTGTATTGCTGATGATGCTTCAGTAATTGTAATTATACTGGATTGGGGCTGACAACATTTTCCTAGTGACAAAAAATTTTTTTGGACTGCACTTGCTTATCAGTGGCTTAAGGAGAGCCACTGTGCTGGTGGTAGGCTTCATGTCTTTCATTTGATCTTCTAGTGGGCCTTCTGGAGATTCTTCCTTTATAACCTCTTGTAAAACAACTTCTTCTTCATCAGAAATTAAACTCTCTTCTAAATCTTTTGGACTAATGTCATGAGTTATTCATCGAATGATCAGATCTTTTTTGCTCTGGACATGTGTTTTTTTATTTTATTTTACTTTTTACTTTTACAGAGTTTTGTTGTTTACAGGTATGTATGATCCCAGATTAGTCATATGTATATGGACATCTTTTAAAAGCTCCACATTGGTGATGTCAGGCTTTATTAAATTCTGAAATGAATTCGGACTAGCAGTCTAGAGTTAAAGAGACAGTGAATGTTACAAACAATTGTCAGTCACTTTTGCTGTGATTCTATTGTATGCAACAATAAGGCAACTTTCACATGGCTTCTATTTCAATCCAGTAAAATTGTATCTTTAAGTGCCTTTTACTTCTATATTAGTGATGTATTTAAAAGAAAAAAATAAATGAAAACCACAAGCAATATTTGCTGTGTTCAGGCTTCCCTTGTGGCTCAGTGGATAAGAACCCGTCTGCCAATGCAGGAGACGCAGGTTCGATTCCTGATACAGGAAGATCCCACATACCGCAGAGCAGCTAAACCCACACATCAACAAAGACCCAGCACAGCCAAAAATAAATAAATAAAAGTTTAAAAAAAAATTTGCTGTTTTCTATAATTTTTTTTTTTTTCATTCAAGATTAACAGTCCGGTTCAAAGAAGAGACCCTAACTAAGGCTCTCTCTTTTGCTTCAAATTTTATCTTTTACTCTCCAAGAAATACAAAATTCACACTTCAATTGCATTGTTTTCATCATCTGCTTTGAAAATTTTATAACTGATTTAGACATGATAACCTATTTTTCTAAACTTCTTACTAGAGAACTAATATAGCAGCCTAAATACAGAAATTTTCACAAAAAAAGGACAAGGTATAATCTAACCTGGATTTTCAAAACTGATGGATAATAGACAAAATTGTGAAAGACTTTGAATGTTCACTCTTCATCCCTCTAACACCCTAATCCTTTGAACATATTTTCCAAAGGAAGCTTCAAAGAGCAAATTCTCATTCTCCTGACCTCCCCAGTGAAAAGTTACTTGCCATTTTGCAGTGTTAAATACAGATCAAGGAAGAGGCTATTACAATTAAATAACTTTTCCCATTTCTGTAGCCTTTTGATGCTCCCACAGAGCTTGTGAGTTAATTTGAGTTATCAATCTTGTATCTCTCTATAACACTGCAAACCAGATTTTCAGATAAATGCTGCCATAAGGGAATATCTTTTGTGCAAAACAAAATTAAAGAGTTTCTGTCAGAAATGGAAATAATCAATTTTGATGATCTGTGCTGGTGGAGGGAAAGTGGTTCAAAAAAAATTTTTTTTTAAATCACTGTATATGGCCTTGGAATGTGACACTGTATGAGCCTTTAATAGGCATGTGTCTGGTATATTAGGAAGTTTTGGTGCCTCAGAACAGCAAATGAGGCACAGCTTGTGGATTTCTGACTGAGGAATGACCCAGGAGTTGTCTGGGTTCTTTACACTGATCTGTTCTTTCTGTAACCCTCATCCTCATGCTGGGGACACATGACACTGCTATTCAGATAGCTGGAAAGCATCAAAATAGCTGAAGCATGCTGCACTATGTCTACTTTCCTTAAGACAGCTTTTCCTTCCCTTAAAATTAGCAGCTCCAATTGAAGCTGAAGCTCCAATACTTTGGCCACCTGATGCGAAGAGACAACTCATTGGAAAAGACCCTGATGCTGGGAAAAACAGAAGGCAGAAGGAGAAGGGGACGACAGAGAATGAGAGGGTTGGATGGCAGCTCCGAGTTAATGGACATGAGTTTGAGCAAACTCCAGGAGATGGTGAAGGACAGGAAAGCCAGGCATGCTGCAGTCCATGGGCTCGCAAAGAGTGGAACATGACTGAATGACTGAACTGAAGATTAGCAGGGATAGTTGTTTTGGATTAGCTATGCTCTTCTAAGTTCCTGTAGGCTATAAAGAGATAGCTGAACTACTGATAAAGGATGTAAGAGAAGAAAGCAGGTAACCAAGAAGAACTGAGAGATATTTCTGTAGATAGTTAAGAAGTAATGACATGGGAGTGATGTCCCACAGTTTAGACAGATTTTTGTGCCCAAGGAATTACTTACATATACATGAAGACTACTAAATAAATGCTAATATAATTTTGAGAACCCAGAGAGAAAAGGACATTTTAGAGCTAGAAAGGACCTTCATCTGGTCCAAGAAACTAAGGACCCAGGAGATTCCATCAGTGTATGACATTCTCAGTATTTGAGACAAAAAAGCACCCATCAGTGTATCCACCAGCTCTGAGACTTAATTCAGTTAGTTGGAAAACAGTGTGAAGGAAAATATACTCCTGGGACTAGGCTGCAGGCAGGCTGGTTCTATAGAACTTTGCTGTTTGTGAGCCACAGGTGTGTGAGTGCACACCATCAGTGCAAGAGGCTCCTTTACACCTAAGGGCTTTGGCATTAAATGAAAATGGGGTGATCAGTGGAACTCTATCTTCTGGCAACACCGTCCCCAAGATCAGTAAACAGAACTAACTTACTTTTTAATATGCTGCCATTAGGTCCATGAGGAATGACCCAGGAGTTGTCTGGGTTCTTTACACTGATCTGTTCTTTCTGTAACCCTCATCCTCATGCTGGGGACACATGACACTGCTATTCAGATAGCTGGAAAGCATCAAAATAGCTGAAGCATGCTGCACTATGTCTACTTTCCTTAAGACAGCTTTTCCTTCCCTTAAAATTAGCAGCTCCAATTGAAGCTGAAGCTCCAATACTTTGGCCACCTGATGCGAAGAGACAACTCATTGGAAAAGACCCTGATGCTGGGAAAAACAGAAGGCAGAAGGAGAAGGGGACGACAGAGAATGAGAGGGTTGGATGGCAGCTCCGAGTTAATGGACATGAGTTTGAGCAAACTCCAGGAGATGGTGAAGGACAGGAAAGCCAGGCATGCTGCAGTCCATGGGCTCGCAAAGAGTGGAACATGACTGAATGACTGAACTGAAGATTAGCAGGGATAGTTGTTTTGGATTAGCTATGCTCTTCTAAGTTCCTGTAGGCTATAAAGAGATAGCTGAACTACTGATAAAGGATGTAAGAGAAGAAAGCAGGTAACCAAGAAGAACTGAGAGATATTTCTGTAGATAGTTAAGAAGTAATGACATGGGAGTGATGTCCCACAGTTTAGACAGATTTTTGTGCCCAAGGAATTACTTACATATACATGAAGACTACTAAATAAATGCTAATATAATTTTGAGAACCCAGAGAGAAAAGGACATTTTAGAGCTAGAAAGGACCTTCATCTGGTCCAAGAAACTAAGGACCCAGGAGATTCCATCAGTGTATGACATTCTCAGTATTTGAGACAAAAAAGCACCCATCAGTGTATCCACCAGCTCTGAGACTTAATTCAGTTAGTTGGAAAACAGTGTGAAGGAAAATATACTCCTGGGACTAGGCTGCAGGCAGGCTGGTTCTATAGAACTTTGCTGTTTGTGAGCCACAGGTGTGTGAGTGCACACCATCAGTGCAAGAGGCTCCTTTACACCTAAGGGCTTTGGCATTAAATGAAAATGGGGTGATCAGTGGAACTCTATCTTCTGGCAACACCGTCCCCAAGATCAGTAAACAGAACTAACTTACTTTTTTAATAGCTGCATTGTACCAAGGAGAGCATTTTGGCAATTCAGGTCCCCATTACTAAAGTACATTTGGAGCCCAAATATAGGAGTGCAAAGAAACTAGCTCATAAAAATAGCAGCATGAGGATAACTGGGACCAGAACAAGGGTAGAATGGGAAAGAAACTGAGTACATGCTGAGGATGTAAGAATATGGAGACCTGGGAAAGTGTTATGTAACAAAAGTGAAATAAGAGGAAAGGAACGCTAAAGAGGTTTCGGTTTCATGTTAGTTGATAAATGTTATTAAGTGAAAACAATACTACTGTGGAGCTTTAAGTCTGAGGATTTCAATCTCCAATAGAGGCTAGTTTAGTGATGTTCTAATTGGCCCTTTAGGACCCATACAGTACTATGATAATGTATATCCATTAAAAAGAGCAGTTATAATTGTAAGAATTGCACCTCCATGTCTAAGAGTTGCCAAATGAAAACTACGATTCCAACCAGCTTTGTTTGCTATTAAGGATGTTTCTCTACACTGCCATTCTTAAGCAAATGGCTGTTCAGTTTGACTGGCTAGTGGAAACTAGCCTGCCACCTTTACATGAGCCACATTGCTGATACAGTTAGGCCCTGGAAAGCATTGTATTGTATTGGAGGAATCAGAGTCCCTAATTCTACTGATGTGGGCAAGAGAAATCTGACCATATTTTATAAATGCATTCCCACAGACTTCCCTGAGGAAGGAAATCACAGGACAGACAAGTCTTACTAACTGCTCATTTCGTTTCACCACTGCCTGTTGCACTTACCTTGAAAGGCTTTATATTCAGTCGTCCCATCTGATCCAAAGAGATGCGTTTTTCTTTCTTTTTCTTTCCTGCATCAGGCACGTCAGTTGAGTAACTCTTCCCACTTATTGATGCTCTTCTCAATGATTCAATGCTGTGTCCAGTTCTAGCTAAACAGTCCATCTGCAGCATCTCAAGTGACTGTGTTTTTAAGGAAACAACCCCTAAGCGTTCTGCAACAATGTCTGGATCAATATTAATTGGCTTTTTGCCAAGGTGAGGAATTATCCTAACTGAAACCTCCTCTTGCTTTAAACCTTCATCTAACACTTTTTGCTCTTGTCTAGATTTTATTTGGATAGCATGTTCATGTGCCTTTCCAACAATTTGATCAACATCCAAATCACCAAAGAAATCAGCATGTGGACTTTTTGAGCTAATTGTTTCTAATGGACAACTGGAAACTTTCCTGATAATTAAAGAAGCTACTTCTTTAGGAGAGATGTGGTTTGTATCTTTCATATCATGACAAAGTTCTCTGTGTGTTCCAGATTTTTATAGTACATGACCATAAACAGAATCAACAATCTGATAAATAAGTTCTATGGTTTCTGGATTTAAAAAGGATTCTTTAGGATTAACAGCTACAAGATTAATATTTTTTCCGGAAACTTCAGCTGTCATGGATTTTGTCAATTGAGATGCAATTTTATTTAACTCAGGCGTTGATATGTTTTTAGCATCTTTGTTTAAGGCACTTGGCAACTCTGCTAGTTTAGCCAAGAACAAGGAAAGTGCTTCCTCTAAAAGTCTGGCATCTGATAAAGCCTCTATTTTGGTGAAAGGCTTGTTCTTTGACTTAAGATCATCAGTAATCTTAACCACCTTTGACATAATTTTGACAGCTTGGGGAACTAACTCTGAACCTGATATTTCTTCCTGCACTTGAGGATGAAATTCTGCATTAGAAATTTCCTTCACCATTAAACATCCTATTATATCAGAGAGGACACTGCTCTTACCCAGTAAATCTTTATACACTGAAATATGGGAGCCACAGTGCTTTAAAACAGTGTTATAAACAGAAGTAACTACTTTTTCAATAGTTGCACTGTCTGTTAAAGATACAGTTGGGTTTTTAATGATTTGATCCCCAATCTGATCCAAAGTGCGTTTTCTTTCTTTCTTTCCTGCATCAGGCACGTGAGTAACTCTTCCCACTTATTGATGCTCTTCTCAATGATTCAATGCTGTGTCCAGTTCTAGCTAAACAGTCCATCTGCAGCATCTCAAGTGACTGTGTTTTTAAGGAAACAACCCCTAAGCGTTCTGCAACAATGTCTGGATCAATATTAATTGGCTTTTTGCCAAGGTGAGGAATTATCCTAACTGAAACCTCCTCTTGCTTTAAACCTTCATCTAACACTTTTTGCTCTTGTCTAGATTTTATTTGGATAGCATGTTCATGTGCCTTTCCAACAATTTGATCAACATCCAAATCACCAAAGAAATCAGCATGTGGACTTTTTGAGCTAATTGTTTCTAATGGACAACTGGAAACTTTCCTGATAATTAAAGAAGCTACTTCTTTAGGAGAGATGTGGTTTGTATCTTTCATATCATGACAAAGTTCTCTGTGTGTTCCAGATTTTTATAGTACATGACCATAAACAGAATCAACAATCTGATAAATAAGTTCTATGGTTTCTGGATTTAAAAAGGATTCTTTAGGATTAACAGCTACAAGATTAATATTTTTTCCGGAAACTTCAGCTGTCATGGATTTTGTCAATTGAGATGCAATTTTATTTAACTCAGGCGTTGATATGTTTTTAGCATCTTTGTTTAAGGCACTTGGCAACTCTGCTAGTTTAGCCAAGAACAAGGAAAGTGCTTCCTCTAAAAGTCTGGCATCTGATAAAGCCTCTATTTTGGTGAAAGGCTTGTTCTTTGACTTAAGATCATCAGTAATCTTAACCACCTTTGACATAATTTTGACAGCTTGGGGAACTAACTCTGAACCTGATATTTCTTCCTGCACTTGAGGATGAAATTCTGCATTAGAAATTTCCTTCACCATTAAACATCCTATTATATCAGAGAGGACACTGCTCTTACCCAGTAAATCTTTATACACTGAAATATGGGAGCCACAGTGCTTTAAAACAGTGTTATAAACAGAAGTAACTACTTTTTCAATAGTTGCACTGTCTGTTAAAGATACAGTGGAAGACTCTTTGGCCTGTGGTGCTACTGTAATATGACTTTTAGAGATATATTCTTGGGGTGAACTTAAGATTTTTGAGCTTATTTTTTGCATTTCAGCGTTCAGAGACTTACTTTTTTCCTTATCTGCTTTTGGAAACATAGATAGAAGTTTGACAAAAGATTTAGAGCAATTTCTTCCATTATGTTAAAAGGCAGTCTATATGCTTGTGAAGGTGGTGGCTGGGGAACTTCACTGGTGTGGGTAACACCTTTAAGGATATTTTCAACAGCACTACCAGCTTCTATACACTGAAGTGGCGTTAGTTCTCCAGAAAAATAGTTTTGTAAGTGATTTCCAGTCACTTCCTGTACAACTAAATTAACTATGGCTTCTGAAAGCATTTGGCAACCACTGCTAATACATTTTTGTATGCTTTCTTGAGATCCAAATTGAGATTATAATAGATTATTATAAATAGTTTGAACCACTAACTGAATAATTTCATCATCATTAGAATGTAAGGATTTCACATACTGTATAATCATATCTTCATCTTTGGAGATCTCTGTTATAACTGTCCTTGCTAATTTCATTTGAAGGAAATCTAATTCCGTATATACATTATCCTCAGATATTTCTGTTTTAGTGTTGGCTACTGTTGAGAAAATTTTTGATAGAAGAGAAGAAATCATCCTTTCTAAAAATTTGTAAGGCAGCATTATGGTAGATGACGATGATGTTTGACATTCTTTGGAAGCTGTCTGGACCACCTTGTGGACCTTTTTCATAACCTTCTCAGATTCTAGAGGCAAACATACTGAATCTGAAAACTCATCATAAAGTAGCAAGTTTAGCTGACACTGAAGAACTTCTTCTGTTAGTGCATTAGCTAGCCTTCTTGCTAATTTTTCAACATTATTATGTATGTCCTTGCAGATGTCCTTGAGATCTTTATTCTGGCAATATATTGCATAGAGAGGAGTGAACAACTTTATTGACCAACATTTTATGGACTTATATTATTTTAGTCATAAAAGGTGACTGATCTGAAGAAGGTATTTTAGTTATAGTTGCACTGTCTGTTAAAGATACAGTGGAAGACTCTTGGCCTGTGGTGCTACTGTAATATGACTTTTAGAGATATATTCTTGGGGTGAACTTAAGATTTTTGAGCTTATTTTTTGCATTTCAGCGTTCAGAGACTTACTTTTTTCCTTATCTGCTTTTGGAAACATAGATAGAAGTTTGACAAAAGATTTAGAGCAATTTCTTCCATTATGTTAAAAGGCAGTCTATATGCTTGTGAAGGTGGTGGCTGGGGAACTTCACTGGTGTGGGTAACACCTTTAAGGATATTTTCAACAGCACTACCAGCTTCTATACACTGAAGTGGCGTTAGTTCTCCAGAAAAATAGTTTTGTAAGTGATTTCCAGTCACTTCCTGTACAACTAAATTAACTATGGCTTCTGAAAGCATTTGGCAACCACTGCTAATACATTTTTGTATGCTTTCTTGAGATCCAAATTGAGATTATAATAGATTATTATAAATAGTTTGAACCACTAACTGAATAATTTCATCATCATTAGAATGTAAGGATTTCACATACTGTATAATCATATCTTCATCTTTGGAGATCTCTGTTATAACTGTCCTTGCTAATTTCATTTGAAGGAAATCTAATTCCGTATATACATTATCCTCAGATATTTCTGTTTTAGTGTTGGCTACTGTTGAGAAAATTTTTGATAGAAGAGAAGAAATCATCCTTTCTAAAAATTTGTAAGGCAGCATTATGGTAGATGACGATGATGTTTGACATTCTTTGGAAGCTGTCTGGACCACCTTGTGGACCTTTTTCATAACCTTCTCAGATTCTAGAGGCAAACATACTGAATCTGAAAACTCATCATAAAGTAGCAAGTTTAGCTGACACTGAAGAACTTCTTCTGTTAGTGCATTAGCTAGCCTTCTTGCTAATTTTTCAACATTATTATGTATGTCCTTGCAGATGTCCTTGAGATCTTTATTCTGGCAATATATTGCATAGAGAGGAGTGAACAACTTTATTGACCAACATTTTATGGACTTATATTATTTTAGTCATAAAAGGTGACTGATCTGAAGAAGGTATTTTAGTTATAGATGCCACGTTATGTATGGGTGGTATATTATCCATAATTATCTTTTTCTTGGAAGGTCTTTTATCCACAGACAGTTCTTTTTCCCTGAGAGGTACTTTGTGAACTGATGAAACATTATCTTCAGATGGAAGGAACTTGCTTCTTGATCTGGATTTAATACTTTAATTTGAGCATCAGAAAACTCCTTTAACAAGGAATCAATCAGCTTCATAGCCATGTCATAGAGTTCAGTTTGTTTTATATCATCGGTTACATTCTGACAAGCATCATGTGTATCCAGTGAGGAAGAAAAAATCAATTTGTTAACGATTTCAGAGATAACATCTTCTAAAAAGGTAGCAGGGAAAATCCTGGGTTTATTTTCTGGTAGGTTCTGAGGACTTTCCCGTTTTCCAGGTTGCCTTTTAGTCCCATTCTCTTCCTCTTTTGCAAGAGCATTTTGTTTAGCTGAATTCACTGAGGCAGGTTGTTCAAAATCCTTCCCACCTGCTTAAATTACATATGCTGCTTTTTCACCTAGGGGACTTATTTCTGAAACATCTCTGTAAGTACTTATAGTGCATTTTGGGCATGTTTAGAATGTAAGATCTGTTTGTCATCTGTATTTGGGTAAACTGGAGAACTGCTCCTCTTTTCTTGGATCTCTCTATTTCTCACCTTGGATTTCAAAGATGGTAATTCAAACGGTCTATCTTTTCCTAATGAACTTTCTTTTTTCCCGTCACTCTTCTTTTTAGCATCTATTTTAAAACTTGGTTCCAGGACAACTTTGTTTTCTGTATCATCTCTAGCTGGTGGACGATGTTGGTCTAGCTCATTACCTGGCCCTTTCTCATCTTTTTTAGCCACATGGTCTTTCTTCTTGATTTCATCCTTTGTAAGTGCTATAGCCAAATCCGGCCCCTGAATATCTTCTCACGCTGGTTGTTGTTGCAGTAAGTTTTGATACCTTCTCACCTTTTCCAATTGAACTTTCCTTTTTCTTTCATCCCCTTTCTTTTTCTTTGACACACCATCAACTGACTCTAATGCTATGGTAGTTAGTTTACTCTTCATAGTGCTACTTATATTACTATGTACTGGCTTCTGAATGATGCCTGTTTTCATCGATGTCTTCTTTCTCAAGTTCTCTTTTACATTAACTTCTCTACCATCTATTTCCAAAGTGTCCATTTTGTTTTTCAGGTCTAAGGTTAGGGGAATAAATGTAGATAATCGTTCTAGTGAAGAAGTGGGGCTCTCCCCCAGACTTCTGTTTATCTTTGTAAAGATTTTATATGGTAGGTGTTGAATTCTTTGCATGATGCATCTAGAAACAAAGAGGCAGAAGACCAGCTTCTTGAAAAATGTGGTTGAATCTTGAAAGCAGAGATTGCCTTCTTGGCTAAAGCAGCAATCAACTCTGTAACAATGTTACTTCTATCATGTTTTTGAACATTTTTAGATCCATATGTTTCTATGATCTCATCATACACAGAATTGCATACTTTCTTGACTATTTCTTTATCTATTGGTGGAAATGAAAACATTTTTTCAGCATTTGCTAGAACTTTAATTTCACTTTTTCTAACTTTGTCTAGTAGAGCATTTGCAAATTTTACAGCCAGGCCCATGATATTTGATATTACTTTATCCTTAGGATTTTCAGCAATACTTGATAGAATACAAAATTTGTGAACAAGGTCAATGACAACATCTTCCAAAAATTTAGCAGGGTATACAGAAGTCTGTGGGAAGGATTGTATTTTTTCTTTAATGGGATTCAAGAGTTCAGTGATATCATCATTTTTTGGGGAAGCTAATCTCCCAAGGAATGAGGCTCCTCTTTTGCATGTATCTTTCTGTACTTCATCTTCAAACTTAATTTTTTTGATAATATTGTTACATATGGAGTCAACAAAGTTATCAATTGTCCCTAATAGCAAATTTTCCATATGTTCCTCTGCCTTGGCAAATCTAATCCCATGTTCAGAAATTTGTTATATCATCTGATAGTTTTGAAGCTGCCTTCACAGCCTCATAATCTGGTGGTACCTCTTCCTCACTTGGTTCTATTTCAATTTCAGATGAAGGGAACATCTGTGTGAGAAGTGTGTAAATCATATGTTCTGAAAGGGAGTGAGGCAATACAGTGATGCATGATGGCAAGTCATGGCTATCTTCATTGATGGTGTTGAGTACATTTCTGATGATGTTCCCCGAGGGATGAATATGGAGAAGTTGCTAATTCTCCTGTAACTTATGACTCCACCTGATAATCATGAATTTCCTCTAACAGCAAATAATATATTTTTCCCCAAAACTGACAGCATCATTTTGTATAAGGTTAGGGGAATAAATGTAGATAATCGTTCTAGTGAAGAAGTGGGGCTCTCCCCCAGACTTCTGTTTATCTTTGTAAAGATTTTATATGGTAGGTGTTGAATTCTTTGCATGATGCATCTAGAAACAAAGAGGCAGAAGACCAGCTTCTTGAAAAATGTGGTTGAATCTTGAAAGCAGAGATTGCCTTCTTGGCTAAAGCAGCAATCAACTCTGTAACAATGTTACTTCTATCATGTTTTTGAACATTTTTAGATCCATATGTTTCTATGATCTCATCATACACAGAATTGCATACTTTCTTGACTATTTCTTTATCTATTGGTGGAAATGAAAACATTTTTTCAGCATTTGCTAGAACTTTAATTTCACTTTTTCTAACTTTGTCTAGTAGAGCATTTGCAAATTTTACAGCCAGGCCCATGATATTTGATATTACTTTATCCTTAGGATTTTCAGCAATACTTGATAGAATACAAAATTTGTGAACAAGGTCAATGACAACATCTTCCAAAAATTTAGCAGGGTATACAGAAGTCTGTGGGAAGGATTGTATTTTTTCTTTAATGGGATTCAAGAGTTCAGTGATATCATCATTTTTGGGTAAGCTAATCTCCCAAGGAATGAGGCTCCTCTTTTGCATGTATCTTTCTGTACTTCATCTTCAAACTTAATTTTTTTGATAATATTGTTACATATGGAGTCAACAAAGTTATCAATTGTCCCTAATAGCAAATTTTCCATATGTTCCTCTGCCTTGGCAAATCTAATCCCATGTTCAGAAATTTGTTATATCATCTGATAGTTTTGAAGCTGCCTTCACAGCCTCATAATCTGGTGGTACCTCTTCCTCACTTGGTTCTATTTCAATTTCAGATGAAGGGAACATCTGTGTGAGAAGTGTGTAAATCATATGTTCTGAAAGGGAGTGAGGCAATACAGTGATGCATGATGGCAAGTCATGGCTATCTTCATTGATGGTGTTGAGTACATTTCTGATGATGTTCCCCCCGGGAGGGATGAATATGGAGAAGTTGCTAATTCTCCTGTAACTTATGACTCCACCTGATAATCATGAATTTCCTCTAACAGCAAATAATATATTTTTCCCCAAAACTGACAGCATCATTTTGTATAACTCTATAAATATGAACCAGAGATTGATAATCATCTAGTATTTTTTCATAAATAATGTTGACAGCTTTTTAAACCATTTCTTTGGACCCTTCTGAGAAATAAAGATTTTCAAGAAAGTGATCTGCAACTAAAATCTGGGAAGTGCTGAATTCCTGAATAACTGACTTTACTAATCTTGTGACAATATCTGTAACATTGATTTTTAGTTTACATGGGTTTTCGGCAGCCAAGACATGTGAGAATATACAAATGATTTTGCCTAAAAGCTCAGAAATTACTTCCTCCAAAAAGACAGCTGAATTCACTATGAAAGATAATTCTCTTTGTTTAAGATCTGTTGGTTTCTGCTGATAAATTTGATCCATTATACAAGGAAGAGTTTTATCTCCAGGTAAAAAGGACTCATGATGATGGTTAAATATTCCCTTATTATATAACGTGGTATTTTTGTTACAGGTATATTACTTATGTCTTTTTTATCTTTTGGAAAAGATTGATATAGCTTTGAATGAGTAATGTCAGTATAGATGGCATCAACTATAGCCTGGATATCATTTTCTGAAATCACATTTTGTTTTCCAGTTCCATCTTTAATGATGCATATTGCATGTTTGGAAATTACTGCCATGATTTCATCAGTCAGTCTCACAACTGTGTTGCTGAAGTCTCAATGCAAAAGGTATGGGTCTTCTGCACTGCATTTCAATAGACTTACATGAGATGAAACCTGAGTGACTATTTTTCCAAATGTGTATGTGACAATATGGTAGTATATGCTGTACAAATCTGTCTTCGGAGTCTTGATTTACTGATTGTATAATGAACACTCTTTATCAAAGCATCAGCATTGAGTTTTGAATATGATTTGACAGGTAGCTTTGCTATGAAATATGGAAGAATTTGGAAATCAAAAACTTCAGCCAGGATAATTTTAGTTATCCTCTCAGCCAGCATCATGGTGTCACTGAAAGAGTCCTTCTTAGGTTCCAGTTCATATTCTTGTACAATGTTGCTATATGCTGTGTCGATCATTTTATCACTATGTCTCTATTTACTGGTGGCAAACACACTTGTTCCTTGGCATCTTTTAGAATACTAACGTGAACTTTTAGGAATTCTTCCGTTATCAAATATGTGAGTTTTTCAGTTTTTTCCAATAGTTCTTTTTCTGAATCTCTCATTGATTGTGTTTGCACAATACCTAATGCTCTGTGGAATATTTTACTTAAAACTCCAGAAACCACATCTTCCAAAAATGCTGAGGAGTAAACACTGGCAAAAAAACATTGTCTTCCTCTCATACTATCTAAATATGTATGTGATGAAGCAAGTGACAATTTTCCATACAAAAATGGATGAAGATGTTGTTGGCAGATATTTTTAGTGATAAAACCTGCTATTCTATCAATAAGAACTTTGTCACTGCTTGTGATATTGTGCTCAACTGCTTTTTGAGACCCAGAGTTCTGCCAGATATTTCTGAGTATGGAATCAATGAGATGTTGAGCTTCATCCTCGGAATAAACATTTGATATTTTGAGTGACTAAACAACCTGCTTTATACAAGGAAGAGTTTTATCTCCAGGTAAAAGGACTCATGATGATGGTTAAATATTCCCTTATTATATAACGTGGTATTTTTGTTACAGGTATATTACTTATGTTTTTTTTATCTTTTGGAAAAGATTGATATAGCTTTGAATGAGTAATGTCAGTATAGATGGCATCAACTATAGCCTGGATATCATTTTCTGAAATCACATTTTGTTTTCCAGTTCCATCTTTAATGATGCATATTGCATGTTTGGAAATTACTGCCATGATTTCATCAGTCAGTCTCACAACTGTGTTGCTGAAGTCTCAATGCAAAAGGTATGGGTCTTCTGCACTGCATTTCAATAGACTTACATGAGATGAAACCTGAGTGACTATTTTTCCAAATGTGTATGTGACAATATGGTAGTATATGCTGTACAAATCTGTCTTCGGAGTCTTGATTTACTGATTGTATAATGAACACTCTTTATCAAAGCATCAGCATTGAGTTTTGAATATGATTTGACAGGTAGCTTTGCTATGAAATATGGAAGAATTTGGAAATCAAAAACTTCAGCCAGGATAATTTTAGTTATCCTCTCAGCCAGCATCATGGTGTCACTGAAAGAGTCCTTCTTAGGTTCCAGTTCATATTCTTGTACAATGTTGCTATATGCTGTGTCGATCATTTTTATCACTATGTCTCTATTTACTGGTGGCAAACACACTTGTTCCTTGGCATCTTTTAGAATACTAACGTGAACTTTTAGGAATTCTTCCGTTATCAAATATGTGAGTTTTTCAGTTTTTTCCAATAGTTCTTTTTCTGAATCTCTCATTGATTGTGTTTGCACAATACCTAATGCTCTGTGGAATATTTTACTTAAAACTCCAGAAACCACATCTTCCAAAAAGGCTGAGGAGTAAACACTGGCAAAAAAAAAAACATTGTCTTCCTCTCATACTATCTAAATATGTATGTGATGAAGCAAGTGACAATTTTCCATACAAAAATGGATGAAGATGTTGTTGGCAGATATTTTTAGTGATAAAACCTGCTATTCTATCAATAAGAACTTTGTCACTGCTTGTGATATTGTGCTCAACTGCTTTTTGAGACCCAGAGTTCTGCCAGATATTTCTGAGTATGGAATCAATGAGATGTTGAGCTTCATCCTCGGAATAAACAGATTTGGTTTCATCTTCATCTTCTGCAAGTTGAATCTCATGTAGAGAAATTTTTGTCCTAATATCACTGATTAACTTTGATGAGAGCTCACTGATATTAATTCCTGATCTATCTTTTGGAGTTTTGCTGTATGGAACCATGTTTGATGCAGAAGGGAAGATTCTAGATAATAGTACTCTGATTATGTTTTCTAAAAATGTATATGGCAGCAAGGTGTTATATGAGGATGAATGCTGGCTGGACTGGGTAGGTTCAGTGATGTCTCTAAAAATGCTTTGAATGATATTCTCTGCTGTTAAAGTAGTATAGGAAGAAGCCGACAAATCTCCAGAAAACAGTGGATGGAAAAGATAATCAGAAATAGCTGCTACAATTAAATTGGTAATATTTTCTGCAAAAATATCACTGTCTTTGAGTTATTTCTTATCAAACTCAGGAGCCATCCCATGCTGTTTCAGAACATTCTAGTAAAGTAAATTGACAAGTTCATCCATGGTGTCTGTATTTACAGTGGAGAACGGCCACTCTTGGTCATCACAAAGAATGCAGATGTTAGCCTTGTTTTTAAAATGCTTGTTTATTAAGTTTACTATTTTTTTTTGGTTCATTTTATACAAGTCACACTCAGTGTTATATTTTGGATTTAAGACCTGTGAAAATAGTCTGGCAACAATTTTTTCTACAAATGCATTAGGATAAAAGCTCATACTTAGTGATGATGGCTTCTGGGGTCTGTGTGACCCTGTGACTTCACCAAGAGCCTCTTTAACCATATTTGATATTTCATCTAATGGAGACACTGAATGAGGCAAGCTCTCTTTACACAAAAAGGGTTGAAGATAATTTTCAATAATCTCTTGAATAATAAGACTGGCCAATTGGTCAACCAAAATTGGGCTATGGGTTTCTATACTTTTCTGTATTGAAGCAAGAGAACCAAACACCTGCAAAAGATTATTATAAACGGACTCCACCATATTTTGCAGGCTTTGTTCTGTATAGAGACATTGACAACCATATTTAGTGAGCCAAATCTTATATTTTGAAATGGCTAATAAAACCTTATTTATTATATAGGTGGATAGTTCCTTACAATCTAAAGTCATTAAGTGTTTCTTTCCTAAGCATGAAGCCTTGCTGGGTGGAGGAATGAGCTGACATAATAGTCTTCTGGTGACATCTTCTAAAAATGAATATGATTGCAAGGTAGTATATTTCTGTTGACATTGACAATTAAGTTCACTCAGGTTGTTTTGGAGTTTCTGTAGGATATTTTCAGTTTTGAGAGAGTAATATGAATTGGGCTTAAGCTTTTTCACAATGCACCATGGAAGCTGGTAGTCTAAACTCTCTTTCAATATGATTAGTTATCTGTTCTGCTATTGATATGGTGGCATAAGCCAGATGATTGCCACAGGTAGCTTGCAATGTATAGTCACATGATACATCATTATAAACAGAGTCAACAGTCTTGCTAACAGTTTCTTTATAGATTTGTGGAAAACACATCTTTTCTTCAGCATCTCATAAAACAGTGACTTCAGCATTATTAAACTCATTCACCATGGAGTTGATATCTAAGATATTCATCTCATTAAGCTGGGCTTCAGTGATATTTACATTTTTGCCCTGCACTGAGGTGGTGAGATTAAGAAAAGTATCTGTAATTATTTCCTCCAGAAATGTGGCACAGTACATGCCTGTGGCACAGTATCATGCTTCCTGGATATTGCATTTTAATAAAGGCTGTTGGCTTTTTTCCTGACCCTCGAAGAGGAGGTAGAGATGGGAATTTCCTAAATTGCTTACTACAATAAGATAAGCTGGGCCTTTGAACTTCACCAAGAGCCTCTTTAACCATATTTGATATTTCATCTAATGGAGACACTGAATGAGGCAAGCTCTCTTTACACAAAAAGGGTTGAAGATAATTTTCAATAATCTCTTGAATAATAAGACTGGCCAATTGGTCAACCAAAATTGGGCTATGGGTTTCTATACTTTTCTGTATTGAAGCAAGAGAACCAAACACCTGCAAAAGATTATTATAAACGGACTCCACCATATTTTGCAGGCTTTGTTCTGTATAGAGACATTGACAACCATATTTAGTGAGCCAAATCTTATATTTTGAAATGGCTAATAAAACCTTATTTATTATATAGGTGGATAGTTCCTTACAATCTAAAGTCATTAAGTGTTTCTTTCCTAAGCATGAAGCCTTGCTGGGTGGAGGAATGAGCTGACATAATAGTCTTCTGGTGACATCTTCTAAAAATGAATATGATTGCAAGGTAGTATATTTCTGTTGACATTGACAATTAAGTTCACTCAGGTTGTTTTGGAGTTTCTGTAGGATATTTTCAGTTTTGAGAGAGTAATATGAATTGGGCTTAAGCTTTTTCACAATGCACCATGGAAGCTGGTAGTCTAAACTCTCTTTCAATATGATTAGTTATCTGTTCTGCTATTGATATGGTGGCATAAGCCAGATGATTGCCACAGGTAGCTTGCAATGTATAGTCACATGATACATCATTATAAACAGAGTCAACAGTCTTGCTAACAGTTTCTTTATAGATTTGTGGAAAACACATCTTTTCTTCAGCATCTCATAAAACAGTGACTTCAGCATTATTAAACTCATTCACCATGGAGTTGATATCTAAGATATTCATCTCATTAAGCTGGGCTTCAGTGATATTTACATTTTTGCCCTGCACTGAGGTGGTGAGATTAAGAAAAGTATCTGTAATTATTTCCTCCAGAAATGTGGCACAGTACATGCCTGTGGCACAGTATCATGCTTCCTGGATATTGCATTTTAATAAAGGCTGTTGGCTTTTTACCTGACCCTCGAAGAGGAGGTAGAGATGGGAATTTCCCTAAAAATTGCTTACTACAAGAGGTTTGCATTTTTGAATGAATCACCCTAAGATTATTCAATGGCCCTGGCAGAAGTCTGCTTTCAGAATTCATGGACTGTACAGAGGTTTTACCTTGTCTTAATTCTTTTAATTCTGGCCTTTTTGCTTTGGAGAAACTAGGTCTCTCGCTTGCCTGATATGTTGAATGCTTGTTTGTAAGTGGTAGGCTTCTGGGAGGTTGCTGTATACTACATGACATTTTTTCCATTAAGGATTTTACGAAGCTATGAGAAATAATACTAAGCACAGATTCATGGTCTATTTCTGCCAGATTTTCCAAAAGTTCTGACATGTCATATCCTTCAAATAGTAAGCCAGAGTCTACTGATAGCAAACAATAATCCTCTATATTTTGAAGTATGTTGCACAGTTGGCATCCTGTTGATATTTTATCAGAAAGAGGACTGTTGGTAAAGAAATTGTTTGTTGTACATTCTTCCAAGAGTATTCTAATAAGTTTCTCAAACACAACATTCAGAAGAAAAGTTGATTTAGGGGACAGTCCTAGGTCATTTCTAGGAATTCTATGAATTTGTGGGTTATTTGAGGATAGGCACATTTTTCTTGCTGTTTTACCAGAAAGTGTATCACAATTGGGGTATTCATCTGGCAGAAACAAATTTAAAACAATATTGAGGGTTTCCTGATTGCCACAGGTAGCTTGCAATGTATAGTCACATGATACATCATTATAAACAGAGTCAACAGTCTTGCTAACAGTTTCTTTATAGATTTGTGGAAAACACATCTTTTCTTCAGCATCTCATAAAACAGTGACTTCAGCATTATTAAACTCATTCACCATGGAGTTGATATCTAAGATATTCATCTCATTAAGCTGGGCTTCAGTGATATTTACATTTTTGCCCTGCACTGAGGTGGTGAGATTAAGAAAAGTATCTGTAATTATTTCCTCCAGAAATGTGGCACAGTACATGCCTGTGGCACAGTATCATGCTTCCTGGATATTGCATTTTAATAAAGGCTGTTGGCTTTTTACCTGACCCTCGAAGAGGAGGTAGAGATGGGAATTTCCCTAAAAATTGCTTACTACAAGAGGTTTGCATTTTTGAATGAATCACCCTAAGATTATTCAATGGCCCTGGCAGAAGTCTGCTTTCAGAATTCATGGACTGTACAGAGGTTTTACCTTGTCTTAATTCTTTTAATTCTGGCCTTTTTGCTTTGGAGAAACTAGGTCTCTCGCTTGCCTGATATGTTGAATGCTTGTTTGTAAGTGGTAGGCTTCTGGGAGGTTGCTGTATACTACATGACATTTTTTCCATTAAGGATTTTACGAAGCTATGAGAAATAATACTAAGCACAGATTCATGGTCTATTTCTGCCAGATTTTCCAAAAGTTCTGACATGTCATATCCTTCAAATAGTAAGCCAGAGTCTACTGATAGCAAACAATAATCCTCTATATTTTGAAGTATGTTGCACAGTTGGCATCCTGTTGATATTTTATCAGAAAGAGGACTGTTGGTAAAGAAATTGTTTGTTGTACATTCTTCCAAGAGTATTCTAATAAGTTTCTCAAACACAACATTCAGAAGAAAAGTTGATTTAGGGGACAGTCCTAGGTCATTTCTAGGAATTCTATGAATTTGTGGGTTATTTGAGGATAGGCACATTTTTCTTGCTGTTTTACCAGAAAGTGTATCACAATTGGGGTATTCATCTGGCAGAAACAAATTTAAAACAATATTGAGGGTTTCCCTGGTGGTCCAGTGGGTAAGGACACTGCCTTGCAGTGCAAGGGGCACTGGTTCAATCCCTGGCCTGGGAAGATCCCACGTGCTGCGGAGCGGCTGGACTGATGTGTCTAATTACCGAGCCGGAGCTCTGGAGCACATGCGCCCAGAGCCGGGGCTCTGCAATGACAGAGGCCACCATGATGGGAGGCCCACAAGAGCCTAAGAACAAAGACAGATGAAAATAGAGAAATGAAAGACAAATAGAAGTGGCTCGCCCACTCCCTCCCTCCCCAACCCGCATCCCCCCCAAATAAAATAAATAAATAAATGTTTAAAAAATATATATTGAAAATTTTGTTGATGGCTTCTTTGGATTCAGGAGTTCTTAGACTGCCAACCAGAGTGTCTAACTTACATGCTAGAGAATTTAGTTTATTTTTCTGTACCAGTTGATTAAGTTGGAGAGTAGGAGCTGATTTCCAACCTCTGGCACTATCTGTTTTTTCATAGTTTTGGTTTTGTTGCAAACAGGTAAGCTGTGACTTTTAGGTGTGAAGGATGATTTGTTTTTGCTTTTACTGTCAAGATGGTGATTTATTCCTATTTGGACAGAACATGGATCACTCCTATTAAGAGATCCTGAAAGAGATCGTTGAAGTCAGGCACAGCTGCTTTGGGGCGATATATTTTGTTTTCACAGAAACCACTGTTGTAATGTCTCCCTTTAAAATGTCATTATTTAAAAGGATTTGAATAATATTTTCAGTTATTCCAGAAACCACTGTTGTATATGTCTACTGATAGCAAACAATAATCCTCTATATTTTGAAGTATGTTGCACAGTTGGCATCCTGTTGATATTTTATCAGAAAGAGGACTGTTGGTAAAGAAATTGTTTGTTGTACATTCTTCCAAGAGTATTCTAATAAGTTTCTCAAACACAACATTCAGAAGAAAAGTTGATTTAGGGGACAGTCCTAGGTCATTTCTAGGAATTCTATGAATTTGTGGGTTATTTGAGGATAGGCACATTTTTCTTGCTGTTTTACCAGAAAGTGTATCACAATTGGGGTATTCATCTGGCAGAAACAAATTTAAAACAATATTGAGGGTTTCCCTGGTGGTCCAGTGGGTAAGGACACTGCCTTGCAGTGCAAGGGGCACTGGTTCAATCCCTGGCCTGGGAAGATCCCACGTGCTGCGGAGCGGCTGGACTGATGTGTCTAATTACCGAGCCGGAGCTCTGGAGCACATGCGCCCAGAGCCGGGGCTCTGCAATGACAGAGGCCACCATGATGGGAGGCCCACAAGAGCCTAAGAACAAAGACAGATGAAAATAGAGAAATGAAAGACAAATAGAAGTGGCTCGCCCACTCCCTCCCTCCCCAACCCGCATCCCCCCCAAATAAAATAAATAAATAAATGTTTAAAAAATATATATTGAAAATTTTGTTGATGGCTTCTTTGGATTCAGGAGTTCTTAGACTGCCAACCAGAGTGTCTAACTTACATGCTAGAGAATTTAGTTTATTTTTCTGTACCAGTTGATTAAGTTGGAGAGTAGGAGCTGATTTCCAACCTCTGGCACTATCTGTTTTTTCATAGTTTTGGTTTTGTTGCAAACAGGTAAGCTGTGACTTTTAGGTGTGAAGGATGATTTGTTTTTGCTTTTACTGTCAAGATGGTGATTTATTCCTATTTGGACAGAACATGGATCACTCCTATTAAGAGATCCTGAAAGAGATCGTTGAAGTCAGGCACAGCTGCTTTGGGGCGATATATTTTGTTTTCACAGAAACCACTGTTGTAATGTCTCCCTTTAAAATGTCATTATTTAAAAGGATTTGAATAACGATCTCAGAAATGTTTGAAGCAAGTCCTCCAATAGAAATTAACCAACTCTCAAATGCTTGGCAATGAACTAAAATAAACTTGCTACAAGTTGTGTCTTCATTTTCCAGTGATTTCTCTTTTGTTCCACCATCTTCAGTGCAATCAGAAATGCTTGAAATTATATAGGAAATAACCAATTCAGTGAGATGTTCACAAAACTCATAAAGTGAAGAATCAGTGTCTATGTTTCTTGGAGGCTATTTTGATTCATATTTTTTGCTTAACAGTGTAGATCTAACAGACACTTTTTCGTTAACAGGACCTTGAAACAGAAAACATTGGCACTTTTTAAACATGCATTAAGGAACAATGTTGATCATTCAAAATACTCACAATATTTTATATATGAATTACACTTTGGGTGTACTTCACACAAAAAATAGAAAAACCTAATCAAGAAAGGAACTGAGGGCTTCCCTGGTGGTCCAGTGGGTAAGGACACCACTATGCAGTGCAAGGGGTGCTGGTTTGATCTCTGGCCTGGAAAGATCCCACGTGCCACGGAGCGGCTGGACAGATGTGTCCAACTGCCGAGCTGGAGCTCTGGAGCGCATGCGCCCAGAGCCAGTGCTCTGCAGAGAGAGAGGCCAACGCAATGGGAGGCCCATACAGGTCAAAAAACAAAGATGAATGAAAAACAAATCAATGAAAGACCAATAGAAGTGGCCAAAAATAAAAAAAAAGAAAGAAAGAAAGGAAGTGAGTTTTCTTCAAATCTTTATTTCCCACCTGTGGAATCTTTTTCTGTGGGAAGCCCTTTTAGAATTCTAATCTCTAACTGCTGGTTTCTTCCTTGGATAGCTATGTTGCTTTAAGAAGCTGGAAATCCTGGGGCAGAGAAATGATTTCTAGCTTTTACTGTTACAAGACCCTAGAGTGATTCCAGTGACATTTAGAGATCTCATATAATTCTTAAAAACATTCTTGGCTATTCAGCTAACTATCCTATTTGGTACTAAGTAATATATAATAAACAGCTGAACAGAATGAAACATCTGATGTTTGAATGTGCTTGATATATAAAAGTGGATATTTCATATGGTTTCAACACAATTTTATATACATATAAGAATTCATAGAAAGGGAGTGCAGACATCATACTCATAAGCATGGGTTTAGCGAATTATATCTAAACAGACTTTAGGTCAGAATGGAACAAGAACAGAAAAAAATTCAATGCCACTGTTCTTATAAACAATCATCAAAAGTTGCAAAGACTTTGACTGTATATCTCAAAAAGAAGTTGCAGAATTAAATTCAATTAACTATATATGAAGTCTGACTATAATTTAAGAAGTCGTTTTTCAAAGAACTTAAAAAAAAACCTCTTGGAACTTCTGTTTAAGAATTGCCTTTAAAGCAGTTTATGTCTGAAAGCAAGACATCATTTCATAGCCATACCTCATGCCCAACCAAAATATCCCACTTTAAAATATGCCCATTTAATTTCATCTATAGATAGGAAAAACTGAAAAACACTTCTCCATATACAAATTATGTAAATGGGTAACATTTTTTTCTTTTAGCATGTTACCCAGTTGAAAAACACACAGGTGGACAAACAGCCACCCGAAATCTAAGGCTGTTTTCAGAGACATGGTGAATGTAGTCTCTTGCATGTGAAGGTTAAAAAAAAAAAAATTCTTACAATTGTCATTGACTTTTTTTCCTCTTAAAATGAACTTTTTACAAGGACACTTGGGAGAGGACACTCTTCTTTCACAGCTGGATCAAAATGACTAAAGACTTGGTCTTCACTTCTGGAAGATGATAGTTTAAGCTGTGATTTGAGTCCTTCCATTGGCTCTATGGTTTTAGCTGAAACACCTGCAGAGTATCTGACATATGAAGGTATATCTGAGGAAGTCTTGTCCTTTATTTTCATGTCTTCCTCTGAATAAGACAACAAGCCAGGGATTTGTGGAAGACCATCCCAGCAGCTAATTCCCTTTGGTTTTGAAGTAAATATTCCCATTCCAATTGTAAATCTGGAGTGATTAATGGTACTGGCATTTTTAACTCCTTGGAGCAGATTTTCCTTTGGATGGCTCTTGATCATCAACTCACAGAAATAAGTGCACTGGTCCATCAGCGTGCCAATGATCTGACTTGCTACAATGTTTTCTTCAAATATGCAAATTGAAGGTGGTTCCTCTTGGCAATTTTGTCTAATGTGTCTTATGAAAAAAGTTCATAGAAAAGTGCAGACATCATACTCATAAGCATGGGTTTAGCGAATTATATCTAAACAGACTTTAGGTCAGAATGGAACAAGAACAGAAAAAAATTCAATGCCACTGTTCTTATAAACAATCATCAAAAGTTGCAAAGACTTTGACTGTATATCTCAAAAAGAAGTTGCAGAATTAAATTCAATTAACTATATATGAAGTCTGACTATAATTTAAGAAGTCGTTTTTCAAAGAACTTAAAAAAAAACCTCTTGGAACTTCTGTTTAAGAATTGCCTTTAAAGCAGTTTATGTCTGAAAGCAAGACATCATTTCATAGCCATACCTCATGCCCAACCAAAATATCCCACTTTAAAATATGCCCATTTAATTTCATCTATAGATAGGAAAAACTGAAAAACACTTCTCCATATACAAATTATGTAAATGGGTAACATTTTTTTCTTTTAGCATGTTACCCAGTTGAAAAACACACAGGTGGACAAACAGCCACCCGAAATCTAAGGCTGTTTTCAGAGACATGGTGAATGTAGTCTCTTGCATGTGAAGGTTAAAAAAAAAAAAATTCTTACAATTGTCATTGACTTTTTTTCCTCTTAAAATGAACTTTTTACAAGGACACTTGGGAGAGGACACTCTTCTTTCACAGCTGGATCAAAATGACTAAAGACTTGGTCTTCACTTCTGGAAGATGATAGTTTAAGCTGTGATTTGAGTCCTTCCATTGGCTCTATGGTTTTAGCTGAAACACCTGCAGAGTATCTGACATATGAAGGTATATCTGAGGAAGTCTTGTCCTTTATTTTCATGTCTTCCTCTGAATAAGACAACAAGCCAGGGATTTGTGGAAGACCATCCCAGCAGCTAATTCCCTTTGGTTTTGAAGTAAATATTCCCATTCCAATTGTAAATCTGGAGTGATTAATGGTACTGGCATTTTTAACTCCTTGGAGCAGATTTTCCTTTGGATGGCTCTTGATCATCAACTCACAGAAATAAGTGCACTGGTCCATCAGCGTGCCAATGATCTGACTTGCTACAATGTTTTCTTCAAATATGCAAATTGAAGGTGGTTCCTCTTGGCAATTTTGTCTAATGTGTTCTTAATTATACTAAGCATGTCATTGACAGTTTTCTTTTTTTAAACATTTATTTTTTATTTATTTATCTTTTGGGGGGTCGGGTTGGGGAGGGAGGGGGACAGGCAGGCCACTTCTATTGGTCTTTCATTTCTCTATTTTCATCCGTCTTTGTCCTTTGGCTCCCGTGGGCCTCCCATCGCGGTGGCGTCTGTCGTTGCAGAGCGCCGGCTCTGGGCGCATGCGCTCCAGAGCTCTGGCTCGGTAATTGGACACATTTGTCCAGCCGCTCCGCGGCACGTGGGATCTTCCCAGGCCAGGGATCGAACCGGTGCCCCTTGCACTGCAAGGCGGTGTCCTTACCCACTGGACCATCAGGGGAAGCCCTGTCATTGACAGTTTTAACAGTATAAGTAAGCAATTCTGAATTGAAAAAGTAGAGCTGTTGAAGGGCATTGTCAATGTTTTCCTGGGAAATTATACTATGTGATTTAGATTCATCAGGAAATTTAGTCAGTGTTTGTAACTTGGGAAATACCGTTTTCATTGGTGGTTTCTGTTGAACAGCAAAGAAGTTTTCAATGGGTGTTCTCACAATTTCAGAAAAAGCAAAAGTTGACACATATTTAAACTGTACATCTGCAAATGACTCTAAGGTGTTCAGAATCCCTTCTAAGATCTCTTGAGCAATTTGGTGGCCAGAGATCCCCAGTGTTTTGTTTTTCAACTTTGTGTTATAAGTTGGTACCTTGTTGAGATTGTGTGTTCTTAAGGAACTACATTTTCTTCTAGCAGCAGCTTCTTTCTTGCTTTCTAGTATTTCTTTACTATATATTGTTAACATCTGAGTCAAGAAGCACAACTCTAATTTTTCAAATAGTTTTTTAATGATTTCCTGGCCAAATATATTTATTTGTGCTTGGGAATCCTCAACTCTAGAAACAGCTCTTTTAAAATTATGGTGCCTGGTTTCACAGGGCTCAAGTAATCATAAATTTAAAAGTGAAACAGATTGTTATAATTCTTTGGCTTTCACTGAAATTTCATTCAAAAAAGCCTTAGCCTATCATCGATAAGTTTCTATTTTTCATTATCCATATTGCTTGATTCTGTTTGTCGTTTGTCAAACATCTGTTTAAAAGTATCTTCTTTGGGAAAGATTTTTTCTAGTTGTGCAGAAACATTCTCCAGAGAGAAATGGTCTTCTGAATTTGCAGCAGAGGTTGTACTAAAATACCCCAGTGGAAGTTTGAGATCATCTGAATGTGAGCCTTCTATTGAACTGGCCAAATTGTTATTTGTACCATATAGTCCTTGCAAAACTGCATTCACTATTCCACTTGCTATCTCAATTTGATCAGAAGGTAAAATGTTTACATTTACCATTGCTCTATTTTGCCCCACCTCGAAATCTACTCACAATTGCTTCTATGTCCCTCGCATAAATTTTTAGTTCTTCAGTGGGGAGTTTTGCTCTCAGTGAGGGATTTTTGACAACCCCAATTGATAGCAGTTGTGGGAGCACAACGGAAATCTTGGAATGGCTGCCTTTTAGAGTCTTCTCTCTAGGACCTAACTTGTTTTTTTTTTTTTTTTAAGATTTATTTATTTATTTTATTTATTTTGGGCAGGGGTCGAGTTGGGGAGGGAGGGGAGCGGGCCGGCCACTTCTATTGGTCTTTCATTTATCCATTCTCATCCGTCTTTGTTCTTTGGCTCCTGTGGGCCTCCCATCGCGGTGGCCTCTGTTGTCACAGAGCACTGGCTCTGGGCTCACGCGCTCCAGAGCTCCAGCTCGGTGATTGGACACATCAGTCCAGCCGCTCCGCGGCATGTGGGATCTTCCCAGGCCAGGGATTGAACCGGCGCCCCTTGCACTGCAAGGCAGTGTCCTTACCCACTAGACCACCAGGGGAAGCCCCCTAACTTGGTTTTGCTTTGGGCTTTAGTTCCACTAGTTCCTAGCTGGGGTTTTGTTCCAAACTTAGCCAAAGAGGTAACTTTTGATTTGGTTTTAAAATTTGTCTTAACACTTGCCTTAAGGCTGCCCTTGGGGCTAGCTTTAGAACTGCATGGCCTTAGAATTATCAGTTCCAGAACCCAGTTCAGCAAATCAAAATCTGTGAGCTTTTTATGCCTATCATCGATAAGTTTCTATTTTTCATTATCCATATTGCTTGATTCTGTTTGTCGTTTGTCAAACATCTGTTTAAAAGTATCTTCTTTGGGAAAGATTTTTTCTAGTTGTGCAGAAACATTCTCCAGAGAGAAATGGTCTTCTGAATTTGCAGCAGAGGTTGTACTAAAATACCCCAGTGGAAGTTTGAGATCATCTGAATGTGAGCCTTCTATTGAACTGGCCAAATTGTTATTTGTACCATATAGTCCTTGCAAAACTGCATTCACTATTCCACTTGCTATCTCAATTTGATCAGAAGGTAAAATGTTTACATTTACCATTGCTCTATTTTGCCCCACCTCGAAATCTACTCACAATTGCTTCTATGTCCCTCGCATAAATTTTTAGTTCTTCAGTGGGGAGTTTTGCTCTCAGTGAGGGATTTTTGACAACCCCAATTGATAGCAGTTGTGGGAGCACAACGGAAATCTTGGAATGGCTGCCTTTTAGAGTCTTCTCTCTAGGACCTAACTTGTTTTTTTTTTTTTTTAAGATTTATTTATTTATTTTATTTATTTTGGGCAGGGGTCGAGTTGGGGAGGGAGGGGAGCGGGCCGGCCACTTCTATTGGTCTTTCATTTATCCATTCTCATCCGTCTTTGTTCTTTGGCTCCTGTGGGCCTCCCATCGCGGTGGCCTCTGTTGTCACAGAGCACTGGCTCTGGGCTCACGCGCTCCAGAGCTCCAGCTCGGTGATTGGACACATCAGTCCAGCCGCTCCGCGGCATGTGGGATCTTCCCAGGCCAGGGATTGAACCGGCGCCCCTTGCACTGCAAGGCAGTGTCCTTACCCACTAGACCACCAGGGGAAGCCCCCTAACTTGGTTTTGCTTTGGGCTTTAGTTCCACTAGTTCCTAGCTGGGGTTTTGTTCCAAACTTAGCCAAAGAGGTAACTTTTGATTTGGTTTTAAAATTTGTCTTAACACTTGCCTTAAGGCTGCCCTTGGGGCTAGCTTTAGAACTGCATGGCCTTAGAATTTCATCAGATTGACCTTTAGGGGAGGAATTCTCTTCTAGATTCAGCAAATCAAAATCTGTGATCTTTTTGAGAACCTTTTGAACCAACTGTTCACCCAGTTGCAATGGAGAAAATTGCAATAAGGTGTTTTCCAATGAACTGACACTTCCAGTGCTCATGTAAGGATAAATGTGTGGTATCACAGGTTTCAGGGGGAATACTGCTTTTTTATGCGTGTTTCAGTTCTCTAAAGCATGATGGATTCATCAGTAATCTATCACTGCCAAATGTTTCCATTTCTCCCCTGGTCTCACCATTTTCATATAAAGAGATGATAATTACAGAGAACATTTTTCTGAAAACACTTGCAACTATATCATTTGCCACACTGCTTATATGTGACTGGAAAGCTGTTTTTCGTTGTGATGTTTTAATTTTAGAATCAGATGTAAAGTGGGGGAGTTCATTAAATGGAGAACAATGATCTGTGTCTTCTAGTACCCTTTGATATGCCTTCTTTAAAATTTCCTTAACTACACTTAGCAAAGAATTTTTTTTCTTGTCCAGATTTTCCATTTCTAAGTATTTCTTCCAATGTCTTTCTCTGATTTTTCACCTCTGATATAATTTGGTTTTCACCTGAGTATTTTGAAAAGAGAGACAGTTCAGTGTTGTCTTCCATTTTTATTTGAACTGGCAATGTTTCATTTTTTTGTATAGCTATTTGAGTGAAAAGACCAGGGTCCTGCTTTGAATAAAAGCCACTTGCATTTAAAGATCTTTTATTATGTAAACTCTTTAAGGTATTGTTGACAGTTTCACTTGCAATGATGTTTTCTTGAAGTATTGTTTTGATATGTATACATCTTTTGGATTTCTAGGTCTATGTCATTTTTTATAAGCATCAAAATGGTATTGGTAATTAGGTCAGCATATTCCTTAAGACTAGATTATGATATATGAATTGCAGGTCCACGGTTTTCTCTGTAATTAACTGGTGTGTCATTTGTGACTTCTTGAGTGAGAATGGTTTTAGGTGTTGATATTTTTGGAATAGTCACATCTAATGGCATTTTGTTTGATTCAAGAAATACACTGTCATCTTATTTACAGTTTGTAAATTCTGAGCCAACATATGTTTTTTTCACTTGTCTCAGAATCAAGAATAAATAGCAAATCTATTCTTTCTGTGGTAAAAGATTTTAATCTATTCAAAATAGTTTTAGTAATAAAGTGAGCATTTTCCTTAGATGGATTTGGATTAGATTTCTTGACATCTTCCTTAAGTACAGTTCTCTGATTTTTGTCAGAAGAAGCTGATTTTGGCTGTACATCTCTTCCCTTTCTTGCAGATGGAAATCTCTGCATTTTCCTTACGTTCGTGGATTCTATAACAGGAGATTGCTTTTGTTTTGACCTTTCATTCATTGACTTTATAAGAAGAAGTTGATGCTCTGCCCTTTTATTCACTGAGTCTTTAATAGTGGATTGCTGATGCTCTGCTTTGGAAAAGGCATCAGAAAATGCCAAAGACAATCTTGGAGAAATGGAATCTTTTGCAATGATGCGAAGCATGACAGCAGAAGTGAGATTCTGAAGTACAATATTCACCATATCATTGGAAATCATAGCAACATATTCCTTAGGAACTAAAAGTGTAAGAATAGCCTATGCATATACTCGGGATCCCTTTCAGAGTTTGTTTCTAAATGTCTCCCACTGATATTACATTTAAGAGCAGATACAGTAAGTGGGAGATTATTCTTATCTATTGTTTCCTCACAGATGTCAATTAAAATACCTTCAACAATATCTAGTATTTGAAATTGAGTTTTTTTACGATAGTCACTTTTATTGAACAGCTTTTCAACAATATCTTCTGGTGGATCTGGATCAGTCTCTCTGTCAAATACATTTTCTTCATATTTGCCTTTAGTAGAGACAATATCTAACATTGTGCTAACAACCTGACTTGGAATACTTTCAGAAGCCACAACACTCTGAGATAAGAATGGACTTTTTATGCCTTTATCTAGTTTATGTTTGATTCCTTGTAAAATCTGTCTAGCCACTTCATTTGCATACGTATTTAATTTAGACACACTCAGTTGACATATTGAGGTGGTCTTTCCTGATTTATCATGATCCACTGAGCAGGAAAATTGGTCTTCAGAATATGAATCTTTGGTTGGTAAGCGTGGTTAGTTTGAAGCAATCTCATCCTGCTGTGAAGGTAAAGCCTCTGGAACTGTAACATTGGTGTGAGAACAAAGGAGAGCCTTTACTTTGGAAGCAGCAAATGTTTCTAAATTTGTTAATAGTGACTGTATAATATCTTCAACTACATCTATTTTGGTTAGTTTACCAATATTGAACTTGGACTGAAGTATATCTGGATTTCTGTCCAGTGCAGTGAAATCAACAGGGGACTTACCTCCATGGGTATGTTTAGGCAAAGAACTATCTGCTAGAAAGGTGATAGTATTATACCTATTTTCATTTTCATTTCTGTCATTCATAATATAGCAGAATAAAGTTTCTGAAATATAGTTCTAATGACATTATCTGCAACAATGCTTACATCTGCTTCAGATACTAAAGGGCCTATTGTTTTATCCAGGGATTGAACAGATGTTTGAGCAAATGGCTCATCACTAGCATGAGGAATGTCACATACATGGGACTGGGGAAGAGGAAACACCTTTAGTTGACCAATTAAATCATTCTGAAAAATTTCATTCAAAATAATTCTTATAATGGGCACAAGTGGGGACTTTTGTGGCTCTTTGAGTTCTACTTCAAAAATTTTTAGTGTTCTTTCTAGTTCCTATTGCTTAAGAGAATCTGATTTAGGTTCATCTTCTGTTGGTATTTCCTCCCCAGATCTTTCCTCTGTATCTGCAGGATCTTCTGGATGTGAATCAGGGTCAGCTCCTCCAGGAAGAAAATTTCCATAGACTGACCTATATCTATAATATTCAATGCCTCTCTCTTCTAGTTGCGGTTCATAGAACATATCTGGAGAAGTCTCATCTAAAATGAAATTGACTAAACTCTTAAGCATTTCTTTCTCTTATAGTGGCTTGCTTATACATGTTTCCAAATCTGACAAGCTCGCGTTTAATTTAGTTTGAAGAGCTCTCAAAATAGTACTTGACACTTTCTTTGAGTGCTTGTATAAAGTCAACTGCGATTGTATTTCATGTGTATTATAACAAATGTTGGTATTTTCACTTTCACAGTATATCTTGTTCTTTTTATTTCCACTGATTATAGCACCCAGAGTTTCTAAATTTCTATTGGCAAACACTTCTAACATAACACAAACCATTGCAAAGATGTCTGAAGCCATGGTTTTCAGTTTATTCAGATGCTTTTCTTTTGTGGTTCCAATTTGGGGGACAGGAGTTTTCCCCTTGTTGTTAGTTACTTCTTGACTACCTGGCCAAGTCACACTGGATGCTATACTTGAGATTATATCATAGCATCTGCTCATTTCCTCAAGAAGCAAAGCAAACGATAGGCTTTCAGTGTCAGTATGCTCTGAGATAGCTTCAAATTTTGAATTTTGGAAAATGCCATCTATCTCAACACCACATAATTTTGACACAATAACTTCTAGAATTGCATGAGAAATTATCTTAATATTAGACCGCAGTTTACTGGTTGTTTTTAAATTTTCATTGATTCTCTCTGGGTTTTGGTCATCAGATAAGGGAGAATGTGGATGGTCTCCTATTGCATAACATATCATACGAGATGTCTCCAATCCTATGTAACACTTGGAATCTAGTACATTGGTGAACTTCCTCCTACATGGAAGGCAATGAGAAGGCATAAGTTTTTGTTGATCAGTGCCAGCAGTTCCCTGTGGGGTTTTAGACCTTGGCTTATCTGAAGGGAGTAAAATATTGCTTTTATCTATGCTTCCACTTAACATCTCACAAATGCAAGTTGCTAATGAACTTGTCATAATGTCATTATTCAGCTTCGTGACAACATTGTCAGCAAGACATATTGTACCTCTAAAGTTCCTGGGAGGGCTACTTTTCCTAAGATTTAGATTTTTATTGTTGTATTATAGTTCTTTCTGGGTAGCATCCAGAATAATTTATCACTTTAGCTGTGAAAGTACTAATTTATAAGTCAAAACTTGCCAAAAAATTGAAATTTCATTTTTTTGTGTTTTATATTTAATCTGACAAGCTCGCGTTAATTTAGTTTGAAGAGCTCTCAAAATAGTACTTGACACTTTCTTTGAGTGCTTGTATAAAGTCAACTGCGATTGTATTTCATGTGTATTATAACAAATGTTGGTATTTTCACTTTCACAGTATATCTTGTTCTTTTTATTTCCACTGATTATAGCACCCAGAGTTTCTAAATTTCTATTGGCAAACACTTCTAACATAACACAAACCATTGCAAAGATGTCTGAAGCCATGGTTTTCAGTTTATTCAGATGCTTTTCTTTTGTGGTTCCAATTTGGGGGACAGGAGTTTTCCCCTTGTTGTTAGTTACTTCTTGACTACCTGGCCAAGTCACACTGGATGCTATACTTGAGATTATATCATAGCATCTGCTCATTTCCTCAAGAAGCAAAGCAAACGATAGGCTTTCAGTGTCAGTATGCTCTGAGATAGCTTCAAATTTTGAATTTTGGAAAATGCCATCTATCTCAACACCACATAATTTTGACACAATAACTTCTAGAATTGCATGAGAAATTATCTTAATATTAGACCGCAGTTTACTGGTTGTTTTTAAATTTTCATTGATTCTCTCTGGGTTTTGGTCATCAGATAAGGGAGAATGTGGATGGTCTCCTATTGCATAACATATCATACGAGATGTCTCCAATCCTATGTAACACTTGGAATCTAGTACATTGGTGAACTTCCTCCTACATGGAAGGCAATGAGAAGGCATAAGTTTTTGTTGATCAGTGCCAGCAGTTCCCTGTGGGGTTTTAGACCTTGGCTTATCTGAAGGGAGTAAAATATTGCTTTTATCTATGCTTCCACTTAACATCTCACAAATGCAAGTTGCTAATGAACTTGTCATAATGTCATTATTCAGCTTCGTGACAACATTGTCAGCAAGACATATTGTACCTCTAAAGTTCCTGGGAGGGCTACTTTTCCTAAGATTTAGATTTTTATTGTTGTATTATAGTTCTTTCTGGGTAGCATCCAGAATAATTTTTATCACTTTAGCTGTGAAAGTACTAACATGAGATCAAAATGATTTCTTGTCAGGGCCAGGCTTCGAATGGGCAGTATGGTTTTCTGATTTGAAGCAGGTTTGTAATTTTGGACAAACAAATGAGTTCAACTTCTTAAAAATTGTGTTAATGATCTTATCATTAATGTTATATACAGGTTCAGATGTTGAGCCATTTGTTTCTGGTTCTAACCAGGGATGTTTTGTAGGGTCTATGCTAAATGCAGATAAAAATTTCATCTTCCTTTTACTGTCAAACCATATTTGTAATGGAGTTTTATTAGATACATCAGCATTATCTAGAGAAATTTGATGTTCTGAGGAAGAATGTCCGATAATGTGATTAGAAGCTATGTGAACTGTTTTTAATATAGCATCTACAATTTCTTGAGATATCAAATGGATTTCTGACAAAGAGAATATCTGGTCTATCCATTCTTTATGTGACAGATCTTGTGGTTTTCTTGAGGTAAGAAGTGAGGCTTCTCTATCATCTTTATAATCTGAGTCATAAGACAGCCCAGAAGATATATCTTTGAGTGTCTCTGCTAAAATACTCCTAATTATATCTTTTGAGGCTTTTTGTATTTGACATGTTTCATCTTGGCTGAAAAGTAAAATGTCTTTATTTTTATTCAAACCTGGCTTGTCCTTAGAAAGGTTCTTATAATTAAAAGTTGGAAGGTCACTATTTGATCCCTGATCATGAAATGCTGCTTTCTGTTGATTACCAGGCTTCATAGGTATTTTTCTTTTGTATTTAAAATCAGCATTTTCCCCAGTTAACCAGTGACCAGGAACTTGTTCTTATAATTTTGCTTTTCATCTTTAATAGATGAAATCAATACAGTTTTTACAATTCTGTCTCTTTCTTCATTTTCGTCTTCAGAATAAAGGACCATGCAAGGAACATGAATAGGTGGAAAGAAGCCCCCATACGTAGGTACATTGGCTACTCAAATGCTAGTGAGTCTGTTCTTTTCTTCAGTGCCAGAGGAACTGTTCATTCTGTAGTGTCTACTCTTTTGGACATGTTTTCAGCTCGTGAAAGTCACAGACATATTGTACCTCTAAAGTTCCTGGGAGGGCTACTTTTCCTAAGATTTAGATTTTTATTGTTGTATTATAGTTCTTTCTGGGTAGCATCCAGAATAATTTTTATCACTTTAGCTGTGAAAGTACTAACATGAGATCAAAATGATTTCTTGTCAGGGCCAGGCTTCGAATGGGCAGTATGGTTTTCTGATTTGAAGCAGGTTTGTAATTTTGGACAAACAAATGAGTTCAACTTCTTAAAAATTGTGTTAATGATCTTATCATTAATGTTATATACAGGTTCAGATGTTGAGCCATTTGTTTCTGGTTCTAACCAGGGATGTTTTGTAGGGTCTATGCTAAATGCAGATAAAAATTTCATTTTCCCTTTTTACTGTCAAACCATATTTGTAATGGAGTTTTATTAGATACATCAGCATTATCTAGAGAAATTTGATGTTCTGAGGAAGAATGTCCGATAATGTGATTAGAAGCTATGTGAACTGTTTTTAATATAGCATCTACAATTTCTTGAGATATCAAATGGATTTCTGACAAAGAGAATATCTGGTCTATCCATTCTTTATGTGACAGATCTTGTGGTTTTCTTGAGGTAAGAAGTGAGGCTTCTCTATCATCTTTATAATCTGAGTCATAAGACAGCCCAGAAGATATATCTTTGAGTGTCTCTGCTAAAATACTCCTAATTATATCTTTTGAGGCTTTTTGTATTTGACATGTTTCATCTTGGCTGAAAAGTAAAATGTCTTTATTTTTATTCAAACCTGGCTTGTCCTTAGAAAGGTTCTTATAATTAAAAGTTGGAAGGTCACTATTTGATCCCTGATCATGAAATGCTGCTTTCTGTTGATTACCAGGCTTCATAGGTATTTTTCTTTTGTATTTAAAATCAGCATTTTCCCCAGTTAACCAGTGACCAGGAACTTGTTCTTATAATTTTGCTTTTTCATCTTTAATAGATGAAATCAATACAGTTTTTACAATTCTGTCTCTTTCTTCATTTTCGTCTTCAGAATAAAGGACCATGCAAGGAACATGAATAGGTGGAAAGAAGCCCCCATACGTAGGTACATTGGCTACTCAAATGCTAGTGAGTCTGTTCTTTTCTTCAGTGCCAGAGGAACTGTTCATTCTGTAGTGTCTACTCTTTTGGACATGTTTTCACTGGTCTCTGATGTAGCTGAGCCAAGATAGCATCAAGTAGCTGAAGGATGATCACTGTTTCTTCAGTTGCAACAAGCCTTTCATTATTAAGTCCAACTTGTATATAACCTAGTACAGTGCTGATTGCTTCCTCTATATAACCAATCAGAGAGGACAATACTAAATTTTGTATTTCTTCTTTGCTAATCTAACTGGCAGCATCAGATCCAGCACTGGATTTCCATTTGCTGGAACATATGTGTTGCATTGGATCTTCTCTGTGTTGCAGATAAGTCGGTTCAGTTGTGATTTCAAGATGAGCCAATTCACTCTGCTTAAAAGATGCAAGGGCCATTAGCTTTTCTAAAATCATATGAACCATATCCTCTACAGCATCATTCATGTTCTCCAAAGCATAAGGCAGTGAAACTTGAAGTTTTTTCCTTTGCAGAAATAAAATGTTCTCCACTGACTAAATATGATTGAATTATACCATTCAGCTCTTCAGAAGTTACCTGGAAAGGAGGTGAGTGGAGATATAAGGGAAACCATGTATGAAAGTACTCTATTTTAGGGACAGTGAGTGACTTTTAATTCCTTAAATCAAACAATGCATAGCTAGAATCCAGCCATGGTGTATAAAGAGAACATAGGAAATCTACTTAGAATACCAGGTTAATTTCAAGTTGTTTTATTCTCTATGGCTGTGATGTATTGCTTGAATACAATGTCCTTTGATTCAAAATCTCCTGGACGCTATGCTTGAGCTCCTAAGTGTGTACCTATACCATCCCCTAGAGTGTTGAATATTTGCTGTGCAGTGTTAAATACATTGCACCCTTAAAGCTGTCTGTCCATTTTATCTTTATTTTAAAGATCTGAACATACAGCTAGCATATAGTTGAGCTCATTGTTGGTGAAACTGAAATGTTAATAAAATAGTGTGCCCATTAAAAATAAAATAAAGCAGAAAAAAACAAACAAACAAAAAATCCCTTGGGACTATAAGTGTTTATTACTGAGGGTAAATGGCTTCCTGGTTAAAAAAAAAAAAAAAAAAAAAAACCAAAAACAGCCAAGCTCATAGAAAACAAATGGCAAGAAGTAAAACTGTGTTTGTGACCCAAGCAGTACTTCTTAAAAATACAAACCAGATTGCCTCTAACAAACTATTTCATGAAACAGATTTGCAGTTCAAATATGTATGTGGCTTTGTGGATATAGCCTCATTTTACCTAGGCATCTGTTTAGCTAGGAATGAGGTTGAAAAATAAAGCCCCACAGTGGAGAGGTCAATCTGTGGTCTCTGTGGCTGGCCTGTTGCTGCCTTTCTCAATTGACTGTGTTTATTTGTATGTGCAAATCACTATAGCTACTCTTTTTATAAGTTTAATCAATGGGTAACCATTAGCACTTATGATTTAAGGGAAATGAACAGGCTTAGGTCCAATAAAAGATTATCCAGTGTAATCTGTCAGACTGGGAGGCAGAGGATAGCTCAAGAAATGAGCATACTGAAACGAAAAGAGACAAAAAAAGAACAAAAAAATAAATGAGCATACTAATTTCAGAAGGAAAAAAGGCTGAGCCCAAACTTGGATTCAAATAGCCAGAAGGCAGAGCACTAGAGGGAGGTTGGGGTCTCCTTCAGTAAGGGCTGAAGTAGCAACACAGGGCCCAGACTAGAATGGCCATTTCCTCATGGTTAATTGTGCTCACTGTTACAGCTTAGACTGGATCAGGGGCAGATGACAAGTGCACCTGCCAAACTCTATAGCTGTTTTTGTACATTTACTTATTGCAGATATATTTGGGGTCATAAAAATACTTTTGACTATAATGAAATAGTATTCATTTTAAAGTTCTTATTATCCTCAAGACGGCTGAACCAAGCGTGTGTACCTTCCAGAGAAACTCTACTTCTCAAGGCTGTGGCTATAAGCCAGTGGCAGCAAAGGCTGAATGCCTGGCATTTTAGCTGTGCATTATTTGATATCTTGGCATTTGGGCACTGAATTCCCTATGTGGTTGTGACCTTCCAATTATCCCTGAAGTTAGCCTCAGATTGTTCAGGGTTAGGTCAACATTCAAAGAAAAGTTAACGTATTCTCTCCTGACCAATTAGAGAAGGTCTGAGGGACACCTCAAGGAAAGGCTGGGTTACTAGAATCCATCTCCCAAATCTCTTAATGCATGTTTTATTGCAACAAAATGCACATAATGTAAACTTCACCATTTTAAAGTGTACAATTGAATGGCATTAAGTACTTTCATAATGTTATGCAAACATCACTACCATCTAGTTCTTATAATGCATTTTTCCACCTACAGTGCAGACCAATAAAATGGCTACTGAGTTTGAAAAACATATTAATAGTTTGAAATGACAGCATATGGTTGAAAAACACTTGTTTTACATAAACATGTCCTAAATCAAACACTTCTAAGAGTCATTTAAACGTTAATAAGTTATCTTCTTGATCCAAATCCATTCCAATATATATGAGCTTAGCATTTCAGTACATATTATTTTCTTATTGTCCGAGATAATGTACAGTAGACCTACATTATTACTCTTAGGGTAGCGGAGAAGAAGCATTTCCACCTTTGACATATAAAATTGGCACATTTGTCAGGGTTTTAATGAAGTAAAATGTGATAAGTAGAATCTGATTTTTCAGTTCAATTTTTACTATACTATTAAACCAAGAAATATCTTCTTGGTGCCGGTATGTCTCAGCCTTTGTGCTTGTTGCACAGTCTATGAACTGCTCAGGTGTATGTGTGAAAAAGTGTGTGAATGAGCTACTCCCCTGAACCCTGTTCTTGTTCATAATTCCTCTGTCTAGCCCCAGTGTTGGGGCTTATCAGACTTACCTTCTTTTCATTGCCTGGTCCAAGTTGCAGCTCTCTTGTAACCAAGTCCCTTCTTTTGATGGAGTAGCTATCCTAAGATTATTCTTACTCCCAGGAGACGTAAAACGCAGATCTAGGCATCCTGGCTCACTTGCCTGAGGGGCAGGGTGCTCAGCCCTGAGCCAGATCTGCAGGGCTCTACAAAGGCATTTCTCATAATGCCTTCCTATTATGGAGTGGATTTGCGGTATTGGATACTTTCCCTGTGATGATTAAACCTCCTAAATCTTCCTCAATCTACCCTCCCAAACCCCCTGGGCAAAAGGCCAATAATAGTAACTTTGCCCCCCCCCCCACATAACAATAACTCTGAACCTCTGCAAAACTCAAGATTAACAGAGGGTAAAAGTCAAGGAAGAGAAAAAGGCAAAGAGAGAAACTGACCAATATCAATGATTTTCCTGGTTGTCTGACTCACAGATTTATCTCTTATGAGGGCAAAAGGCAATTGCTAAACAAAATGCACATAATGTAAACTTCACCATTTTAAAGTGTACAATTGAATGGCATTAAGTACTTTCATAATGTTATGCAAACATCACTACCATCTAGTTCTTATAATGCATTTTTCCACCTACAGTGCAGACCAATAAAATGGCTACTGAGTTTGAAAAACATATTAATAGTTTGAAATGACAGCATATGGTTGAAAAACACTTGTTTTACATAAACATGTCCTAAATCAAACACTTCTAAGAGTCATTTAAACGTTAATAAGTTATCTTCTTGATCCAAATCCATTCCAATATATATGAGCTTAGCATTTCAGTACATATTATTTTCTTATTGTCCGAGATAATGTACAGTAGACCTACATTATTACTCTTAGGGTAGCGGAGAAGAAGCATTTCCACCTTTGACATATAAAATTGGCACATTTGTCAGGGTTTTAATGAAGTAAAATGTGATAAGTAGAATCTGATTTTTCAGTTCAATTTTTACTATACTATTAAACCAAGAAATATCTTCTTGGTGCCGGTATGTCTCAGCCTTTGTGCTTGTTGCACAGTCTATGAACTGCTCAGGTGTATGTGTGAAAAAGTGTGTGAATGAGCTACTCCCCTGAACCCTGTTCTTGTTCATAATTCCTCTGTCTAGCCCCAGTGTTGGGGCTTATCAGACTTACCTTCTTTTCATTGCCTGGTCCAAGTTGCAGCTCTCTTGTAACCAAGTCCCTTCTTTTGATGGAGTAGCTATCCTAAGATTATTCTTACTCCCAGGAGACGTAAAACGCAGATCTAGGCATCCTGGCTCACTTGCCTGAGGGGCAGGGTGCTCAGCCCTGAGCCAGATCTGCAGGGCTCTACAAAGGCATTTCTCATAATGCCTTCCTATTATGGAGTGGATTTGCGGTATTGGATACTTTCCCTGTGATGATTAAACCTCCTAAATCTTCCTCAATCTACCCTCCCAAACCCCCTGGGCAAAAGGCCAATAATAGTAACTTTGCCCCCCCCCCCCCATAACAATAACTCCTAACCTCCGCAAAACTCAAAATTAACAGAGGGTAAAAGTCAAGGAAGAGAAAAAAGGGAAAGAGAGAAACTGACCAATATCAATGATTTTCCTGGTTGTCTGACTCACAGATTTATCTCTTATGAGGAAGATATCCTTAATTGCTCTATTAGTGAATTTCATTGTACATACTTTTTTTTGACAGTGATTTGGATAGTAGTCTTGATGTCTGAAAAAGTAAAAAGGGATTGATTTTATTAGTTATGGTTAATCATTTATGTAACTTTCCTCCAAATTCCTAATCATTGAGTCAGATTACCTGCTTTGTGCTCCCCAGCAATTCACACAAAAAAAGAAGCTTTCTTTTTTACCTAACCCCTGTATTTAGCCTCTTATTTAGCCATCAGCCCCTGGGTATAAGACATGCTCTAATATCCAGAAGAGGAGAATAACTGCTGCATAAACAGGAGGTAAATAGGTGCTGTGTAAACTAACATTTGATATTATCACTCTTGATCCACCTTAGCCACGTTTGTTCTGTAATGACTTGAGAAGAGCATGGAATTGTAAAGACAAAGCATGGGCTAGTTCTTCTTGGCTGCCCTGCTTATCAGAGCTTTCTGATAATTCACTTTCTACCCACCTCCTCAAAATTCCTAATTCTCCTTGTTCCACAGTAGGAAAAGATCTATGGATGATTACTGACAATGATAGATTAAAATAATGGGCTTCAGATCACATGAAAAGCCAAATTAGATGGAGTCCTTTTCTAGCTATCACAATATTCTCTTCTGTGTTCTAATCAGATTACTTATCCTGATCTACCACATGGAACCAAAATTATATTTTATTGAATTGTAGCAGGAGAACAACAAAATCATGTAGATTATAGAATAACATCAAAAGCTAAAAAAAAGAAATCAAAGCCTAAATCTGAATTACTTTCATATTTACTGCCTCCACGGAGGCCCCACTATAACAGATAACTCTGAACCTTCTGCAAAACTGTCGATGATTAAACCTCCTAAATCTTCCTCAATCTACCCTCCCAAACCCCCTGGGCAAAAGGCCAATAATAGTAACTTTGCCCCCCCCCCCACATAACAATAACTCTGAACCTCTGCAAAACTCAAGATTAACAGAGGGTAAAAGTCAAGGAAGAGAAAAAGGCAAAGAGAGAAACTGACCAATATCAATGATTTTCCTGGTTGTCTGACTCACAGATTTATCTCTTATGAGGAAGATATCCTTAATTGCTCTATTAGTGAATTTCATTGTACATACTTTTTTTTGACAGTGATTTGGATAGTAGTCTTGATGTCTGAAAAAGTAAAAAGGGATTGATTTTATTAGTTATGGTTAATCATTTATGTAACTTTCCTCCAAATTCCTAATCATTGAGTCAGATTACCTGCTTTGTGCTCCCCAGCAATTCACACAAAAAAAGAAGCTTTCTTTTTTACCTAACCCCTGTATTTAGCCTCTTATTTAGCCATCAGCCCCTGGGTATAAGACATGCTCTAATATCCAGAAGAGGAGAATAACTGCTGCATAAACAGGAGGTAAATAGGTGCTGTGTAAACTAACATTTGATATTATCACTCTTGATCCACCTTAGCCACGTTTGTTCTGTAATGACTTGAGAAGAGCATGGAATTGTAAAGACAAAGCATGGGCTAGTTCTTCTTGGCTGCCCTGCTTATCAGAGCTTTCTGATAATTCACTTTCTACCCACCTCCTCAAAATTCCTAATTCTCCTTGTTCCACAGTAGGAAAAGATCTATGGATGATTACTGACAATGATAGATTAAAATAATGGGCTTCAGATCACATGAAAAGCCAAATTAGATGGAGTCCTTTTCTAGCTATCACAATATTCTCTTCTGTGTTCTAATCAGATTACTTATCCTGATCTACCACATGGAACCAAAATTATATTTTATTGAATTGTAGCAGGAGAACAACAAAATCATGTAGATTATAGAATAACATCAAAAAGCTAAAAAAAAAAAAGAAATCAAAGCCTAAATCTGAATTACTTTCATATTTTACTGCCTCCACGGACCCCTTGCCTCTCTTCCTCTGGACCCTCTTAATGGAAACATGGTACTCTATCTTCATTTTTTACTTGGCCTGCCCTAATGTTATCAAATTTACTTATCCCACCAAAGGCTAACAATCCAATTTTGATACTATGAAATGATAACCTAAATGCTAGCAGGAAAAGGTCTCAGCTAGGCTTTAGGCAGCAGTAGTCCATCCTCAGACTAATACATTTTACAATATGGAACCTGGAAGATGAATACTCACATCAGTGGCATATTTCCTATCACTTGGCTTCATTAATTTTTCTAAGACCCAGTTTCTTAGGCCACTTCCAGCACAACTACTTTTTTGTAGATCCTCTGCACTCAAATGCACCCAGATTCTTTTTTTCCCTGCCCTCCCTACCTCATACCATAGGGAGCAAGTGGAGTCCTATGTATGTTCCTGTCTCTACAGACTTTCTGTTCCAAAGGGATGCTTTCAGATAAAAGGAACTAGCACAGACCCTAAGAACAAAACTAACCATATAGATCAAAATGCCTCCTTTAAGACCACTAGAAAGTAGTTGTAGCATTGGACACAAATCTTCAATTTACCATGAATAATCAGTTTCTCATTGGAGTCAACTGAGCAGAAACATGCAAATGAACTCACTATTTTTTTAGAAAATTTCCACCAGAATTCTAGCAGTGCCATGATAGTCTATCCACTTTTCCCTCATCTTAGGTGGTTTACCCTGATAGGTTGATACTACTAAAGGGTCTAAGGTTTAGGTCATTTGTACTGCCAACTCTCTACTTCTCAAATAAAGAAGGCAATGATATTAATGACAGTTAGTTTAGAAGCCCCAAAGGCCCAGTTTTTCACAGTTTAATTTGCCATATCAAATTACTTAATCCATTTAATTTCCATATCCTAGAACTTAATTAACCTATTTATCTTTCTCCATGCAATCTCATTTAGTCCAAAAGGTAGCTGGTCAACCATCCCTTGAAGATTAATGTGACAGGACTAAATTTTAGTCTGTCTGCATAATCCTTCTGAATATCTTTTTAAAGGGTTTTATAGTCTGCCTCCACGGACCCCTTGCCTCTCTTCCTCTGGACCCTCTTAATGGAAACATGGTACTCTATCTTCATTTTTTACTTGGCCTGCCCTAATGTTATCAAATTTACTTATCCCACCAAAGGCTAACAATCCAATTTTGATACTATGAAATGATAACCTAAATGCTAGCAGGAAAAGGTCTCAGCTAGGCTTTAGGCAGCAGTAGTCCATCCTCAGACTAATACATTTTACAATATGGAACCTGGAAGATGAATACTCACATCAGTGGCATATTTCCTATCACTTGGCTTCATTAATTTTTCTAAGACCCAGTTTCTTAGGCCACTTCCAGCACAACTACTTTTTTGTAGATCCTCTGCACTCAAATGCACCCAGATTCTTTTTTTCCCTGCCCTCCCTACCTCATACCATAGGGAGCAAGTGGAGTCCTATGTATGTTCCTGTCTCTACAGACTTTCTGTTCCAAAGGGATGCTTTCAGATAAAAGGAACTAGCACAGACCCTAAGAACAAAACTAACCATATAGATCAAAATGCCTCCTTTAAGACCACTAGAAAGTAGTTGTAGCATTGGACACAAATCTTCAATTTACCATGAATAATCAGTTTCTCATTGGAGTCAACTGAGCAGAAACATGCAAATGAACTCACTATTTTTTTAGAAAATTTCCACCAGAATTCTAGCAGTGCCATGATAGTCTATCCACTTTTCCCTCATCTTAGGTGGTTTACCCTGATAGGTTGATACTACTAAAGGGTCTAAGGTTTAGGTCATTTGTACTGCCAACTCTCTACTTCTCAAATAAAGAAGGCAATGATATTAATGACAGTTAGTTTAGAAGCCCCAAAGGCCCAGTTTTTCACAGTTTAATTTGCCATATCATAGAACTATAAATATAACCTTTCTATTCCTGATCTTTTCCTCCATGCAATCTCATTTAGTCCAAAAGGTAGCTGGTCAACCATCCCTTGAAGATTAATGTGACAGGACTAAATTTTAGTCTGTCTGCATAATCCTTCTGAATATCTAAGTTTTAATCTAATTGGTGGTCCTCTACTGGTACCTCAGGCTCCTAGCTTTGGGCTGATGCCTGATATCTCCTGATCATACATATATGTGGTACACTCTATCACCAGATGCATTTACTCATTCCAGTGGTTGAATGCGATTTAAAAGCAGCACCTCTGTATCCTAACATCTGTGTCTCGCCCTCCCTTTGGCTGACCTTTTACCACTACCCTGTCCTCAATTCACTGTCTGGCATTGCTATGTCTTCCTGTCTTTTCTCCTGATGCTTTGTGAAGAACAAATGAGGTCAGGGGCATGCTTTATTCATCCTGTTTTCCTTCTAATACCCAGCACTATCCATAGTAGGTTCATAAGAAAAATCAATCCCCTTTTAACATAGTTAAGATTTATGTGTACAAAAGAAGGCCACTGTGTAGGCTGCAAATCATTAATGGACTTCTACAGTCAACACCTACTTAACTGTCTTCAATATGTCATACATGATGTTGTCAAGGATGTTTAGAAATTATTGATTTGATAATATCACATCATTCCTCAGAACCTGAGACTGTCACTCAGTGAACGAAGTATAAACTTCTGAGTACATTCATGAGGGCAACAGACTACCTGACTTCTTTACTCTGTATCTCCTTTTGTCTTCTCTCCCAATTATCAGACATACTCAGTATTTAAATGTGAAGCCTAATTATTACAACTGTTCATCCCATTACTGTCTTATTACATTGGCTTCCTCTTGTTCTGATGTGTTTGGTTCCTTTTTTAAAATTTTTTTATTTTTTATATTAACTTGATACTACTAAAGGGTCTAAGGTTTAGGTCATTTGTACTGCCAACTCTCTACTTCTCAAATAAAGAAGGCAATGATATTAATGACAGTTAGTTTAGAAGCCCCAAAGGCCCAGTTTTTCACAGTTTAATTTGCCATATCATAGAACTATAAATATAACCTTTCTATTCCTGATCTTTTCCTCCATGCAATCTCATTTAGTCCAAAAGGTAGCTGGTCAACCATCCCTTGAAGATTAATGTGACAGGACTAAATTTTAGTCTGTCTGCATAATCCTTCTGAATATCTAAGTTTTAATCTAATTGGTGGTCCTCTACTGGTACCTCAGGCTCCTAGCTTTGGGCTGATGCCTGATATCTCCTGATCATACATATATGTGGTACACTCTATCACCAGATGCATTTACTCATTCCAGTGGTTGAATGCGATTTAAAAGCAGCACCTCTGTATCCTAACATCTGTGTCTCGCCCTCCCTTTGGCTGACCTTTTACCACTACCCTGTCCTCAATTCACTGTCTGGCATTGCTATGTCTTCCTGTCTTTTCTCCTGATGCTTTGTGAAGAACAAATGAGGTCAGGGGCATGCTTTATTCATCCTGTTTTCCTTCTAATACCCAGCACTATCCATAGTAGGTTCATAAGAAAAATCAATCCCCTTTTAACATAGTTAAGATTTATGTGTACAAAAGAAGGCCACTGTGTAGGCTGCAAATCATTAATGGACTTCTACAGTCAACACCTACTTAACTGTCTTCAATATGTCATACATGATGTTGTCAAGGATGTTTAGAAATTATTGATTTGATAATATCACATCATTCCTCAGAACCTGAGACTGTCACTCAGTGAACGAAGTATAAACTTCTGAGTACATTCATGAGGGCAACAGACTACCTGACTTCTTTACTCTGTATCTCCTTTTGTCTTCTCTCCCAATTATCAGACATACTCAGTATTTAAATGTGAAGCCTAATTATTACAACTGTTCATCCCATTACTGTCTTATTACATTGGCTTCCTCTTGTTCTGATGTGTTTGGTTCCTAATTATATTTTATTAAGTTTACTGTGTATGTTCTTTATATTAACATTAGAAAAAAACAGAGAACTAAGGAGGTAGAGGAAGAGAAAAGAGAGGAGGCAGATGATGGAATGGACATGATGTGTCCACAGCTGAGTCTTGGGAAGCAGGGAGCTGCATCAGATTTTTTTTTTAAATTTTATTTTTGACCTTTACAGAGTTTTGTTGTTTACAGATATGTATGATCCCAGATTAGTCATATGTATATCCCGCCCATACCACCCCTCCAGGCTGCAGCTAAAGGTATTTTAACCCTATGCATTTGAGAGGAATGGGAGAGAAGCTCTAGGTCATGTGCATAGTGCTTCACCTTAGCTGATTTTTATAATAAAGGGGCATACAGAGCATTTGCTGTTGAAAAGACTCAAGTGATTCTGTAGTTCTATTGTCTAGGGTGATAGTAGGGACAAGAAGAAGAGGCAGGCAGGAATTAACAGTCTATAAAACTATACACAATCATTCTCTCACTTTTATTTCTTCAGACTACCTTGATACTGAACTAGTCAGTTTCCTTCATTCAGCATTCCTGTACCTCAAGGGCCCTCCGTAAATCAAACTGATTGCTGGCACTCCAAGCTCAAAATCCTTTTTTAAGAAGCCCAGTCTGAACATCAACACCATTGACTACCATATACTACTTCCCTTTACCCAACCATTTCATCAGAGTTTAGGATATATAAAAGCTATCCTGAGCCTAATTTTATTTGTTGAATGTTTAAAAGATGGTAGTATTAGGTATGTGTGTTCCATCAGGAGTTATTTTATGCACATGAACTATTATTCAAGTTTGAGGGGAATAGGACATCAGCAGAATTGGTGGCTACCAACGTTTGAGAGTTGAAAGGGCCCCAGGGCAAAAGGAAACCTCCACTGGCCTTTATTTTGCATCATGAGAGACTGATTTGCTTTGGATTAAAGTGCAAATATCCTTAGTGGGTAACAGATTACATCATTTATACTATATGGTATACTAATTGATCATCATTAGAAAGCCCATAACCTCAAAAGGCACAAGTAAAACATTTTTGAGTGGGGAAAGGGGAAAATAATAACTCCAGATGCTAGAAGAAGTAGTGCTACTTGAAAGGGGAGTGAAAATACTATTAGGGGAGCCTAGGGGCTTCCCTTGTAGCTCAGCCAGTAAAGAATCTGCCTGTAATGCAGGAGACCCCAGTTCAATTCCTGGGTTGGGATGTTCCCCTGAAGAAGGGATAGGATAGAGGAGCCCAGGAATACAGTGAAAACAGAGAAGGAACTAGAAGATCACGAATGACTAACTTTGCCTACTTTACAATTTTAGCTTAGTCCTGAGAGGCTGCAAAAGGTGAGAGTATTACTACACACAAGTAAAAGTACAAGAATGAAGGATTCAAGCAGCACTGCTGTGTAATTACTTAAATCTTCATTTAAAACAACACATCCATCTATTATCTTTCTTAGATACTTACTTAATTGATGAGCTATAAGAAAACAGATTCCAGGAGCTGCAGATGAATTTTCAGAGAGAAAAAGAAAATTACTATTTGTTGATATCCTTCACAGGCTACTTGTAGAATGGCAATTAAGATATATTAATAGATCTTTTTTTCTCTTTTAAAATATTTTTATGCATTTTTTTTATCAGGCCGCGCTGGGTCTTAGTTACAGCACTCGGGATCTTCCATCTTTGTTGGGGCATACAGGATCTTTTTTAGTTACCACATGTGGGATCTAGTTCCCTGATCAAAGAACCCAGGCCCCTTGCATTGGTAGTTCAGACTCTTAGCCCCTGGACGACAAGGAAAGTCCCTTAGGAGGGCTTTCATTGTCTGCTGTCAATGCTATTTAAATCCTCCAGGACTACCAGATAGGCATCAAATATACTTTAAGATCTGGGGTGATTGCCGACCTCATTAACCTCATCTATATAGTCTATGCTCCAGAAATATTGAACACACAGTTCCTATGCCCTCACTATTTCCCTTGTAACTCGAGTGTCTCTTTTTAAAATTTCTCATCCTTTAGGACTCATTCAGATTATGTCATATCCTTCAGAGAGCCTTCCTTGATACCTGCCAAGGTAGACAGGCGTTCTCTGTCAATGCTCCTGAAGTACCCTATACATCCTTCTGTCATAGGACTTACTATGCTATACTGTGACTGCTAGTTTACAGTGCCTGGCATATAGTAAGCACTCAAGAACATTTATTTGTTCAATTCATTCTTTAACACGTGTTGGCTCAATGTTTGTTCATTCGTCTTCCCATCACTAACTTCGTCCCCCTCAAATACTGTCTAACGTGCTTTGTATGCCATCTAGGAGACCCCAGTTCAATTCCTGGGTTGGGATGTTCCCCTGAAGAAGGGATAGGATAGAGGAGCCCAGGAATACAGTGAAAACAGAGAAGGAACTAGAAGATCACGAATGACTAACTTTGCCTACTTTACAATTTTAGCTTAGTCCTGAGAGGCTGCAAAAGGTGAGAGTATTACTACACACAAGTAAAAGTACAAGAATGAAGGATTCAAGCAGCACTGCTGTGTAATTACTTAAATCTTCATTTAAAACAACACATCCATCTATTATCTTTCTTAGATACTTACTTAATTGATGAGCTATAAGAAAAACAGATTCCAGGAGCTGCAGATGAATTTTCAGAGAGAAAAAGAAAATTACTATTTGTTGATATCCTTCACAGGCTACTTGTAGAATGGCAATTAAGATATATTAATAGATCTTTTTTTCTCTTTTAAAATATTTTTATGCATTTTTTTTATCAGGCCGCGCTGGGTCTTAGTTACAGCACTCGGGATCTTCCATCTTTGTTGGGGCATACAGGATCTTTTTTAGTTACCACATGTGGGATCTAGTTCCCTGATCAAAGAACCCAGGCCCCTTGCATTGGTAGTTCAGACTCTTAGCCCCTGGACGACAAGGAAAGTCCCTTAGGAGGGCTTTCATTGTCTGCTGTCAATGCTATTTAAATCCTCCAGGACTACCAGATAGGCATCAAATATACTTTAAGATCTGGGGTGATTGCCGACCTCATTAACCTCATCTATATAGTCTATGCTCCAGAAATATTGAACACACAGTTCCTATGCCCTCACTATTTCCCTTGTAACTCGAGTGTCTCTTTTTAAAATTTCTCATCCTTTAGGACTCATTCAGATTATGTCATATCCTTCAGAGAGCCTTCCTTGATACCTGCCAAGGTAGACAGGCGTTCTCTGTCAATGCTCCTGAAGTACCCTATACATCCTTCTGTCATAGGACTTACTATGCTATACTGTGACTGCTAGTTTACAGTGCCTGGCATATAGTAAGCACTCAAGAACATTTATTTGTTCAATTCATTCTTTAACACGTGTTGGCTCAATGTTTGTTCATTCGTCTTCCCATCACTAACTTCGTCCCCCTCAAATACTGTCTAACGTGCTTTGTATGCCATCTAGCAAAGTTCCACAAGTGTGTTTCCATAAGTGAATTTTAGTAACTATTTCTGGATAATAATACTAAAGCAAGTCTTCATGTAGAATATGTCCATAGGAATACTTGGGATGGTGTATGTCAGTTATGTACATACACGACTAAATAATCTTAGACAAACAGAATACTTGGAATAATAGAAAGTAATGTTGTCAATTAAAGCCAGTTTAAAGTTAAGGTGAATAGTTATTTTTTTCCCAATAAATGTAACATGTATTTTGAATAATCAATAAATTTCAATGATCTGCATAAGAGTTTTACTTAAATTCTGTGTGCCTTCTTGAGTTTCTTTGTGTGTGAGTATATTTTTGAGTATGCACAATTTTAGAAAGGAAGGAGCTCGAATTAATAGTGTACAAACCTGAAAAAAAGTGTGAAGATAATACTGTTATGGTGTTTTTGAAATATGTCTACAAATTCTTTGATAATACGCTCTCCAAGTGGCAGAGGTTATTTCTTTTCCATTTGAGTGTGTTGTGTGTTGAACTTAGAGACCTGGTTGTAATGAACATAGAGTGGAAATGATGTGTATAACTTGAGCTGAGACTAGGTTGTAAAACATACTGTGGCTTTAGCCCCCTCTCTCTTGGGTCACCCACTTTGGGGGAAGCCAGATGCCGTATCATGTGATGCCCACATGGTGAGGAACGGAGAGCTCTTGCCAACAGCCATGTGAGTGAGCCACCTTGGAAGTGAATCCTTCCGTCCCAATCAAGCCTTTAGATGACAGCAGCAGCCCTGGATGACATCTTGACTGTTAACCTCATGAGAGCCCTGAATCAGAACCATCCAGCTAAGTTGCTTCTGTAGCACAGAAGCTGTGAGATAATGTTTTTTTTTTAAGCTGCCAGGTTTTAGGGTGATTTGCTATTCAACAAATGCTAGACCAAAAAAATCAGTAAAGACATATAACAATTGAACAATATAATAATCAATAGACTTAAAATTCATTTAGAGACTTACATCCTTTAAATAGAGAATATACATTTTTTTGTGTGTCCATGGAACACTTTGAAAATATTTTTGAAATCACATATTTGGCCACAAAGAGAACATCAGCAACTTCAATGTGTCGAGTATTTACAGGCTACATTCTCTGAATCTAACTTTAAAAATGTGACTGAAAAGATTAATTTCTTGATAAATAAACATACCTAAGAATAACTCTTAGATTAAAGATGGGATAAAAAGAAGAATGTATACTCTACCTTAAAAAGGAATACTTTACATCATACCTATGGGAACAGCTTTAATTATTTCCCATAGGTTTTGACATAAGACGTTCCTTTCATTGCTTCTCCCATGCTTCCCAGACCAATATCTGTAACTGTCCCCTTGACTCTTCCAATTAGATGTCCCACTTGGATGCCCTCAGGCACGTCAAACTCAATATATTCAAAGCTAAACTATTTTTTTTTCTTTTCTAAACTTGTTCATCCTTCTGCAATCCCTATCTACTGAATGGTACCACTACCTTCACAATCCATTAAGTTCCCAGACTAGAAACATGGGAGTTGTCTTCAATTCATTCTTCCCTCATATTCAATCAGTAACCAAATGTCATCCATTTGACCCACTTAGTCTGAGTCAAATCTTTGCCCAGTGATTTTGTTCAGGGGTCATTTCTAGCTTTGACTATAAGGGGAAGTGTGCTACTGTGATTAGGACTGGTTGAGTAAGATAGACCTGGCTTTTCCACATGTTATGTGAAATCTTGATAATTATGGTAATAACAACTTATGACTCTAAGACTTAGTTTACTCATGTGTAAAATGGTAGATAAAATAGTTTTACTGTTCAGAGTGTTAAATGGGAGAATATAGTTTAGCATACTACCTGGTACATAGTAACTGTTCAATATGCTGTTATTTTTATTGTCTCATTACTTTAAGCCTCCTCACCTCTAATTCTGCTTTCCTTTTTTAGAAAAAGCAAATTCTTTTTTTTTCCTTTCTTTTTTGGGTCATTTTTTGAAGTATAATTAATTACAAGATTGTGTTAGTTTCAGGTGTACAACAAAGTATATCCAGTTATACATTATATATATCCTTTTTCAAATTCTTTTCCATTATAGGCTATTAGAAGATATTGAATATAGTTCCCCATACTATGCAGTAGGTACTTGTTGTGTATCTGCTTTATATATAGTAGTGTGTAACTGTTAATCCCAAACTCCTAATTTATCCACCCCCTACCCTGCTTTCCCCTTTGGTAGTCATAAATTTGTTTTCTATGACTGTGATTAGAAAAGATAAATTCTGACCATATTATGTTCCTGCCAATATTCTCTGATAGTTGCACTTTGAAAACAGGATAAACTGGCATGGCTTACCAGAATCTTAATGATTCAGCCCATATCTACCAGTCAAGCTTCATCTTCTGTAATTCTCTAACTTGAACTTTTAGCTAAGGCAATTCTGAAAAGCTGTATTTCCATAGACCCACTAGGCTCTAATGTATATATCTTGGTAAATGGATTCTCTATTTCTAGAAGGTGTTCTTTCCATTTGTCTGCTTGGAAAATTCTTTCTTACTTTTCACGTCTCAGCTCAATTGTGGCATCTTCTGTGAAAGCTTCCTTGGCTGCCCTATGCTCCCAGTGGACTTTCTATTTACCTCCTTTATTGCACTGATTATATTGGGTTGTTGATGACTAATTCTATGACCTCTGAGTCAAATCTTTGCCCAGTGATTTTGTTCAGGGGTCATTTCTAGCTTTGACTATAAGGGGAAGTGTGCTACTGTGATTAGGACTGGTTGAGTAAGATAGACCTGGCTTTTCCACATGTTATGTGAAATCTTGATAATTATGGTAATAACAACTTATGACTCTAAGACTTAGTTTACTCATGTGTAAAATGGTAGATAAAATAGTTTTACTGTTCAGAGTGTTAAATGGGAGAATATAGTTTAGCATACTACCTGGTACATAGTAACTGTTCAATATGCTGTTATTTTTATTGTCTCATTACTTTAAGCCTCCTCACCTCTAATTCTGCTTTCCTTTTTTAGAAAAAGCAAATTCTTTTTTTTTCCTTTCTTTTTTGGGTCATTTTTTGAAGTATAATTAATTACAAGATTGTGTTAGTTTCAGGTGTACAACAAAGTATATCCAGTTATACATTATATATATCCTTTTTCAAATTCTTTTCCATTATAGGCTATTAGAAGATATTGAATATAGTTCCCCATACTATGCAGTAGGTACTTGTTGTGTATCTGCTTTATATATAGTAGTGTGTAACTGTTAATCCCAAACTCCTAATTTATCCACCCCCTACCCTGCTTTCCCCTTTGGTAGTCATAAATTTGTTTTCTATGACTGTGATTAGAAAAGATAAATTCTGACCATATTATGTTCCTGCCAATATTCTCTGATAGTTGCACTTTGAAAACAGGATAAACTGGCATGGCTTACCAGAATCTTAATGATTCAGCCCATATCTACCAGTCAAGCTTCATCTTCTGTAATTCTCTAACTTGAACTTTTAGCTAAGGCAATTCTGAAAAGCTGTATTTCCATAGACCCACTAGGCTCTAATGTATATATCTTGGTAAATGGATTCTCTATTTCTAGAAGGTGTTCTTTCCATTTGTCTGCTTGGAAAATTCTTTCTTACTTTTCACGTCTCAGCTCAATTGTGGCATCTTCTGTGAAAGCTTCCTTGGCTGCCCTATGCTCCCAGTGGACTTTCTATTTACCTCCTTTATTGCACTGATTATATTGGGTTGTGATTACTGGCATGACTATTCTACACTAAACTAAAATCTAGGGTAGGGACCGTGGTTTCTCTACTTTGTTCAATAATTAGCATAGCATATGTGTAACATTTACTAGCAAAAGCTTAGTAAATGTTGATTGAATGAATGTATTCATGGATTGTAGGATTTCTTTCTGAAAGGGATGAATAAGCAGACTTGGTAAGGAGGCCAGTGGTTTCCCAGGAGGAGGAGGAGAAGGAACAAACGTTTTCTAGCCTAAATGTTTCCCATGATAGTGATCTGCTCTGGAAGTAACTTTCTTAGGGTCTTATGGATGGAAACTATTTTGCATTGGAATGTCTTATCTAATCTTGATGGCAGGAGACCATCCTCTGGCTAATCTTATGTTAATGTTGTGGGAGTGGGTCTAGTAAGACCTTTACAGCCTTAAAATATTCTTTTAATCTATTGTTAATATCCAACTGAAAAAGTACAAAATGCCTAGCTTAAATCAGCTCTGCGGTACTCTTCTATCCCCCTTCCAGTGCCTTTAGCTAGAAGCTTTCTCTATCCCATTTTTCTTAAATAAAACTTTTGCTGCATGAAGCTCTGAGTGACCAAAGCCAAGTCCTTTGATCCCAAAGTGAAATTTTCTCCACTGGAGGTCATGAATCAGACACCATTAAAGCTATCTACTGTCATCTATCACTTAATAGCTATTGCTAATGTTTACCTGACTCAAAGTTTAAGCTTGGGTTCCTGGTCTTTTGCCCATTCAGATCAGCGTATGTCACCTATACATGCCACACAAAAGGTGAAAACAAAGAAAAGTCTTAAAAGAGTTTAAGGAATTTAAACATCACGCATGTCTCACAGAAATTTGACACAGTGATTTTAAAAGTCCATTTACCATAACATATCATAACATATCATATCATACAGGTTTTATTTGGTTTTCATTACTTACATAATTCAAAGGCTTATAGAATTCCTAGTATACTAAAATTAACTGAGAAAAAAAATAAATTAAATTAAATTAAATGAGGAGTGCACTGACCAGCATGGAAGGTAATCAGTTGAATAGCTAAAAAGAACATGTGTAGGTTTCAAAGAAAGTTAAGTACAGGGGAAAGACTGTGAGAGAGCCGGAAGGCAGAGAGCTGGTTTTCTGCATATGTGGGATGTGGTTCTCTGAGTTGGCCAAGAGCTCTCCCTGCTTAGGTAATTATATAGGAAGAGAAATTCAACAGAGTAGACTCTATTTTCTTCTAGGTCTGAGAACTGAACACAAGCCACCAAAAGCACAGTTCCTGACACTGATGGGATGGGTGAAATGAGCTGAAAAATAGTATTGGATTTTATTGTCATAAAAGTGGTCATACTATTTCTCAAAATGAATTAGGTATTTGTGACCATGTGATGTACTCATACTGTCCAATGTATGTTAAAAACCTTAAAAAACAGATGATCTAAATGTGTTTATTGTTTACTTGGGGGTAACAGTTATATTGCTGGTATGAAGTCTGCCATCCATGGTACACTCAGAATGAGGCTAGTGAAAAAAGTTATTAACTCCTGATGCACACCTACTATACTAGCTTAAAGTAGTTCAGAAGGTTCTTTCTCAGATACCGAGATTACAGTGCCCTGGACCCAGCAGGTGTTTCATTAACATTTGTTTGTAGAGAGAAGCACATTGTGGCTAACACGCTACATTTGAAGAGTTACATATAATTGAACCTGTCACTTACTATGCATTTAACATAGGGTATAAATATGTCAACTTTTTAGAACAGGTAAGCCAGTTGATACAGTGCTAATGGAACCAAGGATGTGGGTTTGAGTCTTATAATGAATGACAAATTGGTGACCCACAGAGGTGATATATGTTGTGACCAGAGGCTGTACCCTGAGTATTCTATTGCCAACTTCCCACCACCAGATGAGTCATCACTGGCCACAAAGGGGATAGGGTGAGGCAGTATGGCTGTGTCTACACAACCCATCAGCATGAGAAGAGAAATGACTCACAAAAGTCCAATATGGGGCTTCCCCTGGTGGTCCAGTGGGTAAGGACACCACCTTGCAGTACAAGGGGCGCCGGTTCGATCCCTGGCCTGGGGAGATCCCACGTGCAGTGGAGCGGCTGGACCCATGTGTCCAATTACCGAACTGGAGCTCTGGCGCGCATGTGCCCAGAGCTGGCGCTCTGTGACGACAGAGGCCACCGCGATGGGAGGCCCACAGGAGCCAAAGAACAAAGACAAATGAAAATAGAGAAATGAAAGACCAATAGAAGTGGCCCGCCCATCCCCCTTCCTCCCACTCCACCCCCCAAAAGATAAATAAATAAAATTAAAAAAAAATGTCCAATATGTTGCTTCCTCTATGAATGGACATTAAAGCTTATCATTTAAGAAGCCTATACCTAAGAGCTAAGTGGGAAATATCAAGTTGTTTCTGGTAATTTCTATTAATAATTGAGACAAGTATTCAAATTTTGGATCTATTTAACACATTTAAAGTCTCAGGCTCACCATTTTTCTTTTGTTAGTTTACAAGCTGTTACTGATATTTCCTATTCTTAAGAGTATGGCAACACTTACCCAACAGATAGCCATAAGCATTGGAAGTCTGAAGTAACACAAGATAATTACTGTGGATTTGCATTTCAATTTTTTAAAATAAAATCTTACTATAGGGTGGTTAATTTCAGGGAATAAGACTGTTCTTGCCTCTTGCTTCAAAGAATCCTATAGAGAGTATCTATAGATACTTGATGTTTTCAAAGAAACCGCTGGACTTTGAAGTGTAGTGATTTCTGGGGAAAAGAAGAGATAACTTTAAATAGGAAAAAATGATATAGTTCTCCTTGCCAGGCTGACATAATATCTAAAATTACCAGAATCAAGAATGTATTTATTTATGGAAGTTAAGGCAGTATCGCCAAGCATAAGATGCATTTTTTTGAAGTCCCCTCCTTACCAGCTTCCAGAGGTAAGCTTCCACTGCTGCCATTAGGGACAAGCCTGAACTCCCTAACTTCTGACCCTAAGTTACTTTGCCAGCTAAATCTCCCACTAGAACTGTTCTGCACTTCATTCAGTAAGAAAGGGGGAACCACAGAGGTCTTTTGGGTAGAGGAATTATATGTCCAAAGCTGTATTTCAGGAAGGTTACATTCACAGCCAAATGTAGGGCAGGTTAACAAGAAAAAGAGATTGGAGACTAATTATTGCAGTACTTAATGGCATAGTGGGCTTCCCTGGTAGCTAAGATGTTAAAGAATCTGCCTGCCATGTAGGAGACCTCGGTTTGATCCCTGGGTTGGGAAGATCCCCTGGAGAAGGAAATGGCAACCCATTTCAGTATTCTTGCCTGGGGAATCCCATGGATAGAGGAACCTGGTGGGTTATAGTCCAGGGGGCCGCAAAGAGTCAGACACAACTGAGCAACTAATACTTTCTGAATGGTAGCAGTAGCATGAATGGAAAGGAAGGGAAAGTTATGACAGAATTTAAGGAGGCAGACTGGACACAAGGTGGCAACTTTTGGATGTAGAATATGAGTAATGGGCAAGAATTTAAAGAAATATCAAGTTGTTTCTGGTAATTTCTATTAATAATTGAGACAAGTCTTTATTTAACACATTTAAAGTCTCAGGCTCACCATTTTTCTTTTGTTAGTTTACAAGCTGTTACTGATATTTCCTATTCTTAAGAGTATGGCAACACTTACCCAACAGATAGCCATAAGCATTGGAAGTCTGAAGTAACACAAGATAATTACTGTGGATTTGCATTTCAATTTTTTAAAATAAAATCTTACTATAGGGTGGTTAATTTCAGGGAATAAGACTGTTCTTGCCTCTTGCTTCAAAGAATCCTATAGAGAGTATCTATAGATACTTGATGTTTTCAAAGAAACCGCTGGACTTTGAAGTGTAGTGATTTCTGGGGAAAAGAAGAGATAACTTTAAATAGGAAAAAATGATATAGTTCTCCTTGCCAGGCTGACATAATATCTAAAATTACCAGAATCAAGAATGTATTTATTTATGGAAGTTAAGGCAGTATCGCCAAGCATAAGATGCATTTTTTTGAAGTCCCCTCCTTACCAGCTTCCAGAGGTAAGCTTCCACTGCTGCCATTAGGGACAAGCCTGAACTCCCTAACTTCTGACCCTAAGTTACTTTGCCAGCTAAATCTCCCACTAGAACTGTTCTGCACTTCATTCAGTAAGAAAGGGGGAACCACAGAGGTCTTTTGGGTAGAGGAATTATATGTCCAAAGCTGTATTTCAGGAAGGTTACATTCACAGCCAAATGTAGGGCAGGTTAACAAGAAAAAGAGATTGGAGACTAATTATTGCAGTACTTAATGGCATAGTGGGCTTCCCTGGTAGCTAAGATGTTAAAGAATCTGCCTGCCATGTAGGAGACCTCGGTTTGATCCCTGGGTTGGGAAGATCCCCTGGAGAAGGAAATGGCAACCCATTTCAGTATTCTTGCCTGGGGAATCCCATGGATAGAGGAACCTGGTGGGTTATAGTCCAGGGGGCCGCAAAGAGTCAGACACAACTGAGCAACTAATACTTTCTGAATGGTAGCAGTAGCATGAATGGAAAGGAAGGGAAAGTTATGACAGAATTTAAGGAGGCAGACTGGACACAAGGTGGCAACTTTTGGATGTAGAATATGAGTAATAGGAAAGAGTCAAAAATGACTCAAGTTTTGTGGCTGAATAAAGCAGAAGGAACAAAGCACTGGTTTGGGGTGACTGGAAGATGATGAATCTGGTTTTGCATATACTGGATTTGAGGTACTCATGGTCTGCCTGAAGATGAAGATGTCCTAGTGCCCTTGGTAAGCGTGGAGGATATGTGTGGGAATCTTTTACAAAGATGAACAGAGTAGCTAACCTCTAGTTCAGCCCTCGGAGTTTGGAAACAGGATGTATTTTTATGTCTGGGGAGAAAAGATGGCATTTCAGGGTAGAGACCTCATGGGAAGAATTCTCTTCACTTGGATTCTCTAATGGCAGTATGTCAGGGACTTATACAGGGAGTCATAGCAGAGACTCTAACTTCCTCACATTTTCTTTGTCAATTCCAAAGAGCCTATTCTCCCAGCAATCACTTAAAAAAGTGACGCTTATACTTACAACCATGAATGAATTTTATATCTACCTTTATCCAATTAATCGTGGATTTTATAATCAGGGAAAAAAGCATAACTTGGATGACAATATGACAAAACAAATTATTTAACTAAATGTTATCAGAGAAGTTATAAATACTGTTCATTTTTCTTACTTCCGTCATTTAAAGGATAAGATGTCCTAATCAATTCTTTATCTTTCTGTATGGTTTAACATTCACAAAAAATTAATTAGTAATTATTCTTCTAAAAGACACTTTTGGTGATTCTAAAGCAATCAAAATAATACAGTATCCCTTTCCCTCATCCTCTACTTCTCTCTAAGAACTGGTCTCAATACTAATGCATATTATACAGTATCTTTACCCCGCAGTGGTTTGATCCCTGGGTTGGGAAGATCCCCTGGAGAAGGAAATGGCAACCCATTTCAGTATTCTTGCCTGGGGAATCCCATGGATAGAGGAACCTGGTGGGTTATAGTCCAGGGGGCCGCAAAGAGTCAGACACAACTGAGCAACTAATACTTTCTGAATGGTAGCAGTAGCATGAATGGAAAGGAAGGGAAAGTTATGACAGAATTTAAGGAGGCAGACTGGACACAAGGTGGCAACTTTTGGATGTAGAATATGAGTAATAGGAAAGAGTCAAAAATGACTCAAGTTTTGTGGCTGAATAAAGCAGAAGGAACAAAGCACTGGTTTGGGGTGACTGGAAGATGATGAATCTGGTTTTGCATATACTGGATTTGAGGTACTCATGGTCTGCCTGAAGATGAAGATGTCCTAGTGCCCTTGGTAAGCGTGGAGGATATGTGTGGGAATCTTTTACAAAGATGAACAGAGTAGCTAACCTCTAGTTCAGCCCTCGGAGTTTGGAAACAGGATGTATTTTTATGTCTGGGGAGAAAAGATGGCATTTCAGGGTAGAGACCTCATGGGAAGAATTCTCTTCACTTGGATTCTCTAATGGCAGTATGTCAGGGACTTATACAGGGAGTCATAGCAGAGACTCTAACTTCCTCACATTTTCTTTGTCAATTCCAAAGAGCCTATTCTCCCAGCAATCACTTAAAAATGTGACGCTTATACTTACAACCATGAATGAATTTTATATCTACCTTTATCCAATTAATCGTGGATTTTATAATCAGGGAAAAAAGCATAACTTGGATGACAATATGACAAAACAAATTATTTAACTAAATGTTATCAGAGAAGTTATAAATACTGTTCATTTTTCTTACTTCCGTCATTTAAAGGATAAGATGTCCTAATCAATTCTTTATCTTTCTGTATGGTTTAACATTCACAAAAAATTAATTAGTAATTATTCTTCTAAAAGACACTTTTGGTGATTCTAAAGCAATCAAAATAATACAGTATCCCCCCTTTCCCCTCATCCTCTACTTCTCTCCTAAGAACTGGTCTCAATACTAATGCATATTATTAACTTCTTACTGGATATCTTTTACAGGTACTTCAATTTAGCTAATTTTAAATGAAGCTTATAATGTACTCAGGTACTCCCATCTTTTCAAACTTGCTACTTGTCTGTCTTCCATATTTTGGTTATAGGTAGAATTATCCAGTGCTCCATTCCAGAAAGCATAGAATTGTTCCATTTATTTCAGATAAGGCCAGTTTAATCCATCTAATGCTTATTAAGTACACTGCTGGGAACTAAGATACATAACTCCTGACCTCAAGAAGCTTATCAGCCAGTAGAAAAGACAGACAATATGATGGAATATAATGAGTTCTAAGATACAGGTAGGCTTTAGCACTATGAGAGCATAGAAAACCTGTACACAACAATTAAATTATCATCATTGTCACCTCCTTTTCTCTGGATGCACACATCTGTTGAGTCATCAAATCCTGACATAGTCTGACTCCAAAATATCTTAAATCTGTGACCTCTGGTCCACTTTCATTGTGACTGATTTAGTTCAGGCCTTTATATTTTTATCTGGACTATCCCAGTAGACTCAAAACTATCTTGCCTCTAATCTCTTATCTCTATGTAGCTATCTCTCACACTGCAACTAGAGTGTCTTTTAAAACCCAGATCATACTTGGACTTCCCTGGTGGTCCAGTAGTTAAGAATCTGACTGCCAATGTAGGAGACACAGGTTTGATTTCCTGGTCTGGAAAGATTCCACATGCTGTGGGGCAACTAAGCTCTCATGCCACAACTACTGAGCCTGTACTCTAGAGTTCATGCTCCACAGAAAAGGGAAACCATCATGATGATCAGCCCTCACACCGCAACAAAGAGTAGCCCCTGCCCATCACAACTAGAGAAAAGCCCTGGTACAGCAATGAAGACCCGGTGCAGCCAAAAACCAAAACAAAGAAACAAACAAACAAAAAAACCCAAAAAAACACAAATCATGATTTCACATCCTACTCACAAGTCAGCAATGGCTTTCTACTATTGAGAGAATAAATCCATACTTTAGCAAGGGATACAAAGTTCTGGCTTCAATCTACCATTTCAGTCTCCTCGGTGCCACTGCTGTCCTTGCTTTGCTGGCTTGAACTTTCATGCTTTCACTTAACACTTTAAGCCTGTCTGCAATACTGCCTCACTACATCCTTACATCTACTCATCTGGAAACTTCCCACTCATGTTTCAAGACCTAAATTCAATGAAGCCCTCTTTTTATAAAGCTTTTTTAGATTTCTCTAGGAAGGTTTATCCTCTACATTTTCTGTACTTACACATTTTGTACAAGTCAAAACTCTCCTCTCATTTGACTGTACGGACTTTTATTTATATGTCTGATTCCTAGAGGAGGCATTCCCAAGAGGAGTGATGATGTCTTTTCCATCTTTGTACCCTATGTCACCTACTTTCCCCCTTTTCCCTTCCTTCTAGCTTAGCACAAGACTTGGCCTGCAGCAAGTTCTCAATAAATATTAGCTATTGTCATCATCATCATCATTATCATGATCAAATATTTGTTAGTTCCTGCTCAGCTATATGGTACATTTAGCCTGAAGCTGACTCAGAACCTTCTCTCCCAGGAAGAGGATCCAGATCTATGTAGAACTCAATTATTTCTAACCAATCAGTACCATGCCAGTGATGGGGCTATCCCATAAAAAGAAAACTTAACCAGATAAATGAGTGGTCAGTACAAAGCATCCAAGACATACAGCATTCTACCTTTTGTTCTCTTACTCTGTACATCAAGTTGAGATGGCAATGAAGTTGATGATGTTTCAGGAATCTTTACAGAACTATGGTCCTATAGGCAAATGAGAGAGAAGTCATTTAACTTTTTAACCTTATTGAATTGTAATTGAAGCACAATAAACTGAACATATTTAAAATGTACCATTTGTTCAGTTTTGACATATATATGTGTGTAAACCTATGAAACCATCACCACAATCAAGATAAACATTTAAATCACCTCCAAAAGTTTCCTTTTGCCCTCTTATGATTCATCCCTCTTTCTACTCCTATCTCCCAGGAAATCACTGATCTCCTTCACTATAAATTAGCTTGCATTTTCTAGAGTTTGCTATAAATGGCATCAAACAGGTGTACTACTCTTTTTTGGGCATAGGGGGTGATCTGGCATCCTTCATTCAGCATATATTGAGATTCATTAATGTTGTTGTCTATATTAATAGTTTATTCCTTTTTGTTTCTGAGTAATGTCCCATGGTATGGAAGGACTAGTTTATCCATATGCCTGCTGAAGGGCATTTAGGTTGTTTCTAGTTTGACTATTATGAATAATGCTGCTATGGACATTGATGTACAAGTCTTTATGTGAACATATATTTTCATATCTCATGGGTACCTACCCAGGACTGGAATGACTGAATCATACAGTAGATGTAAGTTTAACTTAAGCTACCAAAGTATTTTCCACAGTGGTTGTACTATTTTACATTCCCACCTGCAATGTCAGAGTTCTAGTTGCTTCAAGTCCTTGCAAAAACTTGGTGTGTGGTCAGTTACTTAAATTCTAGACATTTTACTGGTCGTGTAGTGGTATCTTGTGGTTTGGTTTGTATTTCCCTAAGGACTAATAATGTTAAACAGTGTTTTGTGTACTTATTTTTCATTGGTATATCTTCCGTAAAACGTTTGTTCATGCCTTTTGCCCAAGTTTATTAGGTTGTCACATTGCATATATTGCATATTTTTCTATATTTTATACATTTTAATGGCAATCATGCCTTCTAGATGTAGGTCTGGAGGCCATCTTTTGTTGTGCTCATTTTTGGGGCTTGAGAAATGTGCAACAGCCATTATGCAACAGGGCTCTTTCTGAAATTTTATATTGTTTTTTCCTTTCTGACTAATACAACATCTCTACCCTCATCTTCCATATGCAGCCACCCGCCTGGGAGTGGAGCTAGGAAAGAAAGGGGAAGTTAGAACTTTGAACAGGAGGAATGGCACAATGAACATCCCGGTAATATTTAGCACCTGTCATCCCCAAATAGGATGACACAACCAAGGCAGCATGCCTTGCAAGCCATGCAGTTGTCTCAAGAATTTCCTTAAATTTTCTTTTTGAGTAGCAACAGCCTGGAATACTTAGCTCTGAAAATTCATCATAGTGTCCTGGAGATACCCTTAACCCGCTAATAAGAGTTATCTGGGCTCAGGAAGAAGAAGGGTATGACTTTAGGAGAGTTAGGGGCAAAAAGTCCACTCCTTGAGAGCCTCATTGGAGGTTCTAGCAGGGGAGCACAGCTACTTGTATACCCTTGACTGAAGACTGGTCCTCCTCTATTGGGGATGGTCGACCTCTTTGCCTGAGTGCACAGCTTTGGGAGGGACGCATGTGGAGTGGTGAGGGAGGAAGGGGACACCCATCTAGCCAGCCAGATCAGCTGAATCAACCTTGGCCATCAATGGGGTGACAGATGTTGCAATCTGATCGCCCTCACATCCAAAAGTCCACTCCTTTAACAGTTCAGAGATGGCTTCAAAAATGGAAAGGTGGTGAGAGAGACTGGAGAGCAAAGAAATCATATGCGTCTTCACATTTTCCTTACTTTGGACTTTGGTCCTTCACATAACTGAAGTTAACATGGAGAGAAAAGAACTCAGTTCTCTCTTTAGGACTCGGCTAAGAGATTTTCTTGGCTATCTGCACCCCTGCCTCTTCCTCCTCACCTGAGGCATGGCCCCCAAATTTTGTAATACAGTGTGGTCAGGCAGAGCAAGGCTCTCACTGAGGTTTTGCTTTCTTCTTCTTTCATTTGAAAAACTTTCATCTTTATGGACTTATATAATGGACACATAAAATTGTAAGGTAGCTAAAGTGTACACTCTGGTGTTTAGATATATATGTATACTGTGAAAAGATTCCCCCCAACCCCATTTAGTTAATTAACACATCCATCACCTCACGTATTTACCATGTTGTTGTCGTTCTTAGCAAATTTCAATTATATAATACAATGTTTTCAACTATAGTCACCATATTATACAGCAGATCCTCAGACCTTATTCATCTTGCAGCTGAAAATGTGTACTGTTTTAGCAACCTCTATTTCCCCTTGAGGTTTTGCTGTTTTAAGCCACTCTTAGTTCCCATGGGGCATACACATGCCCAGAAAGGGCTTAGAGTCTAGTTGGGAAATTTGCCATGGGGAGTCACTAGGCTGGGAATACGAGAGCTCCACCCTGAGTGTTATGGAGCAGGCGGCCAGAACTCAGGTGGAGTGGGAAAGCCAAGAGGGTTCTCCTAAGTCCAGAGAGACCTAAGCCCACTGCACTGTGCAGTAATGGCCAATTTAACTGTGAATGACAACAGGCCAAACACTATCTAAGCAGAGATGCGGTATTTGGCCAAGACTGGTCCTCCTCTATTGGGGATGGTCGACCTCTTTGCCTGAGTGCACAGCTTTGGGAGGGACGCATGTGGAGTGGTGAGGGAGGAAGGACACCCATCTAGCCAGCCAGATCAGCTGAATCAACCTTGGCCATCAATGGGGTGACAGATGTTGCAATCTGATCGCCCTCACATCCAAAAGTCCACTCCTTTAACAGTTCAGAGATGGCTTCAAAAATGGAAAGGTGGTGAGAGAGACTGGAGAGCAAAGAAATCATATGCGTCTTCACATTTTCCTTACTTTGGACTTTGGTCCTTCACATAACTGAAGTTAACATGGAGAGAAAAGAACTCAGTTCTCTCTTTAGGACTCGGCTAAGAGATTTTCTTGGCTATCTGCACCCCTGCCTCTTCCTCCTCACCTGAGGCATGGCCCCCAAATTTTGTAATACAGTGTGGTCAGGCAGAGCAAGGCTCTCACTGAGGTTTTGCTTTCTTCTTCTTTCATTTGAAAAACTTTCATCTTTATGGACTTATATAATGGACACATAAAATTGTAAGGTAGCTAAAGTGTACACTCTGGTGTTTAGATATATATGTATACTGTGAAAAGATTCCCCCCAACCCCATTTAGTTAATTAACACATCCATCACCTCACGTATTTACCATGTTGTTGTCGTTCTTAGCAAATTTCAATTATATAATACAATGTTTTCAACTATAGTCACCATATTATACAGCAGATCCTCAGACCTTATTCATCTTGCAGCTGAAAATGTGTACTGTTTTAGCAACCTCTATTTCCCCTTGAGGTTTTGCTGTTTTAAGCCACTCTTAGTTCCCATGGGGCATACACATGCCCAGAAAGGGCTTAGAGTCTAGTTGGGAAATTTGCCATGGGGAGTCACTAGGCTGGGAATACGAGAGCTCCACCCTGAGTGTTATGGAGCAGGCGGCCAGAACTCAGGTGGAGTGGGAAAGCCAAGAGGGTTCTCCTAAGTCCAGAGAGACCTAAGCCCACTGCACTGTGCAGTAATGGCCAATTTAACTGTGAATGACAACAGGCCAAACACTATCTAAGCAGAGATGCGGGTATGTCTCTGAAGACCAGAGAAGGCAGAGAACAAAAAGTCATCCAAGCGTGCTAACTTTATTCTACCTCCTTGAGGCTATGGAAGTCAGTGTTCCCCAAGAGTTAATGTGCATATCATGTACTGGGAATCTTGTGAAAATGAAGATTCTCATTCAGTAGGTCTAGGGCAGTGCCTGAGAATCTGCATTTCTAATAAGTGCCTCAGTGATGCCCACAGTGCTGACACTTAAAGGAGTAAGAAAGCCACACCCCTTGCCCCAGACAACACCTCTGGGAAAGAAGCACAAATTACTGTTTTAGCACTTCTAATTATTTCAATTACGTTTTTCTTCTTGATGTGACTTCTGTTGATCAGCAGTGATACTCATTTTCTTGATCTTTGGATAAGAAGCTTAAAAAAAAACACAATAAAATATTTTTTAATAGTGGTGATGACAAAGTTATTCAAGATAGATTCTATTTACCCTTTCATGCCCACCATATCCTAATCTGTACATGGGGTTATGGGAAGGAACTGGAGACCTTACCTAGTGGGTTTCTGTGGAAGGCAACTGATGCTGGGAAAACTAGAAGACATAAGGAGAAAGGGATGGCAGAGGACGAGATGGTTGGATGGCGTCACTGACTCAATGGACCTGAGTTTGAGCAGGCTCGGGGAGACGGCGAAGGACAGGGAAGCCTGGTGTGCTGCAGTCCATGGGGTCACAAAGAGTTGGGCACAACTGAGTGACTGAGCTGACTGACTGATCCCTTTGAAACTTGTCTTTCTCCTTCATTTTCTTTTTATTCCCTTTGAGACCTTATTCATCTTGCAGCTGAAAATGTGTACTGTTTTAGCAACTTAGAGGTTTTGCTGTTTTAAGCCACTCTTAGTTCCCATGGGGCATACACATGCCCAGAAAGGGCTTAGAGTCTAGTTGGGAAATTTGCCATGGGGAGTCACTAGGCTGGGAATACGAGAGCTCCACCCTGAGTGTTATGGAGCAGGCGGCCAGAACTCAGGTGGAGTGGGAAAGCCAAGAGGGTTCTCCTAAGTCCAGAGAGACCTAAGCCCACTGCACTGTGCAGTAATGGCCAATTTAACTGTGAATGACAACAGGCCAAACACTATCTAAGCAGAGATGCGGGTATGTCTCTGAAGACCAGAGAAGGCAGAGAACAAAAAGTCATCCAAGCGTGCTAACTTTATTCTACCTCCTTGAGGCTATGGAAGTCAGTGTTCCCCAAGAGTTAATGTGCATATCATGTACTGGGAATCTTGTGAAAATGAAGATTCTCATTCAGTAGGTCTAGGGCAGTGCCTGAGAATCTGCATTTCTAATAAGTGCCTCAGTGATGCCCACAGTGCTGACACTTAAAGGAGTAAGAAAGCCACACCCCTTGCCCCAGACAACACCTCTGGGAAAGAAGCACAAATTACTGTTTTAGCACTTCTAATTATTTCAATTACGTTTTTCTTCTTGATGTGACTTCTGTTGATCAGCAGTGATACTCATTTTCTTGATCTTTGGATAAGAAGCTTAAAAAAAAACACAATAAAATATTTTTTAATAGTGGTGATGACAAAGTTATTCAAGATAGATTCTATTTACCCTTTCATGCCCACCATATCCTAATCTGTACATGGGGTTATGGGAAGGAACTGGAGACCTTACCTAGTGGGTTTCTGTGGAAGGCAACTGATGCTGGGAAAACTAGAAGACATAAGGAGAAAGGGATGGCAGAGGACGAGATGGTTGGATGGCGTCACTGACTCAATGGACCTGAGTTTGAGCAGGCTCGGGGAGACGGCGAAGGACAGGGAAGCCTGGTGTGCTGCAGTCCATGGGGTCACAAAGAGTTGGGCACAACTGAGTGACTGAGCTGACTGACTGATCCCTTTGAAACTTGTCTTTTTCTCCTTCATTTTCTTTTTATTCCTTTTGTCTGTGTTTTTTACTTGCCCTTTGACTGTGTTTTCTTGGTTTTCCTTCCATCTCTCCCACCCTTGTCTAGCTTCTCTTCCTCCGTTCCTTTATTCCTCCTTCTTTCTTTATTTTTAACCCACTTTTTATGCACTCTTTCTCTTAAAGTTTTGTCTTTTATCTATCACTCATCGTGTTTATTTTAGTCTTTTCAAAATCTTCTTTTTAAACAGTCTCTTCCCCAAATTGTAGTTGAATTTTTTACTGACTCTTTTCAAGCCTCTCTCTTTTACAATCACATTCCCTTTTTAATTTTACTCTTTCCTACTATCCCATCCTTTAAATGCTTACCTTCTTTTTTGTTCTTTGTTTTTTCTGATTTAATTCTCTTTTGTCTTTTACTTGCTCCCTGTCTTCCCTCCTCCCTCCTTCCCCCTTCCCCATCCCTCTCCCTCCTTTTTAACTCACTTTTAAGGGCTTCTCTTTAGAAATGTTTCTTTCTTTCACCCGCTATCTTATTTTGTACTTTCATTTATTTCTGGGTCATTCTTTTTTAAAAAATATTCAATTTGCTGTGAGACTTTTAGTTGCTATCTGCAAACTCTCAGTTGTGGCATGTGAGATCTAGTTCCCTGACCTGAGATTGAAGTGGATCCCTTGCATTTGGAGCAGATTCCTAACCAGTGGGTCACCAGGGAGGTCCTTTGGTTTATTCTTTTAAAAGTTGGTTCTACCTATTATGTACTTACCTTATTTATTTTACAGGTTTTTTCCTCTGACTCCTTTTTTTTTTGGCCTCCTTTTTAAAATTTTTTTAAAAAAATTTTCATCCATCTTTATTCTTTGGCCTGTGTGAGCCTCCCATTGCAGTGGCCTCTTGTTGCAGAGCACCAGCTCTGGGCACATGCACTCCAGAGCGCTGGCTCATAATTGGACACACCAGTCCAGCCGCTTCGCGGCACATGGGATCTTCCCAGGCCAGGGATCGAACTGGTGCCCCTTGCACTGCAAGGTGGATTCTTTACCCACTGGACCACCAGGGAAGCCCTCCTCTACCTCCTTTGCAATCTCTCTCTTACATAATCACATTCTCTCTTCTTTCTGTATTTTTTCCTAACTGATTCATTCATTTAAAATGAATATCCCTGGAGGGGTGGGGTGAGGGGGATATACATATGACTAATCTGGGATCATACATATCTGTAAACAACAAAACTCTGTAAAAGTAAAAAGTAAAATAAAATTAAAAACAAAACAATTTTTTTATTCCTCCTTCTTTCTTTATTTTTAACCCACTTTTATGCACTCTTTCTCTTAAAGTTTTGTCTTTTATCTATCACTCATCGTGTTTATTTTAGTCTTTTCAAAATCTTCTTTTTAAACAGTCTCTTCCCCAAATTGTAGTTGAATTTTTTACTGACTCTTTTCAAGCCTCTCTCTTTTACAATCACATTCCCTTTTTAATTTTACTCTTTCCTACTATCCCATCCTTTAAATGCTTACCTTCTTTTTTGTTCTTTGTTTTTTCTGATTTAATTCTCTTTTGTCTTTTACTTGCTCCCTGTCTTCCCTCCTCCCTCCTTCCCCCTTCCCCATCCCTCTCCCTCCTTTTTAACTCACTTTTAAGGGCTTCTCTTTAGAAATGTTTCTTTCTTTCACCCGCTATCTTATTTTGTACTTTCATTTATTTCTGGGTCATTCTTTTTTAAAAAATATTCAATTTGCTGTGAGACTTTTAGTTGCTATCTGCAAACTCTCAGTTGTGGCATGTGAGATCTAGTTCCCTGACCTGAGATTGAAGTGGATCCCTTGCATTTGGAGCAGATTCCTAACCAGTGGGTCACCAGGGAGGTCCTTTGGTTTATTCTTTTAAAAGTTGGTTCTACCTATTATGTACTTACCTTATTTATTTTACAGGTTTTTTCCTCTGACTCCTTTTTTTTTTGGCCTCCTTTTTAAAATTTTTTTAAAAAAATTTTCATCCATCTTTATTCTTTGGCCTGTGTGAGCCTCCCATTGCAGTGGCCTCTTGTTGCAGAGCACCAGCTCTGGGCACATGCACTCCAGAGCGCTGGCTCATAATTGGACACACCAGTCCAGCCGCTTCGCGGCACATGGGATCTTCCCAGGCCAGGGATCGAACTGGTGCCCCTTGCACTGCAAGGTGGATTCTTTACCCACTGGACCACCAGGGAAGCCCTCCTCTACCTCCTTTGCAATCTCTCTCTTACATAATCACATTCTCTCTTCTTTCTGTATTTTTTCCTAACTGATTCATTCATTTAAAATGAATATCCCTGGAGGGGTGGGGTGAGGGGGATATACATATGACTAATCTGGGATCATACATATCTGTAAACAACAAAACTCTGTAAAAGTAAAAAGTAAAATAAAAATTAAAAAACAAAACAATGTTCTCCCCTTCCTTCCTTTTCTCTTTTACTCCCATTTTCAATAGTTCCTCATCACACCTTTTCTTTTGCTCCTTCTCTTTTTTCACCTGCCTGCATGCCTGCCTTCCTCCCTTTCTTTTTTCCTATTTTATTCTCTTTCTACAGGCTTCTCTTTTCAAACTGTTTTCTTTCCTTTTCCTTCTTTCTCTTCTTTCCATCTTTTTTGTCCTGCCTTTTTACTGGCTCTTATTTTATAAACTCATCTCATCTACTTGCTGTTTCTTTTCTCTTTCTCCCTCTGTTCTTTCTCTCTTTCTTCCATGGTTTCTCTATATTTTCCTGTACTGCCTTTCTTACTGGCTCTTTCTTTTTGAAGTATGTTCATATTTTGTGTCTTATGTCCATCCATCTTCCTTCCCTCCTTTTCTCCCCTCTCACATAACATTACATCTTCTGTAACTTTTTAAATTCTTCTTTCCTTATTGTGCTCTACTTTTTCTCTCCCTTTTGCTCTATGCCTCTACTTCTCCTTTTCATTTCATTCTTTGCCTTTCTTTCTTTCTTCATTATCTGCTTTTATTTTTGTATTTTCTTTTACTGCTCTTTTTATTTCCTCTTTTTAAATATTAATATTTTCCTTTGTTCCTATTGTCCCTCTCCTACTGCATCCCTTTTTTCCCATTCAGTCTATCTTCATTGTACTGCCTTTTCTTACTGGCATCTCCTTTTTAAATTCTCTTTCTCTTTCCCTCTGCATTCTTTTACTAACCTCTCATTTTTTCCCTTATCACTGCTCCTTGTCCAAATTGTATTTGATTTTCTTAAGGGCTCCTTTTCTTCACATTTTTGTCTCATTCTCATATTCTTTTTCTATTCACATATCCTTTTTAAACTTCTTTATTCTCTCCTTCCCTCTTATTTCTTTGTTCCTCTGTTTTTGTCTTTTTCTTGCTCCCTTTCTTTCATTTTCTCTCTTTTCTTTGTGTTTGCCTTTCTTTCTTATACTCCTTATCATTTCCTCTTGTTTCTTTGCCTCGTCTTCCTTCCACTCCCTTATTGTGTCTCTGTGTGTGTGTATTTTCTTACTGTCTTCTGCTTAATATTCTTTCATTTTATCTCATTCATTCATTCATTTCCCCCCTCTAGCTTCATTTCATTTTTTCTTTTAGCATCAACTTTTCTCTTTTTAATCTTTTTTGTTCTCTCTATTTCTATTTCTTGTTTAGGATGTTTTAAATGTCTCTTGTTTTTTCTACTTAAATTTATTTTGCTCTTTCTCTTACTAGCTTACTCTGTTTTATTTAATCTTTTCTTAGTGGACTTCAGTTAAAATTTTTCTTCTATTTTTCATTCATTGTCTCCCTCTTTGTTTCAGTCTATTTTGGGGGTAATGTTTTATCTTATTGGCTCATTTTCTCTATCTAAATATAACTGTCTTTCTCTGTTTTTTGTTGTTTTTCTTTCTCCTCTACTGGCTCCTTTATAACTCTTAGTAAAGACAGTCTTCTCTGCTGAGCCACTTTACCAAAGTGTTTAATTTATTATAATGTCTGTAACATAAAAATATTGTCTTTGTGTGTGTGGGTGTCTGTACATCCTCTGCCACTTGACATGTAACTGGGAAGTGCCTTGAACAGTGCCTGGCACACGTAAGTGTGAGCTTGTAGAGTTTCTCTTTGCAAGGCTTTGTGACCTCTCTCTATTAGCACATAAAGGGCTTTTACAAAGCCACTGATAATTAATATGTAGTTATACATATTCTACTTACCTTCTTTGTCTTTTATTGTTTCTCTCTCACCTCCTGTTTCATCTCGACTTTTACTTTTGTTTTCAAATACACTTTCTTCTGATCCTTCTCTCTGAAGGTCTTTCCTTTGCATTTTTTGTAAATGGTGAGTGAGTTTTTTCTCGAGTAGTTCTCATTTCTATATATTAAACAAATATATTTAATGTTTAAAATTTAATAACAACTTGCCACTAGAAATGCAAAACAGATACTTCAAATGTGATGGTACATTTGAGGAGAGCCCTTATTCCTGTCTTGAGATTTCTAAAGTTACAAAGAATACAAAGCTAAGAAGGTTATAATAAGGGCATGTTTCCTTTTACTGTCTAGCATGAAGAATATGTTTTAATAACTAGATCCAGTTGAACTCATTGCCTATTTTCTGGAGACTGGTCCCATTTCAGACCAGTCCTTGAAGTCCAGGTTCAGATACAGATGGGCTCTCTCCATCAGTAGCTATCCTTGTGAGTTTAAACCAATCTGGAAATTCACACTTCAAATATCAAAATTAGTGAAAACCTTTCTTCAAGATAGACTGAGTTATTATTCAAAGGTCACTCTACCTTATGGTGAGCGTCCTCATGGTCTTTTCTAGGTTGTTTCTCAACTCTTTCTTCTCTTTTTACTTCTTCTCCAATCTTTGTCAGAAGAAACATTTCTTTTGTTTCCCATTCCTAAGGAGCACAATGTTACGGTAGTCAGCAGGGGTTCTTTTCCCTAATCTTTTTGTTTGTTTTCTTTTTTTTCTAAATAAGCAAATTAGGTCAAGTTAATGGCCTTACAGGAATTTGGACAACCATAATGAAAATCTTACACTGGCTTTAGATGGGCTTGTGCTTCAAAGGTAGATCTAAAGAGATGCTGACAAGGTGATTTTCTTTCATGGATTCAAGGAATTATATGAAATTTGTTGCCCTTAAATGTATTCTGACAGAGAACAATTAACCTGTCTGAATGTTGAGGAGTGAGAATATCAGCATGATTATTTCTCACTAGAGTTAAATTCTAAAATCTTAAGAGCAGATGAAGTGTGACTCTACTATGATGGATATGTAATGTGTGGTGTCAGTTTCACTATATTAAGTCAAAGCTTGTCTGTTGTAACAGTGATACAAGATTAATAGAAACTTACCATCTTAAAAATTATGATTTTTAGTGAGCTTTCCTTTGCATTTTTTGTAAATGGTGAGTGAGTTTTTTCTCGAGTAGTTCTCATTTCTATATATTAAACAAATATATTTAATGTTTAAAATTTAATAACAACTTGCCACTAGAAATGCAAAACAGATACTTCAAATGTGATGGTACATTTGAGGAGAGCCCTTATTCCTGTCTTGAGATTTCTAAAGTTACAAAGAATACAAAGCTAAGAAGGTTATAATAAGGGCATGTTTCCTTTTACTGTCTAGCATGAAGAATATGTTTTAATAACTAGATCCAGTTGAACTCATTGCCTATTTTCTGGAGACTGGTCCCATTTCAGACCAGTCCTTGAAGTCCAGGTTCAGATACAGATGGGCTCTCTCCATCAGTAGCTATCCTTGTGAGTTTAAACCAATCTGGAAATTCACACTTCAAATATCAAAATTAGTGAAAACCTTTCTTCAAGATAGACTGAGTTATTATTCAAAGGTCACTCTACCTTATGGTGAGCGTCCTCATGGTCTTTTCTAGGTTGTTTCTCAACTCTTTCTTCTCTTTTTACTTCTTCTCCAATCTTTGTCAGAAGAAACATTTCTTTTGTTTCCCATTCCTAAGGAGCACAATGTTACGGTAGTCAGCAGGGGTTCTTTTCCCTAATCTTTTTGTTTGTTTTCTTTTTTTTCTAAATAAGCAAATTAGGTCAAGTTAATGGCCTTACAGGAATTTGGACAACCATAATGAAAATCTTACACTGGCTTTAGATGGGCTTGTGCTTCAAAGGTAGATCTAAAGAGATGCTGACAAGGTGATTTTCTTTCATGGATTCAAGGAATTATATGAAATTTGTTGCCCTTAAATGTATTCTGACAGAGAACAATTAACCTGTCTGAATGTTGAGGAGTGAGAATATCAGCATGATTATTTCTCACTAGAGTTAAATTCTAAAATCTTAAGAGCAGATGAAGTGTGACTCTACTATGATGGATATGTAATGTGTGGTGTCAGTTTCACTATATTAAGTCAAAGCTTGTCTGTTGTAACAGTGATACAAGATTAATAGAAACTTACCATCTTAAAAAATTATGATTTTTTAAGCAGTGGTTTAGTTCTTTAGACCTGAAATAACTTCTGGTAATATGGTGGGACTGCTAAAAATGTTTATAAATAAAACAGTCACACACAATTTCCCCATCAGTATTTAAAATTCAGTGTTTCTCACCTCTTCAATTCGTCTCTGGAGACTAAGTTTTCTTCCAGTGTGTTCCTGATATAGTCTCTCTTCTTCCTTTATCCAGAGTTGTTTCTGATTTTCTGCTGTGTGTTCAAGCTTGCTTAATTCCATGCTAATCATATCTGGATATCTAAATAAAAGTGAAAATTTAAATGAAGATAATCTGAGAGTTTCTGTTATGATGGTATTATCCCAATAGTCCCCAACCACCTTTGGGGCTGCTTTTTCATTTCTTAAACTACAGGAAATGTAGAATTCTTTAAGCTAGCCCGATCCACCAACTTACCACAATGTACTCATCATGTTACTGCAGTTGGGACAATGGCAAAATGTAGAACAGAATGATTTAAATCATTTTATACAGAAATTAGTCATAACTCAGGAGTTTTAGGAACATGAGTTTCCAAAGACAGCTGAAATCTACTTAAGGACTGAATTCAAAAAACAAGTATATTTGAATTCCCTTTAAAAAGTAAGTGGCTATTGGCCTCTCTGTCATTCCCAAGTCCTTGAACAACCTCTCATGTATAGACAGGTCTGCAGACTACCAGCCTGCCACTTTGGTGAATCACTGTATATTCTGGCATATCATGACATGAATCCATGGAATATAAGAGCCAGGTGATGGGGAACTGGTCCTCACTCCTGATAAAGGAGAAAGAGAAGGAACAATAACTCATTCCTTTGCATACTGGGGCATGGACTCAGCCGCTGAATGATAAGACTGAATGTGTGGGTGGGTAGTAGCTAAATGAACATACGTGGTTGGCTGGGAAATAATACTTGTTTATTATTGGCATCAGATGAAGTTATAGCAACTCTCTGTTTTATCCTGCAGTAATTTCCTTAAACTTAAATTTGAAATGTGCAAACAACCTTCTTTCCCTCTGGTACTATGAGCTTGGGTTTTGCAAGCTCAGGGAGCTGTATTTTATTTTTTTACTTTTTATTTTTACAGTGTTTTGTTGTTTACAGATATGTATAATTCCAGATTAGTCATATGTATATCCCTGGCCCTCTCCCTCCTCCACCCTGCTCCTAGTCCCCCCTATCTCACCCCTCCAGGCGGAGCTGTATTTTAGAATTGTTCTTCAAATAGCAGTTTGTCTTACCTCTTGTGTTCCTTGTGACTCAGATTTCTCAGATGGAAACTCTTTCCTAGCCATGGTACCAAAGTTCTCAACCCCTGATACCTCTTAATCGCCTTTCTTTTCTGTCCACATTGAAGACTATAGCAAGTTAAACCGTGTCTAATACTTCTTTTTCATTTTGCTTTCAATTACTTCTAGTACTTTTACAGCTTTCTGGGGTCGACAATATACTACAAAAAATGCATTAACTTTGGTCTTACCTCTGCTTTATCAATAGCTCTTGGTCGGGAGTTGTTTGTGTACTTCCCTTTAATAGCCAGTCTTGGAACTGTTACTGTCATATTTGTCACAGGCTCTCTTGGTTTTATACAATTTATTTACTTGCCTTTCAATCATTTCCCGGGAGGAAAAAAATAGGATTAAAGTGTTTATATTGGCCAGAAATAACCCAGTCCTTTGATACGGATTCCTTTGTAGCTCAGCTGGTAAAGAATCTGCCTGCAACACAGGAGACACCAGTTCAATCCCTGGGTCAGCAAGATCCCCTAGAGAAGGGATAGGCTATATACTCCAGGATTCTTTGGCTTCCCTGGTGACTCAGACAATAAAGAATCTGCCTGCAATGTGGGAGACCTGGGTTCGATCCCTGGGTTGGGAAAATCCCCTGGAGATGGGAAAGGCTACCCACTCCAGTATTCTTACCTGGAGAATTCCATGGGTCAGAAAGAGTCAGATACGACTGAGCAACTTCTTTTTCATTTTGATATGACTTCTTATGTTTAGCACTTAGTAAACTTCCTGCAGTTTATAAATCCACTTTCCACAACCTACATAAAAACTTTCTTACAGGCCTCAAAAAGAACAAATTCAAGTATTTAACTTACTTGTTCTCTTATATAGTTTCTTTCAAAGTCTAATTTTGAAGTGGTGAGATACTGCCTGTACTTATTCAATTCCTTTAAGGAACATACAACCTGTGAAAACAAAAACCAAATACATAGATACAATAGAAAGTTGTAACAATCATGAAACTTTCCAAGAAGAGAGTCATAAGAACATTCATTTTAGTAACAATTTTAGGATCAAGGGTAGTGATAGCACATTTTAGTAATAATTTGGAAGGCAATATCTCTCTATAGTGGCTGTATCACCAGGAAATTGCTACCTAAATAATATTATTTCAATAATATGGTTCACATCATAATCAGGAACTTACTATTTTCCAATGTTATTAAAATACCAGTATAAGAATTATGTTTAACTTTCAGAACAATTTGTTCTGTCAAACTTTATTCTCTTAGGTTTTGTCTCTATTTTTCTCAAAGGGTATTTGATATATCCCTTGATAGGTATACAGTGCCATTATTACTTTTAGAGCCAAAGGAAAGACATCAATAATACAGCGGAGAGAAAATAAATAAATAAATGTGTATGTATATGTATTTACATAGTCAAATTATTTGGTATTTATCTTTTGCTTTTATCAATGAAAAACGGTCAAGTGGGAATGGGAACCATTAGTTTTATTTAGAACAGCCGCATGATTTCTCTTTACTCAAATATTGAGTAATTCATTGAGTTTTCTGCCAGGTATTCTTTATTGCTCAATTAAAAGTTGATACAGGCTCCCAGTGAAGTACAGAAACAAGTGTATATTAAGTCCATAGGCTTTGCTGGTTAACTGGAAGCAAACTTCAACCCACCTTATTATTGCTGGTGACATAGCCACCTTTCTTTAATCTCCTCAGGATATCTTTTCGCTTATAGTGTGATTTTAAATGAGGATGATCAAGGCTTTTATAGCTGGTTTCCAAAAGGTGACAGTAAGGATCAGACAGGTTAAAGTCATAAGAATATGTTTAGCACTTAGTAAACTTCCTGCAGTTTATAAATCCACTTTCCACAACCTACATAAAAACTTTCTTACAGGCCTCAAAAAGAACAAATTCAAGTATTTAACTTACTTGTTCTCTTATATAGTTTCTTTCAAAGTCTAATTTTGAAGTGGTGAGATACTGCCTGTACTTATTCAATTCCTTTAAGGAACATACAACCTGTGAAAACAAAAACCAAATACATAGATACAATAGAAAGTTGTAACAATCATGAAACTTTCCAAGAAGAGAGTCATAAGAACATTCATTTTAGTAACAATTTTAGGATCAAGGGTAGTGATAGCACATTTTAGTAATAATTTGGAAGGCAATATCTCTCTATAGTGGCTGTATCACCAGGAAATTGCTACCTAAATAATATTATTTCAATAATATGGTTCACATCATAATCAGGAACTTACTATTTTCCAATGTTATTAAAATACCAGTATAAGAATTATGTTTAACTTTCAGAACAATTTGTTCTGTCAAACTTTATTCTCTTAGGTTTTGTCTCTATTTTTCTCAAAGGGTATTTGATATATCCCTTGATAGGTATACAGTGCCATTATTACTTTTAGAGCCAAAGGAAAGACATCAATAATACAGCGGAGAGAAAATAAATAAATAAATGTGTATGTATATGTATTTACATAGTCAAATTATTTGGTATTTATCTTTTGCTTTTATCAATGAAAAACGGTCAAGTGGGAATGGGAACCATTAGTTTTATTTAGAACAGCCGCATGATTTCTCTTTACTCAAATATTGAGTAATTCATTGAGTTTTCTGCCAGGTATTCTTTATTGCTCAATTAAAAGTTGATACAGGCTCCCAGTGAAGTACAGAAACAAGTGTATATTAAGTCCATAGGCTTTGCTGGTTAACTGGAAGCAAACTTCAACCCACCTTATTATTGCTGGTGACATAGCCACCTTTCTTTAATCTCCTCAGGATATCTTTTCGCTTATAGTGTGATTTTAAATGAGGATGATCAAGGCTTTTATAGCTGGTTTCCAAAAGGTGACAGTAAGGATCAGACAGGTTAAAGTCATAAGAAGGCTGATAAAGCTGCAAACACAAAGAGATTAAAAAGTATTACTTAGGGCTTCCCTTGTGGTTCAGTGGGTAAGGACACCGCCTTGCAGTGCAAGGGGCGCCAGTTCGATCCCTGGCCTGGGAAGATCCCACGTGCCATGGAGCGGCTGGACGGATGTGTCCAATTACCGAGCCAGAGCTCTGGAGCGCATGCGCCCAGAGCCGGTGCTCTGCGGCAATAGAGGCCGATGGGAGGCCCACACGGGCCAAAGAACAAAGACGGATGAAAATAGAGAAATGAGAGACCAATAGAAGTGGCCTACCCGTCCCTCTCCCTCCCCTCCCCACCCCCCCCAAAAGTATTACTTATGTAAAATGAATGAAGTCATACTTTCAAACCTCAATTTGTTGATATGGTTAGGATGTTCATTGAAAATAAAACATGCAAGAAGAATCAGAAATGAGGGAAAACAGACAATGGGCTTATTTGAAAAGACAGTAGAATACTATAATTTTCCTTCTACTCGCATTCAAAGTACTATGAAAGATCTTTAAATTCCCTGTTTGTGTGGTGCCCTGCTAAAGTGGTTCGTGGTGCTGGAAGTGGCAAGGTCAGGTGAAGGAGCATGGTCTACGAAATTGGGAGACTGATTCTAAACTCTGCTACCCTATACCCATCATAGCTTAAGGTTGTCATGAGGGTAAAGTGAGTTAAAAAAAGAAGGAAAGAAAAACAACTAAATGTGTGAAACATAGTGTTACTTCCTTGAAATCTTGCTAAAAGACAAAGAAGGATCCCACTAAGATAGTCTTTAGGGGAGCTGAATATAGTACCTGATCAATATAATAAAGTGTAGAGGGACTCAGCTATAAGTATGGGAAAAAATCAGGAAATAAGTAGCTAACAAGAGAATAATAGAGTAATACGATGTAAATGTGGCAAACAGAAGGTATTTGAGGAAGAAACCAATGAAGAGGGCTACATTTACAAACTGAAAAGGAGTGTTATCACTGGAAAGATAGACAATTGAAGATTGGGACACTGGGAAATGGCTTCATAGAGTAACTCTTGAAAGATGGCTCAAACTGAAGGTCAGGAAGAAGAGGAGAGCATGCCAGGTTTCAGGAGCCAGAGGCATAAAAGCAGAGAAGTAAAAAATGATCATAGTATGTGTGGACAGGCAGAAAAGACCTCGACCTTTGGAGCTGAGGTCTGGGTTGGAAATACAGCTAAATTGGGTGGCTGAGGTCTTCTATTATTAAAGTGAGGTTCAGACACTGAAAACCAACTCATTTTAACTTCTCTTGGTGTTTGAAACTGATGTTGACTCAAAGCAAAACAATAGCAGTGTTTCAAGTTTAAGAGCAATCAAAAAAACAGTCAAGAGAATCATTTAAGCACCATTAAATGTTACTCTACCTTTTCACTTAAGTTTGTAGTACAGAATACATTATTACTGCCTGGAAAAAGGGGAAGCTTGACCCCAAGAGGAAGACCCAATAGGTTAGCGACTCTGACCTCTAGAATGGGGCTTTTATGCAAGCCCTGTCGGATGTAAGTAGAAAGTTTGCTTTTTTTCTTTGTTTCTAGAACTATTAGTTTAGGCCAATCTACTTAAACTTCCATGGGCTAATACCTCCAAATAAACCAAGGACGCAAAGAGTTGAAAGAACCCGCCTTGCTGACAACCCTAAGGCCTCCCAGTTTACCTGGATCCCCAGCCATATCTGTGAGCTCAGTTCAAAGCTAACCGCGGCCAGAGGCAGCTCCTAGTCACTGGCCTACCAGGGCCTGCTGCGACGTGTCCCCTCTTTCATCTGCCTGCCCTCCTTCCCTTCCTAGACCCAGCCCCGGGGGCCACCACTCACGGAGTCGCACTGCTCCCTGTCACCAGTAAGGCTGCTGACGGCCGCCTTAGTGGCAGTGGGCCTGAGCAGCCTTATAGCAATTCTTGAGGTACAGGTCCATGGGCACCCATCGGCCTCCAGGGGCCAGAGGCTAGGGTGCTGCAAGCCGTCTCCGTCTCTTCCAGCGAGTCTTTACGACTCTAAGTGTACCTCTAGTCTGAGCTGTGCAGGGAGTGGTCACACTGGTCTGCCTCCTCGAGGCCACAGCCTTAACAATGCTAGATTCTATGCTGCAGCACAGACATATTAAAAGGGTGCCTCCCTAAAAGGTGTCGCCCTCTAGGGAGGGGAGGGGGCACTTTGGTTTCTCTTGGGGCCACCTGGAAACATCCACGCATGCGCGGAACAGAAACCTCGCAGGCCAAGCAAGATGGGAAAGTGGTTCAACAGGCTTGGTGCAGGAGGACCACAGTTAAGATTACCTTTCTGTCTGACCGATATTCCTCACTTGTATGTGTGGACAGGCAGAAAAGACCTCGACCTTTGGAGCTGAGGTCTGGGTTGGAAAACAGCTAAATTGGGTGGCTGAGGTCTTCTATTATTAAGTGAGGTTCAGACACTGAAAACCAACTCATTTTAACTTCTCTTGGTGTTTGAAACTGATGTTGACTCAAAGCAAAACAATAGCAGTGTTTCAAGTTTAAGAGCAATCAAAAAAACAGTCAAGAGAATCATTTAAGCACCATTAAATGTTACTCTACCTTTTCACTTAAGTTTGTAGTACAGAATACATTATTACTGCCTGGAAAAAGGGGAAGCTTGACCCCAAGAGGAAGACCCAATAGGTTAGCGACTCTGACCTCTAGAATGGGGCTTTTATGCAAGCCCTGTCGGATGTAAGTAGAAAGTTTGCTTTTTTTCTTTGTTTCTAGAACTATTAGTTTAGGCCAATCTACTTAAACTTCCATGGGCTAATACCTCCAAATAAACCAAGGACGCAAAGAGTTGAAAGAACCCGCCTTGCTGACAACCCTAAGGCCTCCCAGTTTACCTGGATCCCCAGCCATATCTGTGAGCTCAGTTCAAAGCTAACGCGGCCAGAGGCAGCTCCTAGTCACTGGCCTACCAGGGCCTGCTGCGACGTGTCCCCTCTTTCATCTGCCTGCCCTCCTTCCCTTCCTAGACCCAGCCCCGGGGGCCACCACTCACGGAGTCGCACTGCTCCCTGTCACCAGTAAGGCTGCTGACGGCCGCCTTAGTGGCGGTGGGCCTGAGCAGCCTTATAGCAATTCTTGAGGTACAGGTCCATGGGCACCCATCGGCCTCCAGGGGCCAGAGGCTAGGGTGCTGCAAGCCGTCTCCGTCTCTTCCAGCGAGTCTTTACGACTCTAAGTGTACCTCTAGTCTGAGCTGTGCAGGGAGTGGTCACACTGGTCTGCCTCCTCGAGGCCACAGCCTTAACAATGCTAGATTCTATGCTGCAGCACAGACATATTAAAAGGGTGCCTCCCTAAAAGGTGTCGCCCTCTAGGGAGGGGAGGGGGCACTTTGGTTTCTCTTGGGGCCACCTGGAAACATCCACGCATGCGCGGAACAGAAACCTCGCAGGCCAAGCAAGATGGGAAAGTGGTTCAACAGGCTTGGTGCAGGAGGACCACAGTTAAGATTACCTTTCTGTCTGACCGATATTTCTCACTTGAATTAAACCAGAATATAGCAATCTCTCTCCAGTCTGTTCTTGTTTATTCGCTGAGTCGTGATGCAAATTACCCTGCAAACTACCCCAGTAGTCCATCAGGGTGCTCTGTTCATGGATTTCCCAGGCAAGATTCCAGGAGTGGGTTGCCATTAGCTACTCCAGGGGAAGTTCTCAACCCAGGATTCGAACCTGTGTCTCTTAAATTTCTCACATTGGTAGAAGGATTCTTTAACACTACGCCACCTTGTGTTGTGTGTTGTGCTGTGTTAGTTGCTACAAGGGTTCCACTCTGTGACACAAAGGACCGTACTCAACAGATCATTTGTCCATGCGAACAAATTCTCTGAACTCTGGACAGAGACCACAAGCCCTGATCTCTATGCAGAACCCACATTTTAATCTCTGAGAAGACACAACACTCTGTGATCTCTTGGCAGTGACCTCACTGTTATCTCTGGGCAGAGACCCCTCCCTCTGATCTCTGAGCTGAGACCCCACCATCTTATCTTTTGGCAGAGATCTCACCTTCTGGTCTCTTGGCAGAGATCTCACCCTGTTTTTAATGGACAGTGACCCCACCCTTGAGTCTTGCAGAGACATCACCTCCTGATCCCTGGGTAGAGAACCCTCCCTCTGATCTCTTGGCAGAGAATTCACCCTCTGTTTTCTAGGCAGATATACTACACAGTGATCTCCAGGCAGAGACTGCACTCTCTTTTCTCTGGGCAGAGACCTCACCCTCTGATCTCTGGGCAGAGATCTCACCCTGTTATCACTGTACAGACACCCCACCCTCTGATCTCTGAGCAGAGACCCCACCATCTTATCTCTTGGCAGAGATCTCACCCTCTAGTCTCTTGGAAGAGATCTCACCCTGTTGTCTCTGGGCAGAGACCCCTCCCTCTGATCTCTTGGCTGAGACCCCCACCCTTTGATCTCTGGGCAGACACTAAACCCTGTTATCTCTAGGCACCCCATCCACGCATGCGCGAACAGAAACCTCGAGGCCAAGCAAGATGGGAAAGTGGTTCAACAGGCTTGCAGGAGGACCACAGTTAAGATTACCTTTCTGTCTGACCGATATTTCTCACTTGAATTAAACCAGAATATAGCAATCTCTCTCAGTCTGTTCTTGTTTATTCGCTGAGTCGTGATGCAAATTACCCTGCAAACTACCCCAGTAGTCCATCAGGGTGCTCTGTTCATGGATTTCCCAGGCAAGATTCCAGGAGTGGGTTGCCATTAGCTACTCCAGGGGAAGTTCTCAACCCAGGATTCGAACCTGTGTCTCTTAAATTTCTCACATTGGTAGAAGGATTCTTTAACACTACGCCACCTTGTGTTGTGTGTTGTGCTGTGTTAGTTGCTACAAGGGTTCCACTCTGTGACACAAAGGACCGTACTCAACAGATCATTTGTCCATGCGAACAAATTCTCTGAACTCTGGACAGAGACCACAAGCCCTGATCTCTATGCAGAACCCACATTTTAATCTCTGAGAAGACACAACACTCTGTGATCTCTTGGCAGTGACCTCACTGTTATCTCTGGGCAGAGACCCCTCCCTCTGATCTCTGAGCTGAGACCCCACCATCTTATCTTTTGGCAGAGATCTCACCTTCTGGTCTCTTGGCAGAGATCTCACCCTGTTTTTAATGGACAGTGACCCCACCCTTGAGTCTTGCAGAGACATCACCTCCTGATCCCTGGGTAGAGAACCCTCCCTCTGATCTCTTGGCAGAGAATTCACCCTCTGTTTTCTAGGCAGATATACTACACAGTGATCTCCAGGCAGAGACTGCACTCTCTTTTCTCTGGGCAGAGACCTCACCCTCTGATCTCTGGGCAGAGATCTCACCCTGTTATCACTGTACAGACACCCCACCCTCTGATCTCTGAGCAGAGACCCCACCATCTTATCTCTTGGCAGAGATCTCACCCTCTAGTCTCTTGGAAGAGATCTCACCCTGTTGTCTCTGGGCAGAGACCCCTCCCTCTGATCTCTTGGCTGAGACCCCCACCCTTTGATCTCTGGGCAGACACTAAACCCTGTTATCTCTAGGCAGAGACCCCTCCCTCTAATCTCTGCACAGAGACCCCACCCTCTGATCTCTGGATAGAAACCCTTATCCTTTGATCTCTTGGCAGAGATCTCACACTGTTATCTGGGCAGAGACCCCACTCAATGTTTTGTGGGCAGTGACACCATCCTCTGATCTCTGTTCAGAGGCCCCACCCTCTGGTCTCTGAGCAGAGACCTCTGCATCTGATCCCTTGGCAGAGACCTCACCCTGTTATTTCTGGGCAGTGTCCCCAACTTCTGATCTCTGGACAGAGATCTCACCCTCTGGTCTCTTTGCAGAGATCTCGCCCTGTTTTATATGGGCAGAGACCACACCCTCTGATCTCTACTCAGTGACCCTATCCTCTGATCTCTGGGCAGAGAATCCTCCCTCTGATCTCTTGGCAGAGATCTTACCCTGTTTTTTCTGGGCAGAGACCCCACCCACTGATCTGTAGGCAGTGACCCCTCCCTCTGATCTCTGGGCAGAGACCCCACCCTCTGATCTCTGGGCAGAGATGCTCACCATGTGAACACTTGTAGGAGATCTCACCCTGTTATCTCTGGGCAGTGACCTCCACCATCCAATCTCTGGGCAGAGACCTCTCCCTCTGATGTCTGCGTCGAAACCCTTACCCTTTGATCTCTTGGCAGAGATCTCACAGTTATTTGGGCAAAGACCCCATCCAATGTTTCGTGGGCAGCGACACCATCCTCTGATCTCTGTTCAGAGACCCTAGCCTCTGATCTCTGGGCAGAGAATCCTCCCTCTGATCTCTTGGCAGAGATCTTACCCTGTTTTTTCTGGGCAGAGACCCCACCCACTGATCTGTAGGCAGTGACCCCTCCCTCTGATCTCTGGGCAGAGACCCCACCCTCTGATCTCTGGGCAGAGATGCTCACCATGTGAACACTTGTAGGAGATCTCACCCTGTTATCTCTGGGCAGTGACCTCCACCATCCAATCTCTGGGCAGAGACCTCTCCCTCTGATGTCTGCGTCGAAACCCTTACCCTTTGATCTCTTGGCAGAGATCTCACAGTTATTTGGGCAAAGACCCCATCCAATGTTTCGTGGGCAGCGACACCATCCTCTGATCTCTGTTCAGAGACCCCACCCTCTGATCTCTGAACAGGGACCCTACCGCCTTATCTCTTGGCAGAGATCTCACCCTGTTATCTCTGGCAAGAGACCCCACCCCACCACTCTCTCAGCAGAGATGCCACCCTATGATTCCTTTTCAGAGACCCCACCTTCTGATCTCTGGATAGAGAACCCTCCCTCTCATGTTTGGGCAGAAGCCTGACCCTGTTATCTCTGGGCAGAGACTCCACCATCTAATCTCTGGTTGGACACCTCACCTTCTGACCTTTGATCAAAGAACCCAACTCTGACCTCTGGGCCGAGACCCAGTGCCCTGATCTCCTGACAGAGATCTCGCCTTTTTTTCTCTGGGCAGAGACCTTACCTTCTGATCTCTCATGAGAGACTCCACCCTCTGATCTCTGGTCAGTGACTCCACCCTCTGATGTCTGCACATGGACACCACCCTCTGATCTCTTGACAGAGATCTCACCCTGATATCTCTTTGCAGAGACTCCACCCTCTGGTCTCTGGGCATTGACCCCACCCTATCATCTCTGAGAGACCTGAAAAGGGTGACTAAGCAGACTTGGTAAGGAGGCCAGCGGTTTCCAAGGAAGAGGAGGAGGAACAATCATTTCCTAGTCTAAAATATTTTCCATGATAAAGATCTAGTCTGAAACTAAATTTATTGTCTTATAGAGACAAATTATTTTTTCATTGAATGTCTCACGTAGTCCTGAAGCGCAGAGACCATCCTCTGGCTCATCTTATTTAAGTGTTATGGATGTGGACCTAGCAAGGCCTTTACAACCTTAAGATATTCTTTTGATCTATTGTTAATAACCAGCTGGAAAATATAAATTGCAAATAGATTAGACTGAAAATATTTCTAATCTTTAAGTTCTAATTCCTTTCTGCTTAACACTTTATTCCTTAAATTGTCTCTTTCTTCTCAGTTGGTATTATAAACCATAAGGAGAAACTATGCTAAAATCTTCCACACTTTCTTGGAAATTTTTTTTTCTTAGAAATTTTTAGCTAACTAATTTCATCACTTAAAAGTTCTACTTTCTTCCCGACGGCATAATTCAACCGAGTAGTTGCTAAGTTTTATTAAGGATCACCTTTCTTCTACTGTCTAACAACATGTTTCTCATTTCTATCCGCAGCTCACCAAAAGCACCTTTAACATTAATGCTTCAAGCAACAGATTCCCTTTGAGGCAATTTAGGCTTCTTCTATCATGAACCTCTAAATTATTCTAGCATCTACCCATTTGTGTTTGTGTTTGTGCTCAGAGGCTAAGTTGTGTTCGACTCTTTGCGACCCCACAGATTTTAGCCCTCCAGGGCACTTCTGTCCATAGAATTTTCCAGACAAGAATACTGGAGTGGGTTGCCATTTCTTTCTCCAGGGCATCTTCCTGACCCAGGGATCAAACCCAAGTGTCCCGTACCTCCTGCACTGGAGATGGATTCTTTACCACCAAACCGCCTGTGAAGCCCTCATCTACCTGTCACCCAATTCCAAATTTGAGGACATTTAAAATTCAAGGTAAAATTCCATATTTTAAGGTATTTGTTATAGCAGTACAGTATACCACTTGCCAATATCAAAATTGGCATTAGTGTTCTAAACTGCTTTAACAGAGTACCGGAAACAGGGCAGCTTAAAACAACAGAGATTTATTGTCTCAGTCCTGGAGTTTGGAAGTCTGCAATCAAGGTCTTAGCAGGGCTATGCTCGCTCTGAGTCTGCAGAGGAATCCTTTTCTGCCTTTTTCTGGCTTCTTGTGATTTGCCAGCAGTCTGATAGTCTTGGCTTTCAACTGCATAACTCTAATCACTACCTTCATCATCACGTGACATCCTCCCTGTACATGTCTCTCCTCACACGAGCTATTATAATATAGCTGATTTACAATATTATGCTAGTTTGAGGTGTACAATTCAGCGATTCAACTATATTGGACATCTTCTTATAAGCGCATCAATTATGTTGGATTAGGAGCCCACTGTACTCCAATATGACTTCATCTTAATGAATCACATTTGTAGTGTTCTGCAGAACTGTGGGCTAAGATTTTCAATGCATCTTTTTTTTTTTTTTGGAGGAGAGACGCAATTCAAGCCCTAACAGGTCCTAAACAAGATGAGGAGGATCTTCTCGTGTGGGGGTGACCTGCCATGGAGTGGCAGCTTTGGAGTAAGGTGAGGAGGGTTGTAAGTGACATGGTGACTTACGTGACATGGTGTGGGTGTCGGATCCTGAGCAGTGGGAGCAGGGCGTCTGTGCTGGGGAAAGTCTGGTGAGAGGGGCTGGAGCCCGAGCAGGATGAGCAGAGTGTCTGTGAGAGTTGTGTGGGGCTTCTGATCCTGAACAGGGTGAGCTGGGCTGCGCTCTGCCTGGGGATGTTTCAGGAGGAGTCTGATACGGATTGTCAGAAACTGATGGGGTGAGAAACGCATTCATGTAGGAGTGCTGGAACCTAAACAAGGTGAGGAAGGTGAGCATGTGTGTGGACAGCCTGGCATGGGTTGTCAGTCCTCATGGGACATTGTTCAGACTACTGGCAGAATTTAAATGAGGTCTGAAAATTTTCATGGTTGTATTGTTCTTATGTAGGAAAATGTTTTTGCTTATATTAAGCAGTAAAGTATTTGGGGCAGCAAATCAGCAACTAAAAAATTTTTTTTTTTTCTTTGGGAAGTCCCTGGCAGTGCTGTGGTTAGGACTCAGTGCTCTCACTGCCAGGGGCCCAGGTTCAATCTCTGGTCCAGAAGTTAAGATCCCACAAGCCATGAGGACAAAAAAAATCTCATTGAACTGTACTTGTAACTTTTCTGTAAGTTTTGAAATAGAAAATACTTAAGAAGCCTGAAGTACATATAGCAGCATGTTATAACTCTAGAGCTCTGGCTGGTGCTTGTCGTATGTGTTACAGTATATTATTGTAATCTTTCTAGATTTCTAGCTGATTATAACACTTCAAAGTGAAAATATTCAAAAATGAAAGGTGATGCGTGCTTATTATAGAAAAGAAGAAAGTAAATCTTTCATGAACTCATTGCCCAAAGACAGTGTAAATTTCCTTTATGTTGAAAAAACACAATAATAAAAGTCAGGTGAACTTGGTGGTATAAGCTTTTGAAGGAAAGGTGATTTTTTAAGGTTAAAATAAGATAGGTCAATATTCTTTTTTCACTTTTAGAGAAAAATTGGTAATTTCTCAAGTTTATGTGTTGGATTTATGTGCCTGTTCACTTGCAAGTCATTGCTGGAATCACTAGAGGGCAGACTCCTACCATAGACCTTACAAAGTTCTGAAAAAATAGTAAAAGTTTTTGAAACAAACAAACAAACAAACAAAAATATATATATATATATATATATATATATTTTTAAACACCATGGTATCTTGGTATCCTTTTCATTTATATTATGTCTGCTTATTGTATTTTTAGAAGATGTCTATGTCATGCCTATCAAAATATTGACTTTTCTATTTAAGACTACTTCTGCCTTTTTGCCCTAGGTAGTAAGTAGTGTGAACCCTCTTAGGGTCTCTAGATTCTCACTACAATTTTCTTACACTTCCACCGAGGTGAGATTGTCATAACTACCTTTTCAGTGGTCTGTCATGATCTCTTTGGAGTTGCGAGACCAGTTTTTCTTTTTATAGATTTAATTTTTTCTTTTGTGAGTTTGATGGCTTTGAGAAAAAGGCAAAGGATTTTTTTCCTTGTTTGAAAGCCAAATAAATCCTGATATTGGGGTGTGTGGGAGCAGAAGCTGGGTGTATGTGGGAGTGGCAGTTCCTGCTAAGGGAACTTTTCTCATGAAGCAATCCCGTTGTCAGACTCAAGGCTGTGTGGGTTCACTGTTGCTGTGAGGTATACATCATTGATACACAGAGAGTATCAGCATGAGAGAGACCTAAACAAACAATGCAATTTCCTGACTGTATTTGGTGAAATCCTAGGGTTGCACAAGTGTTTTATGTGAGTTTCATTCAGAAGTTTTTAAGCCCAAATTTGTACTAAAAGAAAATTTGTCCACTCAAATACCAGGCTAGCTTCTTCTAAGTTAAATGTCAAAATAGTTACTCTTAGCATCTCAGTACTCAAACTTCTTTTAAATTTCATTGATTAATAATAATAATGGCAGATATTTACTAAATGCTTACTATGTAGCAAGCAACTTGCATGCATCTTCTGATTCAATAGCGTGGTTAGCATTGTTACTATTCTACTTTTACAGACGAGAAAACAGAGGCCTGAACAGGGGATGAGAAATGATTTTTTAAAATCAGATTGGTCATTTTTCTTTCTTCACCTGTAAGTGATTTGATCACTTAGGTCTATGAGACTCTAATAACTCTTATTCACTTAACCATAAGTTAACATGGGCTTCCCATATAGGTAGTGTATAACACTCTGCTTCTCCCGCCTTTTAAAATATAAACAGCCTGCATGCATCTGTTTATATAAAGTGGTATAAACAAGTAAGCCAAAAGGCACATATGAGCCATACTCATTGAAAAGCCAGGGAAGCCTTTGGGAGCTTGCACTGGGTGTGTTCTCTCAATACAACAGAAAAGCCTGAGTGAAAAGACCTGATGGAGGTTTGGATAGAAGTTTGAGGGGCAGCAAAGTAGGCCCACGTGGCTGAAGTGAGTTGATGAGGGGGAGGGTAATGGAAGGGATCAGATTAATAGAAGAGGGCCAGATTTTAAAGGGACTTAAAGATCCTTTACTTACAGGCTTTTACTCTGAATGAAAAGTGCAGCCATTGCAGAGTTTTGAACACATGAGAGACATGATCTGACTCCAGGGTTTATCAAGGTTGGTATAGCTGCCAGATTGAAACTAGACAGTGGGCAGTCAAGGATAGAAACAGGGAAACCAGTTAGGAGGTATATTAGTTTCCTAGCACGATAACAAAATGCCACAAACTGGGTGGCTTAAAACATTAGAAATTTATTGCCTTACACATCTGGAAACTAGAAGTCTGGAATCAAAGTGTCAACAAGGCCGTGTTCCTTCTGATACTCTGATTAGTTTCTTTCCTTGCCTATTCCTAACTTGTGCTGGTTGTTGATCCTTGGAGTTCTTTGCTGGCAGCTACACACTTTCATCTAGGCCTCTTGCATCACATAACTTTCTCCCTGCATGTCTCTGCCTTCACATGGCTCCTCTGCTCTGTGTCTTTTTCCTCTTGTTATGAAGACATCAGCTATATGGATTAAGGGCACATCCTGCTCCAGTATGACCTCATCTTAACTTATCAAACTACACAGGTCACATTCTGAAGTACCAAGTACTGGAACATTAACATTTTGGGGGGGACACATTTAACTCATAACAGGAAGATGGTACAGTATTCTAAGCAAGAGATAATGGGAGCTTGGGCCAGGGTGGCAACAATAGTGGTAGTGAGAAGGTGTCTGGTTATGAATATATGCTGACAGTAGAGCCAAAATGCTTTGCTGATGAGTAAGAGTGAGGCCTAGATAAAGAAATGAATCAAAATTGAGCCCAAAGGTTTGCATAAAGCTAATCTGTTTATATAAAGTGGTATAAACAAGTAAGCCAAAAGGCACATATGAGCCATACTCATTGAAAAGCCAGGGAAGCCTTTGGGAGCTTGCACTGGGTGTGTTCTCTCAATACAACAGAAAAGCCTGAGTGAAAAGACCTGATGGAGGTTTGGATAGAAGTTTGAGGGGCAGCAAAGTAGGCCCACGTGGCTGAAGTGAGTTGATGAGGGGGAGGGTAATGGAAGGGATCAGATTAATAGAAGAGGGCCAGATTTTAAAGGGACTTAAAGATCCTTTACTTACAGGCTTTTACTCTGAATGAAAAGTGCAGCCATTGCAGAGTTTTGAACACATGAGAGACATGATCTGACTCCAGGGTTTATCAAGGTTGGTATAGCTGCCAGATTGAAACTAGACAGTGGGCAGTCAAGGATAGAAACAGGGAAACCAGTTAGGAGGTATATTAGTTTCCTAGCACGATAACAAAATGCCACAAACTGGGTGGCTTAAAACATTAGAAATTTATTGCCTTACACATCTGGAAACTAGAAGTCTGGAATCAAAGTGTCAACAAGGCCGTGTTCCTTCTGATACTCTGATTAGTTTCTTTCCTTGCCTATTCCTAACTTGTGCTGGTTGTTGATCCTTGGAGTTCTTTGCTGGCAGCTACACACTTTCATCTAGGCCTCTTGCATCACATAACTTTCTCCCTGCATGTCTCTGCCTTCACATGGCTCCTCTGCTCTGTGTCTTTTTCCTCTTGTTATGAAGACATCAGCTATATGGATTAAGGGCACATCCTGCTCCAGTATGACCTCATCTTAACTTATCAAACTACACAGGTCACATTCTGAAGTACCAAGTACTGGAACATTAACATTTTGGGGGGGACACATTTAACTCATAACAGGAAGATGGTACAGTATTCTAAGCAAGAGATAATGGGAGCTTGGGCCAGGGTGGCAACAATAGTGGTAGTGAGAAGGTGTCTGGTTATGAATATATGCTGACAGTAGAGCCAAAATGCTTTGCTGATGAGTAAAGAGTGAGGCCTAGATAAAGAAATGAATCAAAATTGAGTCCAAGGTGTTGCCTTGAGGAACCAGAAGGATGAAGTAAACAAGTGAATTGGTGAATGTAGAAGGAGCCACTTTAGGGGGAAATCATGGTTTGATTTTGAACTTAAGATTCTTCTTAGACATTCAAGTGAAGATGCCCACTACAGTAGCTGGTTAAGGAAAGAGCTGCAAGTTAGAGACAAAACTTTGGGAGTGATTTCTTGGGAACATGAGAACCTACTTACAATTTGAGGTCATCAAATTTAAAATCCCTTGGTGGTCAAGTGGTTAAGACTCTGTCTTCCAAAGTAGGGCTTTGATCCCTGATGGACAAGATCCCACATGTCATGTGGCACAGCCAAAAACTAAAAAACAAACAAACAAACAAAAAACTTATTCCATCTAGGATCAGTTGATGGGATGAAGATGGAGAGAAGATGGAGAGTTGAATTTAACCTTGGTTCAGGTGTTTTCAGGTAAGTATGATGGTGGGAGAGAGAGTAGGGGAGTTGAGGATGGATGTCAGGAGTGATTATAATAATGGGCCATGGAATCTAATCAGGATAAATATGGATACTAGGCTAGGAGAGAGGTGAAGGAGAGAAAAAAAAATGGTTGTGAGAATTAGTCAGAGAGAGAGTGGCATGCTTAAAATTGAGATTTTGAATGTGATATGATAATTTGTAATGACAAGGGCTAGGAAATGAGTGTGGGCATTGGTGGCTGGACTTGGTAAGAGGACAAGATCTTTGAGGAGAATATTTGCAATGTAGACAATATATGTATATAGACTACACATAAATATTGAAATCTCCAAGAATGAGGACATGAGTGGTTGTCAGAAAGACAGTGAACCGTGAGCTAAAATCACCAATGAATAAGGCAGCTTGAATAGGAGGAGGGTAGATAACTGCAACAGAAGGTGTAGGAATCTGACAGCAAACTGATTGAAAGGGGGTTTAGGAAGGACCCACAGACAGAAAGCGACAAGGAGAAGCAACGACACATACCCCCTCTCTGTGTTCAGTGGACCATCAAACATGAGAAAAAGTGGCCACCACTTGAGAAGACTGTATATGAAGCAAGATCCTCAGAGGGAAGCCAAATTTTTGATACAGCAAGAAGTTCAAGGGAGGTTTTGGAGAAGTTGAAGGTGTTGGGGATTTTGCAGAGAGCAGGATAAAGGGTTTGGGAGTATGGGGAGGGGTGGCAGATGGAGCCAAATTAACAGAGGTAGGGATTCATTTCCATATGCAAAAGAATGTGAGCTTTTGGGTATACAGAACAGATTTATGGTTGCCAAGGGTGAAGGAAGTGGGGGAGGGATGGATTGGGAGTTCAGATTAGCAGACGCAAACTATTTTTTCATCAGTGGCTTAGTATTGTGTGACTCTTTGCGATCCCATAGACTGCAGCATGCCAGGCTTTCCTGTCCTTCATCATCTCTCAGAGTTTGCTCAAACTCATGTGCATTGAGTCGGTGATGCCACCCAACCATCTTGTGGTCTGTTGTCTCCTTCTCTTCCTGCCTTCTATCTTTGCCAGCATGAGGGTCTTTTCCAGCAAGTCATCTCTTCACATCAGGTGACCAATGTATTGGAGTTTCAGCTTCAGCATCTGACCTTTCAATGAATATTCAGGGTTGATTTCCTTTAGGAATAACTGGTTTGATCTCCTTGCAGTCCAAGGGGCTCTCAAGAGTCGTCTCTAACACCACAATTCGAAGGTATCAGTTATTCAGTGCTTAACCTTCTTTATGGTCCAACTCTCACATCCATACTACTGTAAAAAATATAGGATGGATAAATCACAACGTCTTATGGTATAGCACAGGGAACTATATTCAGTATCCTGTAATAAACCATAACAGAGAAGAATACACACACACACATTTTTTGCAATTACATTGTATTGTCATATACACACACACTTTCCTATACAGCAGAAACTAACACAACATTGCAAATTAACTATACTTCAATGAAATAAATTAAAACATATTTTAAAAATAATGTGAGTGATAATGGATGATGTAGACTGTTGGAACCTTTTGTGATGATTGAGTGAATAGGCATTTAGAGCATGAGGAGCCCCTGTGATCTCTTGGCTGGGGGGCAAATGGTCAGTTTTGCAATGGAGCCTCTTCTTAAGAATGGTCTTATGCAGTGCAGAGTGGTTGATAATGGAGAGGATAGGGGAAGGTGGGGTGGTGGTCACACCAGGAGCATGTAGAACGCTGGGCTTTGATCTTTTCCAGAGAGGTCTCGAGTCTGTAGGAGGCTTGATTTTACCAGGAGGGATTGTAACCACCAGGGCCTCCCTTTGAATCCTGTTGGTAATTGCAATGCTCCGTTTATTTCTTTTATTTTCATAGACTGCTCTTTATTTCATTTTATATTTTTGCTCTTTATTTTAAAAGAACACAGTGATGTCTGTTTTTACAAAAAATGATACATGATAATTATAAAATATTCAAGTAATTGAGAAACATTCAGTAAAAAGAAAAGCTCCATAAATAACCATCATAAACACTAGGTGTACATCATTTCAGACAACTGTATGAATTTTTTTTTAAACATTTATTTATTTATTTATTTTGAGAGGGGCGGGTTGGGGAGGGAGGGGTTGGGCAGGCCACTTCTATTGGTCTTTCATTTGTCTATTTTCATCCGTCTCTGTTCTTTGGCTCTTGTGGGCCTCCCATCGTGGTGGCCTCTGTTGTCACAGAGCGCTGGCTCTGGGCGCATGCGCTCCAGAGCTCCAGCTCGGTAATTGGACACATCAGTCCAGCTGCTCCATGGCATGTGGGATCTTCCCAGGCCAGGGATCGAACCGGTGCCCCTTGCACTGCAAGGCGGTGTCCTTACCCACTGGACCACCAGGGAAGCCCTCACTTCATCTTTTTTTTTTAAGATTTATTTATTTATTATTTATTTGGGGGGGGGGTGGGGTGGGGGAGGGAGGGGTTGGGCAGGCCACTTCTATTGGTCTTTCATTTGTCTATTTTCATCCGTCTCTGTTCTTTGGCTCTTGTGGGCCTCCCATCGTGGTGGCCTCTGTTGTCACAGAGCGCTGGCTCTGGGCGCATGCGCTCCAGAGCTCCAGCTCGGTAATTGGACACATCAGTCCAGCTGCTCCATGGCATGTGGGATCTTCCCAGGCCAGGGATCGAACCGGTGCCCCTTGCACTGCAAGGCGGTGTCCTTACCCACTGGACCACCAGGGAAGCCCTCACTTCATCTTTTTTTTTTAAGATTTATTTATTTATTATTTATTTTGGGTGGGGGTGGGGTTGGGGAGGGTGGGGGGTGGGTGGGCCACTTCTACTGGTCTTTCATTTCTCTATTTTCATCTGTCTTTATTCTTTGGCTCCTGTGGGCCTCCAATCGCAGTGGCGTCTGTTGTCGCAGAGCACCGGCTCTGGGCGCATGCACTCCAGAGCTCCAGCTCGGTAATTGGACACATCAGTCTGGCCACTCCCGGCACGTGGGATCTTCCCAGGCCAGGGATCGAGCCGGCACCCCTTGCACTGCAAGGCAGTGTCCTTACCCACTGGACCACCTGGAGAAGCCCTCACTTCATCTTTTGATTCAAACATTCGTCCATCTAGTCATTCAACGAATATTTATTGAATACCTACTATATGCCAGGCAAAAATGATAGCCACTGGGGACATAGTGGTGAACACAGCAGACAAGGTCTTTGACCTTATGATGCTTATAATTTTACAAAATGCACTGAAAGTTTATGCTTTCCTTCTCAATTTTCTCCAATCAGACTGAGACTCCTATAAATATGATTTATTTATAGCCCCATAACCCCTAATCCTTCAGTGATGATGGGAAAACAAACTGGAAGTTAGTATGATATTGAGTCAAAGTTTCTCAGTCCTCACCTTTTATCCCATTCTTAGTGGGTAATCATTAACATATTAATGTACACTTGATGTGAATAATTTCAGGTCTTTTTCTATGCACTTAGAAACAAATGGGTGTGTATATCTATGCTTGCACACATGCAAACAAAAGGGACTGTTTATGTTCTTTTTTGTTTTAAGTCAGCAGTAGTTCTTAAAGTTCACTAGTTAAGAGTGCATTCCTGTGTTTTCATTTTCTACAAGAAAAACAATGCAGCCATATGCCAGTCCCTCTCTGGATTTAATACTCGATGCTTGGAATTTGAGCAGATGCTGCAAGCTATTAATGAAGGTCTTGAAGGGAGGATCATTCGTGTATGGTATAGACACAAGGCCAGAGTTGAATGTAGTAGCCAGCTGAGCAGCTGGCATGGGGTAGAAAAATGAAGAATATGCCAACACTGGTTGCAAGTTGATGGGCCATGGGAACCACATCATCTGGTCAGTGTCCCATAATTCCTATAATTTTGGAAACAGACGCAGTAGTTAGAGCCTCATGGTCTTTTAACCTCAATTGTTAAATTGGTGTGTTGCAAACCAAACAAAAAATACCCTGATATGGTCTAAATAAGTCTGATTTTTATCATGCCTAAAATTGAAAACCTCTGTAAGATTTTCAGTTTTTAAATTGTTTAGTTATAAAGATTAAACCTCAGTAGTGTATGCTTGATTAATTCCAACTCTCTAAATCTTTTATTGTTAACTCGCTACTCTTCATTGCTGGATACCACATGGGCTCTTCTTTCAGTTTAGACATACTGACCCATCTGCAGAAGACACAGAAGGGGATCTCCATCATGGCAACCATCAGATATTTGCCTTCTAATCAGATTTCACAAGAAGACTCAATGAAGTCATTACAAGCAGATGTGAAATAATTAACCTTTTCTAATTTAAAAGACCTAACAAGGAATGGTCTCTGTCACAGTGTAAAGCTCCATTCCTTCCAGAAAATTACTTGTCCAACAGGTGTTCTTTCTGACTGAGAAAGAAATTTCATTTTAAGAAAAGGTTCCTCTTTTATCATGAATATTCCACAGGCACAATATATGACCGCAAGGGTGTTCCATGTAGCAGTTCATGACCTTGACATTCTGATGGCTAATAGACTTTGTTCACATACTGATTAGGAATATCCACTTGTTTCCATTTTCCATCAGTGCACTTGAATCCTAGTGCTTAGAGTCCTTGAAAGGCTTATAATGAATCATAGTATTGCTTTTTCAGAGAGAAGCAAAGTAGGTTAGTGTGTCAAAGACTTGAAAATACAGATTATCTGGGAAAAGTAATTCTATTTCCACTGTCATAGATAAGAATTAAGAACAAAGAGAAGCTATTAGTTATACCATAGAGCAAATATAAGAAACTTTTGATCTATCACTTAGGCATGACCCTGGGCTTAATTTAATTTAATGCAACTTGAAGGAGTTTTCTGAGTTCTTACCTTTCTCTTCCTACACTGACCTAGACACATATACAGACAACTCCTTCAAGTCGAGTTCAACATGAATGTTGCATGAATTTGAAAGAGACCTCTGGGGATGGAAAGGCTGGCCTCAGGACCCAAAGATAGTCATTGAGAGGGAGAGATGCTTTGCGCAGAGACCTGATTTCCAGGAGGAGGGGGAGGTGGGGGAATGAGAGCAATGGGAGAGGGAATGGAGTCTGTACCACCTTTGAGTTGAGTAAGGTTACATTTGAGAGGAAGTTAGTGAAGGGGGGAGTTGCTGATCTGGGTACGTCTGGCTTGCTGATTGCTAACTGGAAGTGATGTTAAAGTGTCAAAGCTGGAAAGGGCATGGTAGTAAAGTCTTCTGAAAACAGCAGCTGAGAAGTGGTCAAGCAGGGCATGCTGGATATCCTTTTTGTTTCTCTTTCTTCTCAGTTACTCTCTTCTCTCTAGCTTGATTTTGTTCTCTCTCCCTCATCTTCCCCAGGTAAGAGTGCCAAGGATGGGCTTCGGAGAGGCTATGAGCTCATTGAAATGTCACTGAAGGGGAGAATGTATTATTTGTGTAAGCTTCTCAGAATTGCCCAGATCTAGAACCTCCAAAGACTGGGAGCTGCTTCTGTGCTCTGCCTGGCATCTAACCCAATGTCTCTTCATATGCTGTGTCTGCAGAGCCCTCTTCTTTGAAAGTTCCTATTTCCTTGAGTCTTTTCTTTCCCTTAGTTTTTCCCTCATTTATTTTGACATGCAATGCTAGCAAAGTTTTCTTTATTCCCTTTTGTGTGTTGAACAGAGTTTTACCTTTTATTGTAAAAGCAAGTGAGTTGGGTTTGTTGTATTTCTTTCCCATAAATCCTCACCTAGTTAATTTAAAAAATATATTTATTTATTTGTTTATTTATTTTATCATATGTATATCCCCCCGATCCCACCCCTCCATGCCATCACACAGCACCCCTGCAGGATCCTCTTTTAATTTTTGCAAGTATTTTTTGCCCTCTTTGGATCAGTTACTCTTAACAGAAAAAATATTGCCCATCCCTTCCATGAGGGATTTGTATGCTGTATACCCATTGAGAAATAATATTCAGAGTAAGAACCAGCAGTTACTGAGTTACTGTGCCAGGAACTTAATATATATTATCTTATTGAATAATAGTACCCACACCACAGGGTCATTTTTGAAGATTAAATAAACTCATGCATATGCAATGTTTAGTGCAATGCCTAGCACATAACAAGCCATCAATAAAAGTGAGTTATTGGGCTTCCCTGGTGGTTCAATGGGTAAGGAGCCTGCCTTGCACTGCAAGGGGTACCAGTTCGATCCCTGGCCTGGTAAGATCCCACATGTCACAGAGCAGCTGGACCAGTGTGTCCTATTACCAGACAGTGCTCTGGAGCGCATGTGCCCAGAGCAAGTGCTCTGCAACGAGGGAGGCCACTGTAATGGGAGGCTCACACAGGCCACAGATGGATAAAAATAAATAAATAAATAAATAAATAAAAACAATAAAAGAAACCAAAATTTTTAAAAAGGGTAGTATTAAAAAAAAGTGAGTTATTATTATTGTTATTGTCACTAGTACTACTAGTACTACTATTGAGGTACTATGGTAAGACACAACCAACGGCCTTGAAAAAGTGAAGTTTAGGGTCTACTAATCAAAATTCGCTAGATACATCAAGTCAGCTGAGAATAGGATAATATTCTTGAGAGATATGACAAAGGAACAATGGTCTTGGAAGCAAGGGGTACGCTGAGAAATGCCCCAATTCCCAGCCCTGGGGATGGGTGTGCCAACTTTTGAAGAGTCTCTAGAAAGGCTGACTATTGTAGTGAATGAGATATCACATCCTGATTTGGGTTTCAATCCTAGCTGTGTAATCCATTAGCTGTATGATCTTGGATAAATCACTTACCCATTCAGAGCCCCACTTTCCTCATTTGCAAAATGGGGGAGCTAACAGCACTTCATTCTGAGAGTTGTGTGATAACATGTGTGACATAATAATACATGTGAAGTAAGCTTATGGTGCCTGTCACCTAGTAAATGCTGTCCTTATTACTCTTCCTCAAAACACCCTGCTAAATAGGTATGAGGCTGCATAATCACTTCAGTCATGTCTGACTCTGCATGACCCCATGGACTGCAACCCACCAGGCTCCTCTGTGCATGGGGATTCTCTAGGCAAGAATACTGGAGTGGGTTGCCATGCCCTCCTCCAGGGGGATCTTCCCAACCCAGGAACAGAACCCAGGTCTCCTGCATTGCAGGCAGATTCCCCAGCACTGAGCCATCAGGGAAGCCATATGTGTATATATGTGTGTGTGTGTTTGTGTGTGTGTATAAGACCCCATGTACTTAGCCTTTCAGGCTTCTCTGTCCATGGAATTTTCCAGGCAATAATACTGGAATGGGTTGCCATTTCTTTCTCCAAAATAGGTATGATGACCCTTGTTTTATATTGAGGAGACTGAGGCTCACGGGACTTAAATAGCTCATCAAAGGTACACTTAATAAGCACAATACTAGAATCTGAACTGAAATTGATCTGCCCAAAAGCCTGTGATCTTTCTACCACTCCATGATGTTTCCCAGAAACACTGTTCTTATTCCAGAAATGAGAAGCACACAGGCAGTTATCATGCTAAAATAATAACAATAACAAACCCCAAACATGCCCTTCACCCTTGAGGTACCCTGGCTACTCATTTCAGTCACTTTCAACTCTAGGGAAAAGGAGCTGTTTGTTACCTGCATTTTTTCTCCTTTAAAGCCTGCTTCCCCTTTTCACTAAATTAGTGTTATTTCCACCAAACAACAGTGTTTCTGATGTTTCAGCCTTTTCATCTCCTGATAAACATCCACTTACTGGCAGCTTTTTATTTTTCAGATAGATTACTGCTGCCCCAAATACAAGGGCCTCAGGCCTAAGGATTTTTCTAGATCTTCAGTGTCTTTGTTAAGATGATGCTAGTGCTGGGCTTCTATATAGAGGATTCTACATATATTTTCAGAAGACCTACATACTTTTCTCATTCCCTGCATGATGCTACACTCACACCTTTGCCTTTAGTGTTTGACATATGGTGTTGCTGGCTCTGGCATCTGATCATTTCTGCAGTTTTGGTGTTGGTGCTGTTTTTTTGAAATAACATGCCCTTTTAAGGTATCACTCACATATGTCCCATTTAGTATTGCTAGCATATGGCATTTCTAAAGCCTCACTATTCTTGCCCTGTAGAGGGGTGAATCAGAGCACATTTGTCTCGCTGAACCTGGGGAGAGCAAGGATTCAGTAGGATTAATGTCTCAGGGAAATTATTGGAATAGTGAGTGGAATCATTATTAATTGCATGGTCTGATTATTTGAGCCATCAGGAAGCCATATGTGTATATATGTGTGTGTGTGTTGTGTGTGTGTATAAGACCCCATGTACTTAGCCTTTCAGGCTTCTCTGTCCATGGAATTTTCCAGGCAATAATACTGGAATGGGTTGCCATTTCTTTCTCCAAAATAGGTATGATGACCCTTGTTTTATATTGAGGAGACTGAGGCTCACGGGACTTAAATAGCTCATCAAAGGTACACTTAATAAGCACAATACTAGAATCTGAACTGAAATTGATCTGCCCAAAAGCCTGTGATCTTTCTACCACTCCATGATGTTTCCCAGAAACACTGTTCTTATTCCAGAAATGAGAAGCACACAGGCAGTTATCATGCTAAAATAATAACAATAACAAACCCCAAACATGCCCTTCACCCTTGAGGTACCCTGGCTACTCATTTCAGTCACTTTCAACTCTAGGGAAAAGGAGCTGTTTGTTACCTGCATTTTTTCTCCTTTAAAGCCTGCTTCCCCTTTTCACTAAATTAGTGTTATTTCCACCAAACAACAGTGTTTCTGATGTTTCAGCCTTTTCATCTCCTGATAAACATCCACTTACTGGCAGCTTTTTATTTTTCAGATAGATTACTGCTGCCCCAAATACAAGGGCCTCAGGCCTAAGGATTTTTCTAGATCTTCAGTGTCTTTGTTAAGATGATGCTAGTGCTGGGCTTCTATATAGAGGATTCTACATATATTTTCAGAAGACCTACATACTTTTCTCATTCCCTGCATGATGCTACACTCACACCTTTGCCTTTAGTGTTTGACATATGGTGTTGCTGGCTCTGGCATCTGATCATTTCTGCAGTTTTGGTGTTGGTGCTGTTTTTTTGAAATAACATGCCCTTTTAAGGTATCACTCACATATGTCCCATTTAGTATTGCTAGCATATGGCATTTCTAAAGCCTCACTATTCTTGCCCTGTAGAGGGGTGAATCAGAGCACATTTGTCTCGCTGAACCTGGGGAGAGCAAGGATTCAGTAGGATTAATGTCTCAGGGAAATTATTGGAATTGTGAGTGGGAATCATTATTAATTGCATGGTCTGAATTTATTTGATATTAAATTATTGAAATTGTATTCTGCAGGTGTATTGCACTGAAATACTGTGGGTATACAAAAACATGGTCTCTGTTCTTACAGAGCATATGAGTTCATCATGGGTTAAAACAGTCTTTCAGGTCTTCATACAGTGTGAAGTCCCACTAGGAAAATAGAGAAAAGGAAAACAAAATACTGTGGGGATTCACTATCTATAGGACCAGATAAAGCCTCACAAAGGTGATGTCTGATTCAGCTCTGGCACAAAACAGGTGCTCAAGAAACATTTATTAAATTGTGGTTAGAGAAATAAAATATGAGAAAGGGCATCAGAAATGGAGAGGATGGTATGAGCAATGTTGTGGAGTCAAGAATAGTCACAGTGTCAGATGGCTATTATAGAAAAAACATCAAAAGGCAACCAGTGTTGGTGAGAATATAGAGGAAAGGGACCTCTTATGCACTGTAGCACTGTTGGTGGGAATGAAAAATGGTACAGCCTTTGTGGGAAACGGTATGGAAGTTCCTCAAAAAATTAAAACTAGAACTGCCATATGATCCAGCCAGCTCACCTCAGGGTGTTGATATAAAAGAATTGAAATCAAGATCTCAAAGAGACATCTGGCATCCACATGTTCATTGTCGCAACAACCAAGAAGTTGAAACAACCTATTTGTGTGTCAACAGATAAATAAAATATGATACAAAGGCAAATGGGATACTATTCAGTCCTTAAAAATTTGCAATGTGACAACATGGATGGACCTTAAAGACCTTATGCTAAGGGAAGTAAACCAGTCACAGAAAACGAATACTGCATGATTCTACTTATATGAGGTATCTAAAATAGTCAAAGTCATAGAATCAAAGAATGGAGGAGTGGTTGTCAGGGGCTGGGGAGGAATGGAAAGATGATGGCTAAAGGATACACACACTTTATGCAAGATAAATCAGTTCTGAAGATCTTCTCCACAGCATTGCACCTAGAATCTAAAACACTGTTTATACACTTCAAAGGTCTCATTCAAGTTTGAGCACATTTGTCTCGCTGAACCTGGGAGAGCAAGGATTCAGTGGCAAATTATTGGAATTGTGAGTGAATAATTATTAATTGCATGGTCTGAATTTATTTGATATTAAATTATTGAAATTGTATTCTGCAGGTGTATTGCACTGAAATACTGTGGGTATACAAAAACATGGTCTCTGTTCTTACAGAGCATATGAGTTCATCATGGGTTAAAACAGTCTTTCAGGTCTTCATACAGTGTGAAGTCCCACTAGGAAAATAGAGAAAAGGAAAACAAAATACTGTGGGGATTCACTATCTATAGGACCAGATAAAGCCTCACAAAGGTGATGTCTGATTCAGCTCTGGCACAAAACAGGTGCTCAAGAAACATTTATTAAATTGTGGTTAGAGAAATAAAATATGAGAAAGGGCATCAGAAATGGAGAGGATGGTATGAGCAATGTTGTGGAGTCAAGAATAGTCACAGTGTCAGATGGCTATTATAGAAAAAACATCAAAAGGCAACCAGTGTTGGTGAGAATATAGAGGAAAGGGACCTCTTATGCACTGTAGCACTGTTGGTGGGAATGAAAAATGGTACAGCCTTTGTGGGAAACGGTATGGAAGTTCCTCAAAAAATTAAAACTAGAACTGCCATATGATCCAGCCAGCTCACCTCAGGGTGTTGATATAAAAGAATTGAAATCAAGATCTCAAAGAGACATCTGGCATCCACATGTTCATTGTCGCAACAACCAAGAAGTTGAAACAACCTATTTGTGTGTCAACAGATAAATAAAATATGATACAAAGGCAAATGGGATACTATTCAGTCCTTAAAAATTTGCAATGTGACAACATGGATGGACCTTAAAGACCTTATGCTAAGGGAAGTAAACCAGTCACAGAAAACGAATACTGCATGATTCTACTTATATGAGGTATCTAAAATAGTCAAAGTCATAGAATCAAAGAATGGAGGAGTGGTTGTCAGGGGCTGGGGAGGAATGGAAAGATGATGGCTAAAGGATACACACACTTTATGCAAGATAAATCAGTTCTGAAGATCTTCTCCACAGCATTGCACCTAGAATCTAAAACACTGTTTATACACTTCAAAGCTATTAAGAGGGTAGGTCTCATGTCAAGTGTCCTTACCAAAATGAAATAAAACAGAATGATCACAGTAGGTCCTAGAAATGAGAAGTGGTTTAGGCCAGGGTAAAAGGTATATGTCAGGGAGGAATGGGGAGTGAGGGGCAGGAAGGAAGATCATGGGGTGGAATGTCAGACTAACGAGTGTGCTCTTTATTCACCAGGCATTATGGAGCCACTGAAGGCTTAGATGCACCAGAATAATGACATACATTTATTTCCTTAGAGAGCTCTTCTGATAGAAATGATAGCCAATTTTTTTTGTCTCCTCTACTCTCTTTTTTTAAATTTATTTTTAGTTAGACGATAACCACTTTACAATGTTGTGTTAGTTTCTGCTGTTCGACAACATGAACTAGCTAGGTGTAGACATATATCGCCTCCCTCTTGAGACTCCCTCCCACCCCCATCCCACCCCTCTAGGGCATTGCAGAGCATCCATCTGAGCTCTCTGTGCTATACAGCTGCCAACTATCAATTTTACACATTAGGTAGTATACATATGTCAATGGGTAGCCAATGTTTTTAAGCAACAGTTGGAGAAAGGTCAAGTGAATAAGCATGAAGAAAAAGCCCACTCTATTTGTAGATCTTGATGCAGTCAAGACTTCCTTACATAATACTTTGGGTAGAAGGGTGGGGACAGAAGTCAGATTTCAGAGATACACAAATGGAAGTGTAGCAATGGAGGGGAAATGAATTAAGCTTTAGCAGCTCAAGGGCCCAGGGGCCTGAAGGGCAGGTTTGTGGAGTCAGCATCTTTGAAGGCAGAGAGGAAAGGGCCTGTGGAGAGGGAAACTCTGGAAATGTGAGAGAAACCAGCTGATTCCTACAAAGAATTCTCAGAGGAGGAGAGCTGCAATGGGAATTAGTGGAAGAGTTTTCCTGGGAAAGGAGCATTTTCTTTTTCAGATATGGGACGAAGGGAAGAATGATTGAAAGGAAATATTTTGAGGAAGAGAATGAGCCACAAGAAAAGGAAAGAGGAACAGAAATTTGTTCAGGCCTGCATACAGAGCCTACTTTCCTAGGCCCATCTAAAACACTGTTTATACACTTCAAAGCTATTAAGAGGGTAGGTCTCATGTCAAGTGTCCTTACCAAAATGAAATAAAACAGAATGATCACAGTAGGTCCTAGAAATGAGAAGTGGTTTAGGCCAGGGTAAAAGGTATATGTCAGGGAGGAATGGGGAGTGAGGGGCAGGAAGGAAGATCATGGGGTGGAATGTCAGACTAACGAGTGTGCTCTTTATTCACCAGGCATTATGGAGCCACTGAAGGCTTAGATGCACCAGAATAATGACATACATTTATTTCCTTAGAGAGCTCTTCTGATAGAAATGATAGCCAATTTTTTTTGTCTCCTCTACTCTCTTTTTTTAAATTTATTTTTAGTTAGACGATAACCACTTTACAATGTTGTGTTAGTTTCTGCTGTTCGACAACATGAACTAGCTAGGTGTAGACATATATCGCCTCCCTCTTGAGACTCCCTCCCACCCCCATCCCACCCCTCTAGGGCATTGCAGAGCATCCATCTGAGCTCTCTGTGCTATACAGCTGCCAACTATCAATTTTACACATTAGGTAGTATACATATGTCAATGGGTAGCCAATGTTTTTAAGCAACAGTTGGAGAAAGGTCAAGTGAATAAGCATGAAGAAAAAGCCCACTCTATTTGTAGATCTTGATGCAGTCAAGACTTCCTTACATAATACTTTGGGTAGAAGGGTGGGGACAGAAGTCAGATTTCAGAGATACACAAATGGAAGTGTAGCAATGGAGGGGAAATGAATTAAGCTTTAGCAGCTCAAGGGCCCAGGGGCCTGAAGGGCAGGTTTGTGGAGTCAGCATCTTTGAAGGCAGAGAGGAAAGGGCCTGTGGAGAGGGAAACTCTGGAAATGTGAGAGAAACCAGCTGATTCCTACAAAGAATTCTCAGAGGAGGAGAGCTGCAATGGGAATTAGTGGAAGAGTTTTCCTGGGAAAGGAGCATTTTCTTTTTCAGATATGGGACGAAGGGAAGAATGATTGAAAGGAAATATTTTGAGGAAGAGAATGAGCCACAAGAAAAGGAAAGAGGAACAGAAATTTGTTCAGGCCTGCATACAGAGCCTACTTTCCTAGCAGTATCCTCAGAACACATGTCTCAAAGCCTACCCATCGCCCAGGCTTCTTCCAAAAGATTTATGGCCTTATTGATTCTCTTCAGCTTCAACCAGAGACAACCTGGCAGCTACAGTCAGCTCAGCCATTATTCCAGTGTGTTGACACACCATTTCTGGTGGGTTTCACAGACAATATAAATGGCTCTCTCCCGAGAGCATGCTGTACTGGGTGCCTAGGCAGCCTCATCACCAACCAATTAACCTGCTATTACTTGAAAGGAATGGATGGCAATTCAAGAACTGCTTGAGTAGACTTTGCATTTCCATATTCACACATTATTACAATCTTACAGTCGAGGAGAGTCCAACCACTACAAAAGGAAGATGTAAACATGGCCTTAGAAATAGTAGATTCTTTGACTTTTTCTAGGGGAGCATCCCTGAAGATCTTAGTCTTCAGATGGTAGGCAAGATCTCTTTCATCCTTTTGAAGAGGAAGGAGTCCAGGCAATTCTTTAAACCATGGGAAGCTCAAGCTTTTTGCTTTGTTGCACCCCTGGTGGACACAGGCATGTCTGGTCTCAGCAACTGGCCTTCCTCAGGATTCTTAAGTGAGATCCTTGGCCGGTCAGTAAGCCAAAGTCTGGATTTTCCCCATAGAAAGGCTACAACCCTCTCAAAAATATATCTTTCAGAAACTGATTTAACTGGTTCCACTGAGATGAATTGGGAAATGGCCCAATGGAAGGACTGAAGTGAGGGGGCAGAGGGATGTGTGTCAGTTATATTACTGCATCAGAAGTGTCCACACCAGGCCTTTTGCTTTCTGCAAGAGAATGTTGACTTTCTGAATGCAGCACACTTTCCCATCTACTTAACTGTGTTATTTAAATAAACTGCTTTGCTCTTGAGGGACCTTGTACTCTTTGGTTCAGTGAGAAGTTAGTAGATTGGAGTCAGAAAGAGCTGTCAATGTGGAATCTAATAGAACTTCAGTGTGGGAGTATTAGGGGTCAGGCACAAGCTCAAATTAGTTATCGCATCTTGTCATTAGATGACATGGATATGACTATAAAGAGTAAATCTGTGTGGAGCATGAAGATGAAAGCGATACATTGACTAGAAGAAGAAGGAGCTTTCAATATGAAAGCAAGTGCTTCTATTTAAGATGTGAACACCAAACTGCTCGGCAAACTGCTCAGACTCCCAGCTTCACTCTGACCTCCTATCACTTTTTACTCTTTGAGATACTGTCAAGTTTGCATTATTCATTGCTGCTTTTAAAACAAGGTCAGGCCTTCTTCCATAGACAAGAGTTCAGCACCAGCAGAGTAATTTTAATGCTGACCTAAACAAACTTATTTAGTGAGGCTGTTCTGCTGCCAAAAATCACCAACTGCCTTCCAAAGCTTGGAGAATTTCTGTTGTTCTGCATCATCTGTGTTGCTGTTGTCCTTCTTTCTTGCAGGGCAAGGCACTCAGGAACTTATTACAATCCTGGCTTCCCCCAAGACAGGCTGTGTGTCCTTGGTTGAATTATTTCATTCCTCTGAACCCCATCTGTGTAAGATGGAGATAGTCATGGGACTTGCCTCTGAGAACTGTTGAAAGTGTTCAGTGAGGTCATGCATTTGGAGTCGCTGGCACATTGCCTAACACACAGTAGGCGCTAAGTAAATTATAGTTTAATGAGGGCAATGACAGCTATTTAAAACAAATATGCAATGAATTGGATATGCATGTACTTTGGGGGTTCATTCATTTTATTTGATCTGGTTAAAGGTGTTTTGAAAAGGACAAAAATGTGAGGACAAATGGGTAAGTAATATATATTCACGTGTCTGTTTTCTTTGTGTCTGAGGGTTTCATAATTAAGATTTTAAACTAAGTGAGAAGGGTGCAATAATCTGCCCTTGCTAGTATTTGCAAAACTCAAGATAAGACTGCAAAAAACATCTGTGTTTTGTCACCCATAACTTGCAACATCACTATTACTACTGGGAACAATATCTATATGTTTTTAAAATATATTAAGTGATGGGACCTAAGGGTCTATACTTTGTACTAGCTGAGCTATGCAACATCTCATTTCTCTTTGATCCATCATTTTTTAGTGGACACATCAGAAGAATTGGAATTTGCATATCCTGTGCAAATTCAGTCTCTTGGGTCTCCATCCTTCGAGGTTCAAGCTCAGGAGGAATGCAATGGGGCCCAGGAATCAGAGGCACCCCAGGTGGTTGAGATGCCAGGGTCCACAAATCAGCCTTTGGAAACCATGGGCCAATGGGTTCTCTTCTCTCCCCACCTCCATGGCACCCTTAGCCACGCCATGCTGCCGTCTGAGATCCTTTTGCATTCTTTAGTTGGCATGACTTTAGAGTCCCAGTTCACCATACTGATCTCCTGCAGTATAGACTTAAGTCCTTAAGCAAGGTTTGCCCTCTCCTCCTGATACAATCTCCTCCACCCCACATCATTACCATAATCATCTCCTGACTTCTGATTAGATATAAACATGACACTAGCAATCATGTTTCATCTTCAGCTTATAATTGGATGCAATATGGTGATTATGTATCCCGATTGAAGGTCATTTCCATGGGATAATAAGTGCTAACAATAACAGTCTCCTTGGGATGTTTTTGCTTTTGCCTTATAGCTGCATGTCCTGTTTCAACTTCCCTTCCCTAAAGGGAAGACTTCAGGGAGAGCAGACTTCAGCATCTGCTGCTGATTTTGTCTTGATTTTCCCATCTCATGCATACACACACACACACTCACACACACACACACACACACATACACAATCTCATTTGGTGCATCTGTTGTTAATTGGCAGCCTCTTATAGCTAGTTCTTCTTGGGCCCACTCCTTCTAATCCTCATGGTCACTTACAATGCAATTGATAAAAATGATCTCTGAATGATCACTTCATTAGAGGATGGGTTTATTTTCCTCTGTTGGTACATAGTATCACTTTTCCTTCATTTTGTCCTTCCCATTGTTTCTCCTATTAACAGAATTGTGTCCATGGTGCTTCTCTCTCTCTCTCTCTTTTTCTCCTTTTACCCCATCTCTCCTCATCTGTAAATAGAGAATTAGCATGGTACAGTTACAAGGAGCCTAGGTTTAGATGTCACATAGTCCAGTCTTGTAAGCTGAGTGCAACATCTCATTTCTCTTTGATCCATCATTTTTTAGTGGACACATCAGAAGAATTGGAATTTGCATATCCTGTGCAAATTCAGTCTCTTGGGTCTCCATCCTTCGAGGTTCAAGCTCAGGAGGAATGCAATGGGGCCCAGGAATCAGAGGCACCCCAGGTGGTTGAGATGCCAGGGTCCACAAATCAGCCTTTGGAAACCATGGGCCAATGGGTTCTCTTCTCTCCCCACCTCCATGGCACCCTTAGCCACGCCATGCTGCCGTCTGAGATCCTTTTGCATTCTTTAGTTGGCATGACTTTAGAGTCCCAGTTCACCATACTGATCTCCTGCAGTATAGACTTAAGTCCTTAAGCAAGGTTTGCCCTCTCCTCCTGATACAATCTCCTCCACCCCACATCATTACCATAATCATCTCCTGACTTCTGATTAGATATAAACATGACACTAGCAATCATGTTTCATCTTCAGCTTATAATTGGATGCAATATGGTGATTATGTATCCCGATTGAAGGTCATTTCCATGGGATAATAAGTGCTAACAATAACAGTCTCCTTGGGATGTTTTTGCTTTTGCCTTATAGCTGCATGTCCTGTTTCAACTTCCCTTCCCTAAAGGGAAGACTTCAGGGAGAGCAGACTTCAGCATCTGCTGCTGATTTTGTCTTGATTTTCCCATCTCATGCATACACACACACACACTCACACACACTCACACACTCTCACACATACACAATCTCATTTGGTGCATCTGTTGTTAATTGGCAGCCTCTTATAGCTAGTTCTTCTTGGGCCCACTCCTTCTAATCCTCATGGTCACTTACAATGCAATTGATAAAAATGATCTCTGAATGATCACTTCATTAGAGGATGGGTTTATTTTCCTCTGTTGGTACATAGTATCACTTTTCCTTCATTTTGTCCTTCCCATTGTTTCTCCTATTAACAGAATTGTGTCCATGGTGCTTCTCTCTCTCTCTCTCTTTTTCTCCTTTTACCCCATCTCTCCTCATCTGTAAATAGAGAATTAGCATGGTACAGTTACAAGGAGCCTAGGTTTAGATGTCACATAGTCCAGTTCTGCCATTTACTATAACAGTGTGAACTTGAGAAGCAAATTATCTCACTTCTCTGAGCCTAAGGTTCTTTGTCTATAAGATGAGAACTGTTGCACTTACAGCATTTTGTACTTTGCAGTGTCATTTGCAAGAATAAATTATACATATGAAAGTGCCAGGCTCAGATGAGCGCTTTATAAATGTTGGAAATTGTTTTAATGCCTATCACATGGGTTTTTTTTTTTTAAATGAGATAATGTGTATAAACAACTTAGAACAGTTAGAACAGAGAGTCGAGGTAGTTGTTAAACAGTTAACTGCCCCCTTCCCAGCTGCTTTCTTGGAAAATAAGATCCAAAATGGAGAAGAAGAAGAAATGTCATTGGATCCCAAACCAAGGATTTAAGGATTCTTCATAGTCAGGTCATCTTGTACTAACGTGATCAAATGGTCAAATGTTTCCACTATTACCTGACTTAATTAGTGCAATCGACTCCACTTCCTCTTGCTCCTTAGAAGGCCCTGTGTCTTCCTCACTGTGTGGCATAGGCCTCCTTCTGGGAACCATCTGTGTGGGCTGATACAAAGGTTATCTTTGAAAATCATTTTAAAATTCATTATTTACTGAGGTATAGTTGATTTGCAATATTGCATTAATTTCAGATGTAAAACATAGTGATTAGAATGTTTATAGATTATACCCCAAACTTATTATAAAATATTGGCTATATTCTATATGCCAAACAATATATTCTTGTAGCTTACTTATTTTATACATAGTAGTCTATGCCTCTTAATGCCCTAGGCCTATCTTCCTCTTCCTGCTTCCCTCTTCCCATTGGTAATCAGTAATTTGTTCTCTGTATCTGTGAGTCCATTTCTTTTAAAATTATATCAACTAGTTTGTTATATTTTTAAATTCCATATATAAGCTATAACATACAGTATTTGTCTTTCTTTGACTTATTTCATTATGCATAATACGTTTCAAATCCATCCATGTTGCTGCAAGTGCCAAGATTTCGTTCTTTTTTGTAGCCGACTACTATTTCATCATATGTATATGCCACTTTATCCACTCATCCGTTGATGGCCTCTTAGGTTGCTTCTGTATCTTGGCTGCTGTAAATAATTCTAACTTTTTTTTTATGGGCTCAATAGTTGCGGCCCTGAGGCTCTAGAGCACAGGCTCAACAGTTGTAGCTCACTGGCTTAACTGCTCCGTAGTATGTGGAATCTTCCTAGATCAGGGATCGAACCCATGTCTCCTGCATTGGCAGGTGAACTCTTCACCACTGAGCTACCAGGGAAGCCCCTAAATAATTCTAACGTTTAATACTCTTGATGGTGTTTTCCCAGGGCTGTGTTTGTAGTGCTGTGGAAACTTAGATGGTTACTAGCGTGCTGTGAAGTCTATATTGAGGTCAAGGAGAAGAAAGAGGAATTATCTACCCTTGACTAATCAATGATGAGAATTTGTGTAACTGTACAGAGGGCATTAATAATAGAGTACTCTGAGGCAGAATGATAACTGCAGGGACTTTGGCATCACTTAGTCCCGGGTCTGAAATCTCTGTGACTTTGGAAATATGACCTAAATTTCATGAGCCTTGGATTTCAAAAACATATAAAAAGATTAAAAACATTCCAAAGGTAAAAAAGAATAATACAGCAAATGTAAATGCATTCATCACCAATTTTTAATATATAGAATAATTATATTTATAAATACAATTGTAGACTCATGTATATCATTACTCAAGCACATTCTCCTCCCTGCTCTCTGACCCTGCCACTCTCCACAGTCCCATCACACACACACATGCATACACACTAAAAGCAATTAACACTAAACAACTCTGACATGCAGAAAGGAAAAGTACTTCTTAAATGGCAGAGGTTGGTAGAGACTCTCTTATTGAAGAGTTAATTAATGTATCAAGCAAAAGATTAGCAAAAGGGCTTTTATAGGAAGTTATGGATAGCATTTCTACTTTAAAATGATTAATTGGATGCTGCCAGAGAAATAGCAGATTTCTAATAGGCTGCATAGTTTTCTGAACATGAGTAGATTAGTTAGTCCTTATAATGGGTTCTCAAATATGTGAGTTATCAAATACACATTGGCTCTATGTGGGTAATGGTTAAGTTTCTGTATCAACTTGGTTGGGACACAATGCCCAGATGCTTGGTCAAACGTTCTAGATGTTTCTGTGAAGGTGTTTTTGAATGAGATTAGCATTTAAATTGGTGAACTTTGAGTAAAGTAGATTAGCCACTATAATGTGGGTGGGCCTCATCTGATCAGTTGAAAGTCTTATGAAAACAAAGATTTGGCTGCCCTGAAAAAAGAAATTCTGCCTTCAGGCTGCCTTTGTACTAGAGCTATAACATCAACTCTTTCTGGATCTCCAGTCTGCTAGTTTACCTTGCAGATATTGAACTTAAACCAAAGCTCCACAATTAAGCCAATTCCTCATAATCTTTCTGTCTCTCACTTAAGACAATTTCTTATAATCTTTCTCCACACACACACACACATACACACACACACACACACACACAGACTCTTGTTTCTGTTTCCCTGGAGAATCCTGACCAATACATTTGCTTAAGCAGCCCATCCTTGGTTTCCCAAAGGGTAAAATCGCTGGTGCTTTCTAATCATCCTATTGGTTCCTATCTTTATAATATATTTGCACAACTGTACATGCATTGCACATTATGTCACTCCTTAGTGCAAAAACTCTCCATTACTACCTCTGTTTACCAGGTTAAGCAAAAAATGCCTTTCATCCTAAGTTCTATATTTATAAATACAATTGTAGACTCATGTATATCATTACTCAAGCACATTCTCCTCCCTGCTCTCTGACCCTGCCACTCTCCACAGTCCCATCACACACACACATGCATACACACTAAAAGCAATTAACACTAAACAACTCTGACATGCAGAAAGGAAAAGTACTTCTTAAATGGCAGAGGTTGGTAGAGACTCTCTTATTGAAGAGTTAATTAATGTATCAAGCAAAAGATTAGCAAAAGGGCTTTTATAGGAAGTTATGGATAGCATTTCTACTTTAAAATGATTAATTGGATGCTGCCAGAGAAATAGCAGATTTCTAATAGGCTGCATAGTTTTCTGAACATGAGTAGATTAGTTAGTCCTTATAATGGGTTCTCAAATATGTGAGTTATCAAATACACATTGGCTCTATGTGGGTAATGGTTAAGTTTCTGTATCAACTTGGTTGGGACACAATGCCCAGATGCTTGGTCAAACGTTCTAGATGTTTCTGTGAAGGTGTTTTTGAATGAGATTAGCATTTAAATTGGTGAACTTTGAGTAAAGTAGATTAGCCACTATAATGTGGGTGGGCCTCATCTGATCAGTTGAAAGTCTTATGAAAACAAAGATTTGGCTGCCCTGAAAAAAGAAATTCTGCCTTCAGGCTGCCTTTGTACTAGAGCTATAACATCAACTCTTTCTGGATCTCCAGTCTGCTAGTTTACCTTGCAGATATTGAACTTAAACCAAAGCTCCACAATTAAGCCAATTCCTCATAATCTTTCTGTCTCTCACTTAAGACAATTTCTTATAATCTTTCTCCACACACACACACACATACACACACACACACACACACACAGACTCTTGTTTCTGTTTCCCTGGAGAATCCTGACCAATACATTTGCTTAAGCAGCCCATCCTTGGTTTCCCAAAGGGTAAAATCGCTGGTGCTTTCTAATCATCCTATTGGTTCCTATCTTTATAATATATTTGCACAACTGTACATGCATTGCACATTATGTCACTCCTTAGTGCAAAAACTCTCCATTACTACCTCTGTTTACCAGGTTAAGCAAAAAATGCCTCATTTTAGCATCCTAAGATATCCATAGTTTCCCTGTTTACTACATCCTTATACTCCGATTCTCCAAATAAATTATATCAGATACTTCTGTTATGTGACTCCTGTTAAACTTGGGTGATATTCATTCTACACCCAGTATATCTTAAACCCAGCTTCAGATATATCCTCCCATGTTTGATTTTCTTCTAGAAGTTGAAGATTTGTGGGAACAAGATAGATACAGTCCCTTTTCTCATGGAGCTGGGGTGAGGCAGAGAAGGTATCCTGGAAAAAGTGACACTTGGGTCAAGAGCTGGAGCATAGGTAGGAGTTAGGAAAAAGGGGGGTTGCAGTAAGAAGAGAACATTCCAGGCAGAAGGAGTAGTCTGTATGAATATTCAGAGACCAGAAAGGGGAGATATTGTGTGACTTTTGGGGAAACAAAAGATGAATGATGCAGCTGGAGAAATAAGCCAGGTCAGATCATAAAGGGCTTCGTTAATTCTGCTACTAATGTTGTAGTGATAAGATGGGTTTTATTATCATTGCTATCTTTTTTCTACATGTAAGGAGATTGAGTCTTAGAGTAGGTAAATAATTTGCTCACTAATATTGCTGGTGCTTTTCCTTCAGTGCACAGAGAAGGTTTATACTTTTCTCCTCTCTTGAAGTTAGATACGGTCATATGATGTGGCCATATGACTTGCTTTAGTAAATGAAATATGAGATAATGTGACATGTATCACTTCTAAGTAGAAGCATTTAATTGTTGGTTCTCAACTCTCCAGTGTTCTTTTCTTCTGCACTGTCAAATAGGGAAGCATCATGATAATAGAAATGCAAGGCTGAGCCATCAGAGGCCAGCTACCCTGAACCGCCTTGCAGACCAGCAGTGGACTGTTTTGGAGAGAGAGAAATTCATACTGTTTTAACCTACTGAGATACTTAGATCACTTACTAGTGCAGCATAACCTGACCTATCTTGATTTTTATGTCTCAGAAAGTAAAGTCAAAGTGTCCTTTAATTTAATACCTAGTATTGTCTTTGAGAACACAGTGTGAAAAGTGAAGATAAAGTTAATATGACTGATTTTTAACAACTTTCCAGAATTTACAGTCCCCCAAATTAATGTTCTTGCCTTCAAAGTAGTCACTGTGGGATTGTATAATAACTTAAATGGTGTTAAAAAGTTATGAAATTACTTTTACAACTCAACCTCAAAATTGATTAATTTAGTGATTTACTATGTGCTGGGCACTGGGGAGACAGGGATGAAATGACACGTTCTTTCTCCTTCAAGAACTCATAGTGTTGTAGCAGGAAATATGTTCTAATGTGTTGTAATGCATGGTGGGGTCATAGGTGAAGTTATACCAGAGAAATTCATGGAAAGCTTCATAAGTGAGAGATAACTCAGTGTTCATTAGACAGATACATTGGGGTGGAGGCAAGGCTATTTCAGGCAGAGGGACAATGGGAGCAAAGGCACAGAGGTTTGTAGTAGCTCAGCACATTTGGGTAAGTGCAGATGCGTCTGTATGTCTGGAGCCTAGTGTAAAAAGGGGATGCTGTAAGATATGAGACTGGAGAACAACTGGGGGAAGATATGAAGGACCATCCATTGTGCTAGCAAGGATTGTAGCACAGACAGAGTAGTTCTGGAGTCAGTGGTTCAAAATCCCCTTCTACAGAAGAAAACAGAGAATGATACCAGTCTTGGTTTAGTGGAATATTGATGATGGCTTCTAAGTGCATCGAAGTTTCTGAAAAACGTTACTTTGATATTTGTCTCAGGTTCCTGATAAGTATAAGTCTCTACTTCCTTAATGGTAACTGTTCTGCTTTCCTGTTTTGGTCCTTTTTTTTTTTGGTCCTTTTAAAGATTATGTTTAATCTTAAAACCCATTTCAAAATTTTTGAGAAGTCAGTATAAATCCCAAATCAGAATATCATAGAAACTTTAAAGTCTAGAGGTAGATGAGGCCTTTGCATTTAACTGAGGTCAAAAGTGTATGGATATCAGTAGAGCCCACTTGTACAGGTGATACTTGGTCCTCAGGTCCTCTTGAATATTCTCTCATGCATAATTTTCCCTATGTTTAATGTATGTGAGAAGGTGAAGTAAGGGAAGGCTTGGAAGTAGAAGGAGTGATAAAATTTTTGCAATGTACATTGCTGGCACATGTTGTTTATAAATCAATGTCTAAAAGTTCAAGAGTCATGTGATGGGCAAGGGGTGATACTCTATTAAAAATCTCACTGTGGAACTTCCCTGGTGGTCCAATGGTTAAGACTCTGTTTACAGAATCCAGGCTCGCTCTGCTCGCTGCATGACAGAGCAATGATGAGGTGGTGAGGCAAGGAAAATGATTTTATTCAGAAAACAGCTGACTGAGAATATGGCAGGCTAGCACCTCAAAATAACCATCTTATTAGGATCTGGATGCCAGGTTCTTTTATAGATCAGAGACGGGGCAGTGACAGGGGGGACTGAGTGAGGAAGCAAAGTAAAAAGGCCATTAATATTGCAAACACCTCCTAGAGTGGCAAGCCTCAGTCAGGAGACATGATAATTTCTCCCTTCCAGCCATCCATAGGTGGACAGGGTTCTGAACCAAGGCATTTTACTTAAACAGTCAGGCAGAGGGGCAGGGTCCTTGAGGTAGGCCATTAAGTGATTATAAATACAAAAGCAAGGAAAAGTAGGTCAAAGAAACAGCTTGCAACCTGGTGTTAGAATTGCTTTCCTCCCTGCAACAACTCCACAATCCCAGTGCAGGGGGCCTGAGTTCCACCCCTGGTCAGGGAACTAGATCCCACATGCCATAATTAACAGCCCACACATAGCAACAAAGACTTGACTCAGCTAAATACATTTTTTAAAAACTCCCATCACTGGAAAGATTAAATGTTAATGTAAATTCTCATCTTCAGAATTAGAATTGGATAAATAAACTGTAAAACTTTTGATAAGGAATATGCTGTTCTCAGTGATGGTCAGTGCAATATTCCTTATAATTAAAAAAAATTGAAATCAAGCTAAATGACATACCATAGAAGATTTAAGTAATTCCTAGTATAATGATAGACTGAAATATCATATGGCTATGGTTGAGATCTTTTATAGAAAGAGTGCCCAGGGAGCTCTCTCATCCCTTCTGTCATGTGGAGCACAGGAAGAAGATACTCATCTATGAACAGGAGATAAGTCCTCATCAGTATGAAATCTGAAGGCACTTTGATCTTAGATTGCTCAGCCTTTAGACCTGTGAGAAATAAAAGTTTGTTGTTGAAGCCTATGGTATTTTTGTTATAGCAACCTGAATGGACTAAGAAAGAAGTTGACACTGAGAAATGAGGTGCTGCTATACTAATACCTAAAAATGTGGAAGTAGTTTGAAATTAGGTAATGAGAAGAGGCTGGAAGAATTTTGAGAAATAACTCTTTGTATTTTAAGCCACCCAAGCTATGGTATGTTTTCTTACAGGAGTATGATTGGACTAATATAGTCACTTTATGTGATGTAGTATGAAGTACACAATACTACCAGTGAAGTTTTCTTGCCCCAAATGTTTAACCTGAATTTACTTAAGCTTCTACCAATGTTGTCCAAAAGAGATAGGATGCAAGCCACACATTCCATTTTAAATTTCTAGGAGCCAATATATTTCACTTAACCAAATAAAGCCAACGTATTATCTCAGTGTGGAATCAATACAAAAATACTTCTATAAAAATCTAAAAAAAAAAAAGACCCACTTTTGTACTTGGTACACAGAGTGACTTCTGTTTTCCTGACCAAGTCCTGATTAATGTAGGGTAGATATTTTGTTTATTCATTCTTAATTAAATTGTTTTCCCTTTTTTATTTTTTAAACTTTTTCTTTTATATTGGAGTATAGCTGATTAACAATGTTGTGATAGTTTCAGGTAAACAATGAAGGGACTTAGCCATACATATATACATGTAACCATTCTATGGGAGCTATTTTAGTTGTGGTTTGTCCGTACCCTGACTGAGAGGCCTCTGAAGTGTCAGCTCCTTTAAGACTTCTTACCTTGCTTAGGTGAACCCTGGGCCTTGCCATCTCAATACTTGAGACTCTGCCTTGAGACAGCGGAACTGATTTTCGAAGTGTGTGTAGTGTCAATAATCCTCTCTCAGGGTAAAGTGGTTTGGGTGTTCTGATATTCAGTTTACTTCTCAGGGATCAGGCTTTCTCCTGAAAATATGACCTGGCAGTTCTCACATTATCTTTTAATCATGTAAATATTTATAAAAAACCATTTATTTATTTATTTATTTTTTGGGGGGCGAGTGGGCCATTTCTATTGATCTTTCATTTGTCTATTTTTCATCCATCTTTGTTCTTTGGCCCATGTGGTCCTCCCATCGCGGTGGCCTCTGTTGTCGCAGAGCACCGGCTCTGGGCGCATGCGCTCCAGAGCTCCGGCTCGGTAACTGGACACCTCGGTCCAGCCACTCCGCGGCACGTGGGATCTTCCCAGGCCAGGGAATGAACCGACGCCCCTTGCACTGCAAGGCGGTGTCCTTACCCACTGGACCACCAGGGAAGCCTAAATATTTTTAAGGGGATGCTTTTGTATATTAACCAACATGGTTAGGTTTGGCAGGAGAAAACTAAAGTCTCTAGAAGCTTATGAGTTTCATCAAAAGAGATCCCGACAGGGCTAGGCTGATGGAAGGAATTTGGGGCACCCTGGCAAACCAATGGAAGGGATGTGTTTAACACAAATGGCTTTTTCAGTCTTTCCACTTAAACTATTTATATAACACTCTAATCCAGGTTGCTGGCCCTCCTCATTATGCCTTTAAAAATCCAAAAAGTTTTCAGTTTTTTGCACTTACAAAGTATATCAGTGATAGGTGTAAAATCACACCTTTGACAGCAGTGCTTGCCTTTGCGTCATGGTGTCTTTTGGAAATTGGTGAAATCACATACACACAAAATTGAGCATACAATTTTAGTGGCTTCATGAAATGCCTGAAGCCCATCAGGGAGTCCTGGATCAAAAGTTGTTACATGGAAAGTATCTCAGCTTCTCAACTCTGGAAATCAGCCATCTTATAGAAAGGGGACTGAAAGAAATGGACTACTGTGTTTTATAAACCTGTTAGGCCACTAGTGGCATTGCAGCACAGGAATGCTCAGGTTCCTACAGTTTTGGATTGAATAAAGCTGCCTCTCCTCACTGCATCAACACTTGAAAAACACCAAGTAAATTGATGTGCCACTAGCCTAAAAGAACTGTTTCCTGTTGAATTTACTTTCTTGGATATTGAAGATGAGAAGAACAGAGTGTGAAATTGAGCTTGTTCACATGAGCAGTCCCTGAAATTCCAAATAGGTTGGAAGTTAATTCTTCAGTTGGAGAATTCTCTGCATCCTTCCTACTCCTTTTAACAAAGAATGAGCTGAAATTCAGGAATTTTATTTCTGAATAAAATAAATGAAGGCTCCCTCTTTAAAAATTTTCTTTTCTATGTTTTAGGCTTTCTGAATTATAATATTTGAAAAAGGGGGGCTTCAAACCCAACCTTGTGTTCCTCTAATATTGTATCAGAAAGCATTTGGGAGAGACAATACAAATATTTCATTGCTGGGAATTTATGTGAATCGATTCAAAAGATGATTTGGATGAGGATATGAAAAAATGGGATGAGATACTCCTTCTAGGCTAAAGGAATACTATTTTAAGTCATTTGGCCATCTATGTAAATTCCACCATTTAGTCTTTTCACACAAAATATGCTCAGAACAGAAAATTTAGCAAACGTTAGTAAATAAAAAGAAATAGAAAGATACAGGTACATAACAGCAGCTCCTATTAGTTGAGCACTCACTGTGTCCTTATACATTATCTCATTTAATCCTCAAAACAATCAACAATCATGTAAAGCAACAATTATGATGTACTGTTGGCCCTAAAATATACAGAGATGTAATACATATGACAATGATAGCACAAAGGTGGGAGGAATAAATGGAATTATATTGGAGCAAAGTTTCCTAGTTTACTAGAATTTAGTATTAATTTGAAATATATTATAATAAATTAGTAGATTGTGGTAAATACTGTAATCCCTAGAGTACCCAGTTATGAAACATCAAAAAAATATAGTAACAAAAATCAGTAGATAGATTAAATGGTACATTAAATATATTTAACACAAAAGAAAGAAGTCAATGAAACAGCAAAGACAGGAGTCATATAGAAAACAAATTGAGAATAACAAATGAAAGTAAACTATAATAAGAATTAAATTAAATTTGAATAGTCTAAATGCCCTAAACAAAATGTAGAGATAGACCAGATAAAAAAAGAGACAAGGATCCAACCACATGCCACTTACAAGAGATATACTTTTTATTTCAAAACACAAATATGTTGAAAGTAAAAGAAAGGAAAAATATATGTCATTAGAACAGTAGTCATAGGAGAGCTGGAGTAGCTATATTAATATCTTACAAAACAGATTTTTAAAATATTATTGGAGAAAAAGACATATCAAAAGTATAAAAAAGTCTCTAAATAAGGAAGATATAGCAATTATAAATGTTTATAGACCTAACAAGCAAACTCAGGAGAAACAGACAATCTGACAATTGATGTTGGAGATTTCAATATATTCAATAATTGATAGAACAACTAGACAGAAAATTAGCATATGTATATGTCATATATATATGATGTATATGTTATATATATATATAAGAATTAAATATATATATAACTTAAGCACTATAAGCCATCTCAACCTGATATTTATAGAATACTCCTCTCAACAACTGCAGAATAAATATGCTTTTCAAGCACACATGGAGTATTCTTCAAGATAGAACATGTTGTTCCCTGGTGGTTCAGTGGCTAAGACTCTGCACTCTGAAGATAGAACATGTCTTAAAACATAACACGTCTTAATACATTAATAACATAACACAAGTCTTCATGCTTTGGAAAGGATTGAAATCATACAAAATATGATTTCTGATTATAGCATAATTAAATTAGAAGTGAAGAAAAGATAAAAACCTTGGAAGTCCCTACATATGTGGCAGTTAAATAGCACATTTCTAAATGAGTAGAAAGAGAAATCACAAAGAAAATAGGAATATATATTTTTTTACTTAATTGTTTTATTTTGCTTTTGCATAGTTTTATTGTTTATAGATATGCATAGTCACAGATTAGTCATAGATATATCCCTGACCCCTCCCTCCTGTGACTCCCCCTCCCAGACCCCCCCAATCTCACCCCTCCAGGCCATCACATAGCACCCATGTAAGATCCCTTAGTCCCACAGTGCACTGACAATAGTTATCTCTTTTACATATGATAGTATAGGGCTTCATGTTACTTTCTCCATACCGCTCACCCACTCTTCCCTCCCGCCAATGTCCATAAGTCTGTTCACTATGCCTGATTTTGAAAATTGGAATATAGTTTTAATTAAACACCACATGCCATAATTTATGGAATGCAGCTAAAATGAGTGATTTGTGGGAAATTATAGCTTTAAGTGCCTGTATCAGAAAATATACTAAAAATCCTGAAGAGATACATGCTTCCCAAATGTTCATTGCAGCATTGTTTACAATGGCCAAGGCATGGAAACAACCTAAATGTCCATTGACAGAGGAATGAATAAAAAGATGTGGTATATATATATATATATATGTAATGGAATATCACTCAGCCATTAAAAAAAATGAAATAAGGCCATTTGGACCTAGAGAGTGTCATACTGAGTAAAGTCAAACAGAGAAGGAGAAGTATCATATGACATTCCTTTTATGTGGATTCTAAAAAGAAATGATACAATTGAGCTTATTTACAAAACAGAAAGAGATTCACAAACTTAGAAATGAACTCATGGTTGCAGGTGGGAGGGGATGGTTGGGGACTTTGGGAAGTCAAATGCATACTGCCATGTTTGAAATGGATAACCAGCAAAAGTCTATTGTATAGCATATTGAGCTCTGCTTAATGTTATGTACCAGCATGAATGGGAGAGGGGCTTGGGGGAGAATGGATACATGTATGTGTATGGCTGAGCCCCTTCACTGTTCATCTGAAACTATCCAAAATTGTTAATTGACTATAACCCAATAAAAATGTTTATGGTGTAAATAAAAAAAAGAGAAATATGCTAAAAATAGAGTTAAAGTGATCATCTAAACTTCTACCATGAGGGAAAAAAAAAGAAGAGGAAACTAAACCCAAGGCAAGCAGAGAGAATGAATGATTTTGAGCGAAACCAACAAAAGAGAAAACAAAAATAATAGAGAAAAATCAGTAAAGACATAAGTTGTTCTTCGAAAAGCTTATCATTAACAAACTGTTAACTAGACTGACTAACAATAAAGAAAAGGAAAGAAAAATTATGAAAGCCAGGAATGAAAAATAATACCTCTTCTGACTCTAAAGAAATTAAAAGGACTTTAAGGAAGTATATTAGTTTCCTAGTGCTATTGTAACAAATTACCACAAACTGGGGTTAAGACAGCACTTAAAGTGATTTGAAAATTGGAATATAGTTTTAATTAAACACCACATGCCATAATTTATGGAATGCAGCTAAAATGAGTGATTTGTGGGAAATTATAGCTTTAAGTGCCTGTATCAGAAAATATACTAAAAATCCTGAAGAGATACATGCTTCCCAAATGTTCATTGCAGCATTGTTTACAATGGCCAAGGCATGGAAACAACCTAAATGTCCATTGACAGAGGAATGAATAAAAAGATGTGGTATATATATATATATATATGTAATGGAATATCACTCAGCCATTAAAAAAAATGAAATAAGGCCATTTGGACCTAGAGAGTGTCATACTGAGTAAAGTCAAACAGAGAAGGAGAAGTATCATATGACATTCCTTTTATGTGGATTCTAAAAAGAAATGATACAATTGAGCTTATTTACAAAACAGAAAGAGATTCACAAACTTAGAAATGAACTCATGGTTGCAGGTGGGAGGGGATGGTTGGGGACTTTGGGAAGTCAAATGCATACTGCCATGTTTGAAATGGATAACCAGCAAAAGTCTATTGTATAGCATATTGAGCTCTGCTTAATGTTATGTACCAGCATGAATGGGAGAGGGGCTTGGGGGAGAATGGATACATGTATGTGTATGGCTGAGCCCCTTCACTGTTCATCTGAAACTATCCAAAATTGTTAATTGACTATAACCCAATAAAAATGTTTATGGTGTAAATAAAAAAAAGAGAAATATGCTAAAAATAGAGTTAAAGTGATCATCTAAACTTCTACCATGAGGGAAAAAAAAAGAAGAGGAAACTAAACCCAAGGCAAGCAGAGAGAATGAATGATTTTGAGCGAAACCAACAAAAGAGAAAACAAAAATAATAGAGAAAAATCAGTAAAGACATAAGTTGTTCTTCGAAAAGCTTATCATTAACAAACTGTTAACTAGACTGACTAACAATAAAGAAAAGGAAAGAAAAATTATGAAAGCCAGGAATGAAAAATAATACCTCTTCTGACTCTAAAGAAATTAAAAGGACTTTAAGGAAGTATATTAGTTTCCTAGTGCTATTGTAACAAATTACCACAAACTGGGTGGTTTAAGACAGCACAAATTTATTCTCTCACGATTTAGGACACTTGAAGTCTGAAATTAAGGTGCTGGTAGAGTCACACTTCTTCCAAAACCTCTAGGAGAGAATTTTCCTTGCCTCTTTCAGCTTCTGGTAGTTGCTGGCAGTCCTTGGCATTCCATGGATTGTGCCTTCACAACTAAAATCTCTATTTTTACATGCCTTTTTCAACTAAGTATGTGTTTACTCTGCATCTTTAGGTAACCTTCTCATAAAGACACTTGTCTTTATGAGAGTCCATAAGAAGGCCCATATTTAGGGTCCATTTTAATCCATGATGACCTCTTCCTAAGTAATTACATCTGCAAAGACTGTATTTCCAAATAAGGTCACATTCTGAGCTTCTGGGTAGATGGAAATTCTGGGTGAATTTTGGGGGTATACATTATTAAATCTAGTACATGGGGGCATTACAAACAAATTCTGTGTCAACAAATTGAGCAACTTATATGAAATTGACAAATTTCTAGGATAAGACTAATGAAGCTGATCCAGGAAGAAATAGAAAATCTGAATTGACCTATAACAAGTAAAGAAAATGAAATAAAATTGTCAAAAGTCCATGCCGAGAGTGTTACTTGATACCAAAGTTGGATTTTAATATCCCTGTGAAAGACAAGCACAAACCAAAATCCCTCATGAACAATCCCTTAAGAAAATATTATTGTGATAGAATTCAACCTTGTGAGACTCTGAGCAGATAACCCAATCATGACATGCTAGACTTCTGACCTACAGGACTGTGAACTAATAAGTGGATATTCTTTTAAGCTGCTGAGTTTGTGATAATTTGTTATGCAGCAAAGAAAACTAATGCATTTAGCAAACCAAAATCAGCAACATATAAAAAGGATTATGTACCATGACACAAATGAAATTTAGTCTAGTAATGCTAAATTGGTTTAATATCTGAAAATCAATTAATGTAATATATCAGTACTATATTAATGGAATAAAGGCATAAAAAAACATGATCATCTCAAGAGAAGCATGAAAAGGATGTGACAAAAGCTAACACTCAGTCATGATATAACAAACTAGAAATAAAAGGGAACTTCTTCAACCTAATAAACAGTATCTACCCAAAAATCCACAATCAACTTCATACTTTCAGTGAAAACTGAATGCTTTCTCATAAGTTCAGGAACAATGCAAGGATGTCTGCTTTCACCACTTCTTTTAGCATTGTACTGAAATATCTAACTAGTGCAATAAAGCAAAAATAAATAGAAATAAATGATGAATGAATAAATAAAATGCATCAAATTCAGAATGAAAAAATTAAAACTGCTGTTATTTGCAGATTGCATGATGTAGAAGAGGACTTCACAAAACACTTACTAGAACTAACAAACGACTTTAGTAAGGTTGCATGATACAAGATCAATGTACAAAAATCAATTGTATTGTGACATACTAGTAATAAACCATCAGATATTGAAATTAATAAAACAATAGCATTTACAATAACATCAAAAAGAATAAAATACTTAGGAATACACTTAGCAGAGTAAGAAAAAGATTTGTACAATAACAACTGCAAACATTGCTGAGAGAAATTAAAGAAGACCTAAATAAACAAAGACATTTCATGTTCATGGGTTAGAATATTCAATATTGTAAAGATGGCCATTCTCACAAAATTGATCTATAAATCACTGCAATCCCTATTAAAATGCTAGCATCATTTTCTTGCTGGAATCTGATAAATAGATTTTAAATGTATGTGAATATGCAAAGACCTAGAAGAACCAAAAGAATTTTGAAGAAGATAAAATTTGAGGCAGTACCTTACTCAATTTCAAATTTTACTATAAAGCCAGTATAGTGATGGCACAGCATAGACTTATAGATCAGTAGAATAGAATTGAGGGTTCAGAAATAAGTCCTGACACTTATGGTCAACTGATCTTCCATAAAGGTGTCAGGGGAATCCAATGGGAAAGATAGCCATTTTAATAAATGATGCTGGGATGATTGGATATCTACTTCCAGAATGAATGAACTTGGGGCTATATATTAAAATCCATTCAAAAGGACAATCAAACTAAATGTAAGGGCTACAGCTGTAAAACCGATAGAAGAGAACATACAAGAAAATCTTTGTGACCTTGGAAACTCATGACCTTGAGCTCTTAGATACAACATCAAAAGCACAACCCATGAAAAGCTGATAAATGGACTTAAAATTAAAAACATTTATGCTTCATAAGATATCATTAAGAAATTGCACTCTTAGTCATTTTCCCCAAAGAAATAAAAATTTATACTCACGCAGGAACCTACACACAAATGTTCATAGCAGCTTCATTTTTAATTGTCACAAAATGCAGCAACCCAGATGTTCACCAACAGGTGCGTGGGCTTCCCTGGTGGCCCAGATGGTAAAGAACCTGTCTGCAATATAGGAGTCACAGGTTCGATCCCTAGGTTGGGAAGATCCTCTGGAGAAGGGAATGGAATGACAATCCACTTCCATATTCTTGCCTATTGAATCCCATGGGTAGAGTAACCTGGTGAGCTATAGTCCATGGGATCGAAAGAATTTGACCTGACTGACAGGCTAACATTTTCACTAAACAAACACGCATGCATCCACATCATGGAATACTACTCAGGAATGAAAAGTAATGAACTATTAGTTCATGCATCTATATGGATGAATCTGCAAGGAATTATATTGACTGAAAAAACCCAACAGACCAAGATGGTGACATAAGAGGATCCTGAATTTCCCTCCTCTCATGGACACACTGAATGTACAGCTACACATGGAGCAATTTCCTCTGAGAGAAATCCAGCAACTAGTTGAGTGACTCCTAAACATCAAGTGACTGAAGAAATGCCAACATTGGAACAGAAAGGAAAGAGACTAAGACACTAGCCATAAACCCCACCCCCAGCACAGTACATACAAATGGAAATGAACTTCCAACTCCCAGCTTCTCCCTGTGGAAGAAAAGATTTGGATCACACATCTACTGCCCCAATTTTTAAGACTCTCACCTGAGAGATGGGTTCCGCAAACAGCTAGCCCTGAAAGCCAATGGAGCTTGCATTCCTGAGTCCCACAGGGCTATGGAAAACGAAGAACCAGCTCAGTAACAGGCATGCAAGCATTCAGCTGTGGCTAGCCTCCAGCGCTCAATGCAGAGGGAACACATAAAGATGCTCATCTCCCTGTCTTTCCAAGAAAACAGTTTGACTGCATGTTTTACAAACTGCTGCCTGAGGGTCAAGGTTTTAATTAGCGTGCAGCTAACGACTGCCTTCCTTCCTGGAGCCCAAAAATCTGGTCAGCACTTTCCTCACCTTCCCCCTTTTGTTCTCTCCAACAGTAAAAACAATTTGTCAGTATTTCCCTTGAAGGAATTTGTCCACACATCTAGTGTCATAGCTTTTATGCCTGCCACCTGGGTGACAGGCTCCCAAATCACCTAGCTCTAGACGTCACCGTTGCTAGCATTCATGAGTCTCATAGGACTAAAGCAAACAAGGACACAGTTTTCAACAAGCACAGGAGCAGTCTTCATGCAGAGGGAGCAGGCAAAACCCATCCATCTCGCAGCTTCTCCCTGGTAGGAGCTTGACTACTTCCCAGGTGTGCTGGAGGGTCCAGGTTTTAACGAAAGAATTTGACCTGACTGACAGGCTAACATTTTCACTAAACAAACACGCATGCATCCACATCATGGAATACTACTCAGGAATGAAAAGTAATGAACTATTAGTTCATGCATCTATATGGATGAATCTGCAAGGAATTATATTGACTGAAAAAACCCAACAGACCAAGATGGTGACATAAGAGGATCCTGAATTTCCCTCCTCTCATGGACACACTGAATGTACAGCTACACATGGAGCAATTTCTCTGAGAGAAATCCAGCAACTAGTTGAGTGACTCCTAAACATCAAGTGACTGAAGAAATGCCAACATTGGAACAGAAAGGAAAGAGACTAAGACACTAGCCATAAACCCCACCCCCAGCACAGTACATACAAATGGAAATGAACTTCCAACTCCCAGCTTCTCCCTGTGGAAGAAAAGATTTGGATCACACATCTACTGCCCCAATTTTTAAGACTCTCACCTGAGAGATGGGTTCCGCAAACAGCTAGCCCTGAAAGCCAATGGAGCTTGCATTCCTGAGTCCCACAGGGCTATGGAAAACGAAGAACCAGCTCAGTAACAGGCATGCAAGCATTCAGCTGTGGCTAGCCTCCAGCGCTCAATGCAGAGGGAACACATAAAGATGCTCATCTCCCTGTCTTTCCAAGAAAACAGTTTGACTGCATGTTTTACAAACTGCTGCCTGAGGGTCAAGGTTTTAATTAGCGTGCAGCTAACGACTGCCTTCCTTCCTGGAGCCCAAAATCTGGTCAGCACTTTCCTCACCTTCCCCCTTTTGTTCTCTCCAACAGTAAAAACAATTTGTCAGTATTTCCCTTGAAGGAATTTGTCCACACATCTAGTGTCATAGCTTTTATGCCTGCCACCTGGGTGACAGGCTCCCAAATCACCTAGCTCTAGACGTCACCGTTGCTAGCATTCATGAGTCTCATAGGACTAAAGCAAACAAGGACACAGTTTTCAACAAGCACAGGAGCAGTCTTCATGCAGAGGGAGCAGGCAAAACCCATCCATCTCGCAGCTTCTCCCTGGTAGGAGCTTGACTACTTCCCAGGTGTGCTGGAGGGTCCAGGTTTTAATCAGCCTGTATTACTCTGATACCAAAGCCAGTCAAGGATAGTGCACGAAAAGACAATTACAGGCCAATATCACTGATGAATACAGATTCAAAGATTTCTCAACAGCGATCAGCAATACATGGAAAGGATCACACACCATGATCAAATGGGATTTATTCCTGGAATGCAAGGATGGTCCATATATGCAAATCAATCAGTGTGATAGTGTGATAGTCCATATTAACAAAATAAAAAACACATATCATATGAATAGATGCAAAAAGCATTTTATAAATTTCAATGTCCATTCATTATAAAAACTGTCAACAAATTGAGTATAGAAGGTATGTACACCAACATGAAAAAGCCATATATGGGGCTTCCATGGTGGTCCAGTGGGTAAGGACACTGCTTTGCAGTGCAAGGGGTACTGGTTCAATCCCTGGCCTGGGAGGATCCCACGTGCCACGGAGCAGCTGGACCAATGTGTCCAATTACTGAGCTGGAGCTCTGGAGCGCATGCACCCAGAGTCGGTGCTCTGCGACAACAGAGGTCACTGCAATGGGAGGCCCACATGGACCAAAAAGAACAAAGATGGATGAAAATAGATAAATGAAAGACCAATAGAAGTGCCCACCCCCACAAAAGCCATATATGACTAGCCCACAGCTAACATCCTACTCAATAAGGGAAAACAGAAAGCTTTTTCTCTAAGACCAGGAACAAGACAAGAATGCCCACTCTCACTGTTTTTATTCGATCGTATTAGAAGTCCCAGTCAGAGCAATTAGACAAGAAACAGAAATGAAAAGCATACAAATTGGAAAGGAAGAAGTAAAATTGTCTGTTTTCAGATGACATATTATATTGATATATAGAAAACTCTAAAAGTTTCACCAAATAACTGTAAATTCAGTAAAGCTGCATGATTCAAAATCAGTTGTTTCTATATACCAACAATGAACTATCAGAAAGAGTAAAAACAAACAAACAAAAAAACAATGCTATATACAGTAACATTGAAAGAGTAAAAATGCTTAGAAATACATTTAACCAAGGAGGTAAAAGACTTGTACACTGAAAACTATAAGACATTGATAAAAGAAATTGAAGATGACACAAGCAAATTTGCCATGCTCATGAATTGGATGGATTAATATTGTTAAAATGTTTTTACTATCCAAAGAATTTTGCAGATTCAGTGTAATCCCTACCAAAATATCAAAGACTTTTTACAGAAATAGAAAGAAAAAGCTCTGAAATTCATATGGAACTAAAAAAGACCCTGAATAGTTCAGCAATCTTGAGAAAGAACAGCAAAGTTGGAGGCATCACACTTCCTGATTTCAAACAATATTGCAAAACGATATATAGTCATCAAACTGTATGACAACATACAAACTGACACATATAGCAATGAAACAGAACAGAGAGTCCAGAAATAAAACCATACATAAAATGGTCAATTAATTTTTTACAAACTGCTAATATATAATGAGGAAAGAATAGTGTCTCCAAATAATAATGCTGGGGAAACTAGATATCCACATGGAAAAAAAAACTAGACCCCTATCTTACATAAACACAAAATAAACTGAAAATGGATTAAAGAGCTGAATTTGAGTTCTGCAGCCATAAAACTCCTAAAAGAAAACATAGGGATTAAACTCCTTGACACTGGCTTTGGTAGTTTGCTTGTTTTTTTTTTAAATTATACCAAAACCAAAGGCAGCAAAAGAAAAAAATAAACAAATGAGACTGTTTCAAACTATAAGGATTATATACGGTACAGGAAACCATAAACAAAATGAAAAGACAACATATGGACTGGCAGAAAATACTTGCGAACCACATATCTGATGAGAAGTTAATATCCAACATACACAAAAAGCTTATATATCTCTAAAGCAAAAAATGGGCAATTTAAAGATGAACAAAGACACAAACAAATATTTTGTAAGAAAATGTACAAATAGCCAATGTGCAATGAAAATGTACTCAACATCATTAATCATCAGAGAAATGCAGATCAAAACCACAGTGAGATATGACCGAACACCTGGTAGGATGTCTATTATAAAGAAAAAGAAAGAAAGAAATATTGGTGAGGTTGTGGAGAAAAGAAGTCCTTGTGTACACTGTGGGCAGGAGTGTAATCTGAGACAGCCACAGTATGAAAGGTTCCAAAACATGTAAAAATAGAAATACCATTTGACCTAACAATCCCACTTCTGGGTGTATATCCAGAAAATGCAAAATAATACAAAATGTTTTTGCTGTTAAAAAATAAATAAATTTTAAAAAGAAAGGTAACAGGAAAAAAAATCTATCTTGAAGAGATAGCTGTACTGCTATGTTCATCTTAGCATTATTCACAACAACCAAGGTATGAAAACAACCTAAGCATCCATTGAGAGATGAATGGATAAAAATAATGTGTTATATATACACAAAGGAATATTATTCAGCCTTAAGAAAGAAGGAAATCCTGGTATTTGCAACAACATGTGTGAACCCGGAGGGCATATACCAAGTAAAGTAAACCAACAGAGAAAGACAAATAAAGCATGGTATCACTTATATGTGGAGCTTTTTTTTTTTTTTTTGCTTTTTTGCTTTTGCAGAGCTTTGTTGTTTACAGATATGCATAGTCCCAGATTAGTCATATATATATATATCCCATATCCCCTATCCCACCCCTCCAGGCCGTCGCATAGCCCCCATGTGAGATCCCTTAGTCTCACAGCACATTGACAATAGTTATCTCTTTTACATATGATAATATAGGGTTCCAAGTTGCTCTTTCCATACCTCTCACCTACTCTTCCCTCTTCCTAGTGTCCATAAGCCTATTCTCTAAGACTGCTTTTTATATGTGGAATTTTTTAAAAGAGTCAAACTCAGAGAGCAGAATGGTACTGGCCAGTACAGGGGTATAGGGGAAATATAGTAACAAAGTACAAAGCTTCAATTATAAGATGAACAAGGTCTGAGGATCTAATCTATAACACGGTGACTATAGCTGATAGCATTGTATAATGAACATTTGCCAAGAGAGTGTTCTCACCAAAAAAAAAGCAAAAGTAAATATGTGAGTGATGGATATGTAATTAACTTGATGGTAGTAATCTTTTCAGTGTATATATATATATATATATATATATATATATAAAACAAATCACCATGTTGTGCCCTTTAAATATATTACCGTTTTATTTGTTAAGTATTAATATGCCCCCAATAAAGTTGAAAGTCTTCCCTGGTGGCTTAGTGGCAAGAATCTACCTGCAATGCAGGAGACCTAGGTATAATCCCTGGGCTGGGAAGATCCCCTGGCTGAGGGCATGGCTACTCCAGTATACTTACCTGGAGAATTCCATGGACAGAGGAGCCTGATGGTCCATAGGGTCACACAGAGTCCGACATGACCAAGTAGCAGCAGCAGCAGCAATAAAGCTGAAAAAAGAAAAAGGCTATCCAAAAGACTATATACTATATGACTCAATTTATATAACATTCTTAAAGGGAAAAAATTGAAATAGAGAACAGATTAGCATTGGCCAGGAGTTAAGGATGGGGGGCAGGGATTGGGCGGGCGTTGGGTGTGGTTGTAAAGGGCAAACGTGAGGGATCGTTTTGGGGATGGAACTGTTCTGTATCTTGACCATATCGATGTCAATATACCAGTTATGATGCTGTATAGTTTTGCAAGATGATACCAGTGGAAGAAAGTGGTTAAAGGATACGTGGTATCTATGTATTATTTCTTATAATGTCATGTGAGCATATACTTATCTCAAAATTAAAAGTTTAATTGAAAGTATATCACTAAATAAGTGAAAAATATAAGCCATAGACTGGGAGATTTTTGCAAATAATATATTTGATAAAGAGTTTATATTAAAACATTTAAGAACTTTTACAACTCAATAATAAATGACAAATAACTCAAAATTAAAAATTGGCAAGACTCTTGAGACATTGCTCCAAAGAAGATATATGAATGGCTAATAAGCACATAAAATACACTGAACATCATTAATCATTAGGAAAATGCAAATTAAAACTTGAGTAAGATGCCACTACAACATCCACTAGATTGGCTATAATAAAAAGCAGACACTACTACATAGATAAACTGGAGCTGGTGGGAATATAAAATAGTATAGCTATTGAGAATTTCTTAAAATGTTAAACACAAATACTATATGACTCAACACTCCCATGCCTAGGTATTTACCCAAGAGAAATGCAAACGTTTGGTCAAACAGACATTTGCATATATGAATGCCCATAAAAATATAATTCACGATAGCGAGAAGTGAAAAGAATCTGAGTGCACATTAACCAGAAAATGGACGAGAAAATAATTCCATACAATGAAATACCATTAAGCAATTAAAGGGGACAAATTGCTGATACATGTTATGCCAGGAATGAATCCCAACATTTTATGCTAAATGAAAGGAGACGGACACAAAAAGCTACATATTAAGTGAGTCCATTTACTTGAAATGTCCAAATAAGGCAAATTTATAGAGACAGAATGAAACAAAGCTTCTTTAGCACTGGATGTCTCTACCTCTTTACTACCTCCATAGATGCTCTATGCTTTTCATCCAAGCTTCTCCAGGGAACTGCCCGCATTCACCATATTCGTTGTCTTATTTCTCACTTCCTCTTTAATCCATCATTACCAAGCTTCTTTTTTGACCCTCAGTCCTCTGAGCTGAGGTCGTGCATGTGGGCTCAGTCGACTCAGTCATGTCCAACATCTTTGTAACCCTATGGACTGTAGGCCAAAACTCTGTACATATTTACAATATTACCACTATTGATTTTAAAATATTTTCATTATCTCTCCCCAAACTGAAGCTTCTTAGCCATCGCTCTGCAGCCATCTCTGTCACCACCACCTAGGCAACCACAAATCTGTCTGTGGATATGTCTATTCTGGACATCCCATACGAGTGGAATCATATTGATGGGATGTGAGCTTTTGTATCTGTCTTCTTTCACCAACTCCATCCATGTTGTAGCACATATCAGTACTTTTTAAAATTGTTAAATAGTATTCCATTGTATGTTTATGACAGATTTTATTTATGCATTCATCACTTTGTGGAAATTTGGGTTGTTTTCACATTTTGTTATTACAAATAATGCTGACATGAACATTTGTGTGAATGTATGCTTTCAGTTGCCTTGGGTATACACCAAGGAATGGAATTACTGAGTCCTGTGGTAACTCTGTTTCACTTTTCCAGGAGCAGCCAGACTTTTTCAAAGTGCCTGCACCATTTTATATTCCCATGGGTAGTGTATGAAGGCTCATCAACATTTGTTATTATCTCTCTTTTTGATTCCAGCCATCCTAATGGATGTGGAGTCTCACTGTAGTTTGGCTTGCATTTTTCTGATGACTAATGATGTTGAGCATCTTTTCATGGGCTTATTGACCATTTGTATATCTTCTTTGGAGAAGTGAAGTCACTCAGTCACATCTGACTCTTTGCGACCCATGGATGAGCCATGGAATTCTTCAGGAAAGAATACTGGAGTCGGTAGTCTTTCCCTTCTCCAGGGGAATCTTCCCAACCCAGGGACTGAAACCAGGTCTTCTGCATCGCAGGCAGATTCTTTACCACCTGAGTCACAAAGGAAGCCCAAAAATACTGGAGTGGGTAGAGTATCCCTTCTCTAGGCGATCCTCCTGACCCAGGAATCAAGCTGGGGGCTTCTGCATTGTAGGCAGATTCTTTACCAGCTGAACTACAAGGGAATCTTTGGTGAAATGTCTGGTCAAATCCTTTGCACATTTAAAAATTCAGTTATTTGTCTTTTTTGTTATTGAGTAGCAATTTCTTCTTTTTTGGAAAAAGATTTGTTTACCTTTTGGCTGTGGTGGGTCTTTTCTGCACATGGGCTTTCTCTAGTTGTGGTGAGAAGGAACAGTGTGCAGGCTTCTCATCGTGTTGGCTTCCCTGTCACCACCACCTAGGCAACCACAAATCTGTCTGTGGATATGTCTATTCTGGACATCCCATACGAGTGGAATCATATTGATGGGATGTGAGCTTTTGTATCTGTCTTCTTTCACCAACTCCATCCATGTTGTAGCACATATCAGTACTTTTTAAAATTGTTAAATAGTATTCCATTGTATGTTTATGACAGATTTTATTTATGCATTCATCACTTTGTGGAAATTTGGGTTGTTTTCACATTTTGTTATTACAAATAATGCTGACATGAACATTTGTGTGAATGTATGCTTTCAGTTGCCTTGGGTATACACCAAGGAATGGAATTACTGAGTCCTGTGGTAACTCTGTTTCACTTTTCCAGGAGCAGCCAGACTTTTTCAAAGTGCCTGCACCATTTTATATTCCCATGGGTAGTGTATGAAGGCTCATCAACATTTGTTATTATCTCTCTTTTTGATTCCAGCCATCCTAATGGATGTGGAGTCTCACTGTAGTTTGGCTTGCATTTTTCTGATGACTAATGATGTTGAGCATCTTTTCATGGGCTTATTGACCATTTGTATATCTTCTTTGGAGAAGTGAAGTCACTCAGTCACATCTGACTCTTTGCGACCCATGGATGAGCCATGGAATTCTTCAGGAAAGAATACTGGAGTCGGTAGTCTTTCCCTTCTCCAGGGGAATCTTCCCAACCCAGGGACTGAAACCAGGTCTTCTGCATCGCAGGCAGATTCTTTACCACCTGAGTCACAAAGGAAGCCCAAAAATACTGGAGTGGGTAGAGTATCCCTTCTCTAGGCGATCCTCCTGACCCAGGAATCAAGCTGGGGGCTTCTGCATTGTAGGCAGATTCTTTACCAGCTGAACTACAAGGGAATCTTTGGTGAAATGTCTGGTCAAATCCTTTGCACATTTAAAAATTCAGTTATTTGTCTTTTTTGTTATTGAGTAGCAATTTCTTCTTTTTTGGAAAAAGATTTGTTTACCTTTTGGCTGTGGTGGGTCTTTTCTGCACATGGGCTTTCTCTAGTTGTGGTGAGAAGGAACAGTGTGCAGGCTTCTCATCGTGTTGGCTTCTCTTGTTGGGGGGCACAGGCTCTGGGTGCTCTGTTTTCAGTAGTTGCAGCACATGGGCTCAGTAGTTGCAGTTCCCGGGCTCTAGAGCACAGGCTCAGTAGCACAGGCTTAGTTGATGCGTGGCACGTGGGATCTTCCCAGGCCATGAATCAAACCTGTGTCCCTTGCATTGGCAGGCAGATTCTTACCCACTGGACCACCAGGGAAGCTCGAAAATTTCTCATTCTCCATTCTCGAGGTGCTTAACATTTATTGCTTAGTGTTGGTAATAGTTTTTTAAAGTGCAGATAGCTTATTTTCTTAACTAGACAGGGAACTCTGATGGAAGGGACCCTGTCTCATACCTATTGTTTCCCCCCACCCCACCCACTGTGACTAGTGGTTAAAATGTCACTACTACTTAGATCTACCATTTATTGAATGCTTGATATGTGTTAAGTGCAATGCCAAGCACTTAACATGTATGATCTCCTCAGTACAACAACTCTATGCGATTGTTATGATTGCCATTCTATAGATGAAGATATTGAGTCAGAGAGAGCTTGAGTCACCTGCTAAAGGTCATACAGTCAGTAAATGTCAGAGAGAGGACTCAAAGCTAAGTCTAAGTTCTCAACATGTTCTTTTTTTTTTTTTTTTAAGGAGGGGCAAGTTGGGGAGGGAGGGGGGCGGGTGGGCCACTTCTATTGGTCTTTCATTTGTCTATTTTCATCCATCTTTGCTGTTTGGCTCTTGTGGGCCTCCCATTGCGGTGGCCTCTGTTGTCACAGAGCACCAGCTCTGGGCACATGGGCTCCAGAGCTCCGGCTCGGTAATTAGACACATCGGTCTAGCCGCTCTGCGGCACGTGGGATCTTCCCAGGCCAGGGATCGAACCGGCGCCCCTTGCACTTCAAGGAGGTGTCCTTACCCAGTGGACCACCAGGGAAGCCCTCAACATGTTCTTTTAACCATTAAAGTCACTGCTTCATTATGCACTCTAAACTAGTATGCCGGTGTGTCATATGTATATAGTAGGCTCACAATAAATATTTCTGATTCATTAGCCTATAAAATAAGGATAATAAGTTCTCTTTTTTTCTGATAAAACATTCCCGTGGAAATGCTTGGAAAATCCCCAATGTGTGATGTTTTTGTAATCCTTACTTAAGGATTGTGCAAATAAGTGAACATGTAGGTGGGAATGCTAATGTTCTCAAGTTGACTGTCTCATAATGCTATTTCCAAGTACCATGTTGTAAAAATTTCAATCTTTCTTAAAGAGTACGCTTTTCCTGGAACACTAAAGTCTGGAGTTGAAGAGTTCTACAGACGTTAACCTCAATGTTGATCCTCATGCTACCTTGATGAAACGAGCCTAAGATTCTTCTACAACAAATTACTGGTGGCTTTTTCCCCACTCACAAAGCTTCTATCAACCCTGTCCCTCCCGTCTGCACTTTTCTACCTTTCCACAGATGCAGCTCAGCCTCCCTGACATCTAACCATGCTAATAGTCTCTCAGTTGCCATGGGGTTCTTTGGAATAAGTCAAGCTGTTGGAAGCTTTGTCTGGGAAAGGTGTGTGGCTGCCATCTAAAGGAACTATTCCCTGAGGCTGGGCACTCATCCCAACAGAAAAAGAGGAGCTGCCAAGCCTGGAGGCAGTGCACAGTGGCATGTTTTCAAAGCTTGCTGAATTTCGAATAGAAAATCTGACCATGCATACAAAGAAAGGTGATTTAGTATTCTGATTACTTCTCCCCCTCCCCTAATGCCATCTGCAACAGAGATGAGTAGACCTCTCCCTTTTTATTAAAAGGAAGATTATTGTCTCATTCTGCACCCTCATGTTTGGTCCCAGAATGCTGTGTGTTCCCTACCCAAAGCAAGTGCAGGGAAAGAATAGAAGCAAGGTGCAGAACACTTAGCGAGCATGTTTATATTCAGGAAAATGTGCAGAGACAGAAAAGAGCTGTAAGTGAATCTGCTAGGGGTAGATAAGAGCTGCACTTCACCAACACTGCATGGGACCTGCTTGTGATTTAAACCATGTGCTTTCTGCCATAATTCTTGTTTAACAAGGCGATAAAGTGGGAGTGGGATGGTGGAAGACAAAAAGGTGCTTCTCAGTGAGTGTATTTTGGTTACGTCTTCTGCCCTTTTCTCTTCATAAATGTGGCACGACTGGTTTCGTTGACTGGAAGTTTTGTGCATGGTTTGGCATATGTCTGCACAGGGCCCAGGCTTTGTCTCATGTGAGCACAAATCACTGCAGGTAAAGTTTTGTCACCTAGAGAGGGACAGAGTAAAAAGAATATGTCACAGGAGAGGGAAAATGAAGCTAGTGTCTACACCATTTTTCATCTCATGAAATAGTATAAACTTTGATGAAATATTGTCTTAGAATTGCGTTAAAATATTTATGAAAGACTTTTTTTGTGTATAAGTGTCTGGAGTCAGATAATCTTTTTTTTTGGCCTTTTTTTTTTTCCTTTAATCAATCTTGTATCTTTTTTTTAACCTTTTGAAATTTTTTATTTAAAAAAACCCCACAAAAACACAGATTTCTTTCACTTCAGTATGTGATATGATGCATTTTCCAGTTTGTTCAATGCTTTAAAGCTCAAAGATGCCTCTGCTTTCAATTGTACATGGACCTGAAGCATCCTAGCTTTTGGCAAGCAGGCAGGAGACTCAACAAAAATCAAAATAGAACAAGGCAGACTAAATGCAGGGCACATCTGTAAACATATTACACATTTGAAAATTACAATATCCATAAAAGTGATACAGTTTACAGGTGAAATGAAACTATCTGGAACTGGCCTACCACAAGTTTCTGAACCTGGACTGATACAATAAGTTATCTTATATATGTATATCTATTATGTATAAAAGTTTCGTTTACATCAAGTGGAATTGACAATCCATGCTTATGCTTTTAAAATCTAAGCAGGGCAGAAATCCAGACTATAAAGGTATTTTTTCTACTCTAGGAGAATCCAACAGCTTTTTCCACAAACTACAACTTGTTAAAAGCCTCAAATAATCAATAAAACAAGAAAACTCATCCATACTACAGTCGCTCAAAAATGGACATCTCTTAAGCAAAAAGGTTGAGCAAAAAGTAACTACTTTCTCCCCAAATACCCCTGGGGATCCAGTCTACTTTTATTAGAAGACTTAACATCTCTCTGTATAAATGCCCTGCTATTTTAACCTGTATTTGACATACATGGATATATTAATTTCTGTGTGTGTGACGCAATGCTATGTCAGGCCAGAGAACTTGTTTTTATGCCACTAACATCACCCAACCTTAAATTGGCCCCTTAGTTTCTGCACACACAAAAAAATTTCTTTTAACATTCTATATACAAGCTGCAGTGCAACAGGATGGTAATGTGATGATAAGACAGGGCTAATACTCTTCTCTGCCCAAAAGAAAATTTCCAGAATGTCACATTATTTTCCTTAAAAAACCCATTTTGGAGTCAGATAATCTTTTTTTTTTTTTTTTAAAGATTTATTTATTTATTTACTTTGGGTGGGGCTCGGGTTGGGGAGGGAGGGGAGTGGGTGGGCCACTTCTATTGGTCTTCCATTTCTCTGTTTTCATCCGTCTTTGTTCTTTGGCTCTTGCGGGCCTCCCATTGTGGTGGCGTTTGTCGTTGCAGAGCGCCGGCTCTGGGCGCATGTGCTCCAGAGCTCCGGCTCGGTGATCGGACACATCAGTCCAGCCGCTCCGCGGCACGTGGGATCTTCCCAGGCCAGGGATCGAACCGACACCCCTTGCACTGCAAAGCGGTGTCCTTACCCACTGGACCACCAGGGGAAGCCCAGAGTCAGATAATCTTAAAGTCATGTTTCTGCTCTGCTACTTACTACCTAGGCGATCTTGGGCAAGCTAACCTCTCTGAGCATTGGTTTTTTCATCTTCTGTAAAATGTTAGTCTGACTCCTGAACCTACAATGTTAAATACTAACCATATTGCTTCATTCTTTACTAAAAGTTGATAATAGAGTATTAGATTTTGTGGTTAGCATTAAATAAAATATCATAGAAAAAAACAGCAAAGTGCTTGGCACATTCTAAATATGAAAAAAAAAAGCTTTTGTTACTATTTCTGTGGATACCAATACCTGGAGAGATTAGAGGGACTGTGTGTGTGTTCTTAGTCACTCAGTCATGTCCAGCTCTTTGTGACACCATGGACTGTAGCCTGCGGCTCCTCTGTCCATGGGATTACCCAGGTAAGACTACTGGAGTGAGCTGCCATTTCCTTCTCCAGGTATATGGACTGTAGTAGGAGGTAATGGGAGGTAAAAGCATGGGGAAGGAGCACTATAGTCAAGAGGTAATTCCCATTAGTTTTGTTACCTTCTTCTGTTACTAGCTGTGGGATTTTGGGTAGTCACAACCTCAGATTTGAGCCTCAATTTCCTCATCTGTAAACTGGAGCTAAAAGCAGTACCAATTTCATAGAGTTGTCATGAGGACTGAATGACATATAAAATTTAAAAACCTGCTGAATACAGAGTTTAACATAGAGAAAATCCTTAATAAATACTAGCTGCTGTTTTTTCTTAATTATTTTTCCTTTTGAAATTTGATGTTCCAAGTAGAAGCACAACAGCTAGCTGAATGGCAGGGTATCGAGTTGGAGAATATAATAACTACCTTGTTCTGTTGGGGCTCTGCCGATTTCTATGAGCTTGGAGAGGAAGGGGCCTTTCAGTGAGATTCATTTGCCCCAGCTCATCAGTGCCTACATTCAGCATGTTTTGTAGGGCATCAAAATAACTTTACTTGACTGTGAGACCTATGATCTATGCATGCCATTTTGGATAGCATTTAGCAGGTCTGAGCCTATTGACAACTACTGTTGTTTATTCATAAAATCCAGCCATTTGGAACGCCTCTAGAATCACAGAAAATCAAACCCAAGGCCTTTGCAAAACAGGCAGAGGCTTAATCATTTTTCTTGATTTACCAGGCCAGCCATTTTGCTAAGAGTTCTAAATATGTTGGGCCATGGACAGATGAAAGCCATGGGCCTTCCTCCCAAAGTAATGTGCAGCAGCTGTAATCCTCTACACACACACACAATGTAGGACACAATTTCAGGGAGAGCAACGTCTTTCTGAAATCTGCCATGAACCTTGCAGGGGTTCATAGATTCCAGGATAGGAATACCTGGAACAGGACTTTCTATTTAAAGGCAGTATTTATTGTTTCTATCCTTGATTACAGAAGCAATATATTAAATGTAGAAAATTTAGAAAAGCATATAGAAAAACTCATTTATAATTTTACCATACAATGATTATTATTAATATTTTATATTAATATGAACATATACTAGATCCCTGGAGGAGGGCACAGCAACTCACTCCCGTATTCTTGCCTGAAGAATCCCATGGACAGAGGAGCCTGGCAAACTACAGTCCACAGGATCACAAAGAGTCAGACACAACTGAAGCAACTGAGTACACACACGCACACACATACACAAGAGCATACTGCTGGTATATTTAGATATATATATAATGTATATATCTTTAGAAAAAACTTTAGGAAACATGCCTGCAGATGAGAAAACAGGCTTATGTGGTAGGAAAGTACCAAAATGGAGCAATTTATTCATCCATTATTAGTTGATTCATTTTCTCACAGATACATGTATTTATATACATACATTTTCCTTTTGAAATTTGATGTTCCAAGGAGAAGCACAACAGCTAGCTGAATGGCAGGGTATCGAGTTGGAGAATATAATAACTACCTTGTTCTGTTGGGGCTCTGCCGATTTCTATGAGCTTGGAGAGGAAGGGGCCTTTCAGTGAGATTCATTTGCCCCAGCTCATCAGTGCCTACATTCAGCATGTTTTGTAGGGCATCAAAATAACTTTACTTGACTGTGAGACCTATGATCTATGCATGCCATTTTGGATAGCATTTAGCAGGTCTGAGCCTATTGACAACTACTGTTGTTTATTCATAAAATCCAGCCATTTGGAACGCCTCTAGAATCACAGAAAATCAAACCCAAGGCCTTTGCAAAACAGGCAGAGGCTTAATCATTTTTCTTGATTTACCAGGCCAGCCATTTTGCTAAGAGTTCTAAATATGTTGGGCCATGGACAGATGAAAGCCATGGGCCTTCCTCCCAAAGTAATGTGCAGCAGCTGTAATCCTCTACACACACACACAATGTAGGACACAATTTCAGGGAGAGCAACGTCTTTCTGAAATCTGCCATGAACCTTGCAGGGGTTCATAGATTCCAGGATAGGAATACCTGGAACAGGACTTTCTATTTAAAGGCAGTATTTATTGTTTCTATCCTTGATTACAGAAGCAATATATTAAATGTAGAAAATTTAGAAAAGCATATAGAAAAACTCATTTATAATTTTACCATACAATGATTATTATTAATATTTTATATTAATATGAACATATACTAGATCCCTGGAGGAGGGCACAGCAACTCACTCCCGTATTCTTGCCTGAAGAATCCCATGGACAGAGGAGCCTGGCAAACTACAGTCCACAGGATCACAAAGAGTCAGACACAACTGAAGCAACTGAGTACACACACGCACACACATACACAAGAGCATACTGCTGGTATATTTAGATATATATATAATGTATATATCTTTAGAAAAAACTTTAGGAAACATGCCTGCAGATGAGAAAACAGGCTTATGTGGTAGGAAAGTACCAAAATGGAGCAATTTATTCATCCATTATTAGTTGATTCATTTTCTCACAGATACATGTATTTATATACATACATGTGGATGTATATTTCAAATTGAAGTATAATTGACCTACAACACTATGTCAATTCTAGCTGTACAACACATTCATTCAATATTTCTTATGAATTACAAAATGATGACCATGATAAGCCTAGCTACCATCTATCACTGTAGAAAATTATTATAATAATATTGACTATATTCTCCATGCTGTATATTTCATCTCTGTGACTCATTTAACTCTGTAACTGGAAGTTTATATATACCTCTTCATCTCTCTCACCTTTTTCACTCCTCTCTCTACCACCATGCCCTCTGGCAACTGTTTGTCCTCTGTGATCTGTTTCTGTTTTATTACATTTGTTCATTTGGTTTTTTTCTTTGAAATCGTATGTTATTTGTCTTTCTTTGATTTATTTCACTTAGTATGACCCTCTAGGTCTATCCATGTTGTCACAAATGGCAATACTTCATTCATTTTATGGCTGAATAATATTCTGTTGTATTAAATTCCATATCTTCTCTATCTGTTCATCTGTGTGATTGTAAAAAGGATATTTAAAAAAATTTCTCTTTCTTTTTTTTTAAAAGATTTATTTATTTATTTATTTTGGTGGGGGTGGAGTGGAGAGGGAGGGGAGCAGGCGGGCCACTTCTATTGGTCTTTCATTTGTCCATTTTCATCCATCTCTGTTCTTTGGTCTGTGTGGGCCTCCCATCGCGGTGGCCTCTGTTGTCGCAGAGCACCAGCTCTGGGCGCATGCGCTCCAGAGCTCCGACTCGGTAATTGGACACATCAGTCTAGCCGCTCTGCGGCACGTGGGATCTTCCCAGGCCAGGGATCGAACCAGTGCCCCTTGCACTGCAAGGCAGTGTCCTTACCCACTGGACCACCAGGGAAACCCCAAAATTTCTCTTTCTGACAGGCCATTATTATTATATAGAAATGCAACAGATTTCTATACATTAATTTTGTATTCTCAAATTTAGTGAATTCATTAGTTAGTTCAATAGTTGTTTAATGGTATCTTTAGGACTTTCCATACATAGTATCATATCATCTGCTAATAGTGAAAATTTACTTTTTCCTTTCTGATTTGGATTCCTTTTGTATTGTTTTCTTTTATGATTCCTGTGGCTAGGACTTCCAATATTATGTTGAATGAATGTGGTGACAATGAGCATCCTTGTCTTGTTCCTGATCTTAGAGGAAATACTTTCAGCTTTTCATCACTGAGTATGATGTTAACTTTGAACTTGTCATATATGGCCTCTATGTGCTGAGGTATGTTCCTTCTATAGCCACTTTCTTTTTTTTTTTTTTTTTTTTTTTTAGATTTATTTATTTATTTATTTTTGGGCGGTGGTCGGGTCGGGGAGGGAGGGAGGGGAGCGGGCGGGCCACTTCTATTGGTCTTCCATTTCTCTATTTTCATCCGTCTTTGTTCTTTGGCCCACGTGGGCCTCCCATCGCGGTGGCGTCTGTTGTTGCAGAGCGCCGGCTCTGGGCGCATGCGCTCCAGAGCTCCGGCTCTGTGATTGGACACATCAGTCCAGCCGCTCCGCGGCACGTGGGATCTTCCCAGGCCAGGGATCGAACCGGCGCCCCTTGCACTGCAAGGCGGTGTCCTTATCCACTGGACCACCAGGGGAAGCCCTATAGCCACTTTCTAAAGAGTTTAGTAAATGTTTGTAATTCTTCATGAAAACAACAAGCCCATCCCACAACTCTCAGAGTGTTTGCATACAAAGTCCTAATAGTGCTAGTCTGGGGTTATTAATTTATAAAGCATACCAATCTGAATTCTAAAGAGTGCTGGTTTGTTTAATCATAAATGGATGTTGGATTTTGTCATATGCTTTTTCTGCATCTATTGAGATGATCATTCAATTTGTATTCTTTAATTTGTTTACATGGTGAACATTGAACCTTGCATCGCTGGGATAAATCAAGGTGTCTGATCCTTTAATATATTGTTAATTTTAATTTGCTAATATTTTGTTGAGGATTTGTATCTATGTTTATTAGAGATATTGACCTATAATTTCCTCTTTTGTGGTGTCTTTGGTTTTGGTATTGAGGTGATGATTTGCCTCAGAGAAAGTCAGAAGCATTCTTTCCTCTACAATTTTTTGGACTAGTTTGAGAAGAATAGGTGTTAACTCGTCTTTAAATCATTATATGTTGGGAGTTTAGGAGACTATAACTTGTTTATTTCAGAGGTCCTCAGATCTAGAGGATCTCTATTCAAGGAAATTTGAAACTTGAGGAGACTTATCTTGGTCCTCAAACCTGAACTTGATGTCAAAATGGACTGAGATTTCCGGAGGATTTGCAAGAGGTGGTGTATTTTACATATATGAGAAATGTAAATATGGTTACAGAGGGGAAAAGGGGCAGATTTCAAATGGCTACACATTCATTGTCACTTCTTCCATTCATCCTGGGCTATCTTTAGTGACTTTATTGACTAATGGAATACAGAGTGATATTCTAAGATTCTACTAACAAGATCAGAAGAAATCTTGGTCTTCTGCCTGGGACTTTTTGAAATTCATCTAGCATGCTGCGAGAAAATCTGAGGAGTCACATGGAGAGTAACATGTAGAGAAGAACTGAGGTCCTCAGCTGACAGTGCTATCTGCCCAGCTGACAGCTCCCCAACAAAACCAAATTTGCCAAGGAAATGAGAAAATGGATCGAACCGGCGCCCCTTGCACTGCAAGGCGGTGTCCTTATCCACTGGACCACCAGGGGAAGCCCTATAGCCACTTTCTAAAGAGTTTAGTAAATGTTTGTAATTCTTCATGAAAACAACAAGCCCATCCCACAACTCTCAGAGTGTTTGCATACAAAGTCCTAATAGTGCTAGTCTGGGGTTATTAATTTATAAAGCATACCAATCTGAATTCTAAAGAGTGCTGGTTTGTTTAATCATAAATGGATGTTGGATTTTGTCATATGCTTTTTCTGCATCTATTGAGATGATCATTCAATTTGTATTCTTTAATTTGTTTACATGGTGAACATTGAACCTTGCATCGCTGGGATAAATCAAGGTGTCTGATCCTTTAATATATTGTTAATTTTAATTTGCTAATATTTTGTTGAGGATTTGTATCTATGTTTATTAGAGATATTGACCTATAATTTCCTCTTTTGTGGTGTCTTTGGTTTTGGTATTGAGGTGATGATTTGCCTCAGAGAAAGTCAGAAGCATTCTTTCCTCTACAATTTTTTGGACTAGTTTGAGAAGAATAGGTGTTAACTCGTCTTTAAATCATTATATGTTGGGAGTTTAGGAGACTATAACTTGTTTATTTCAGAGGTCCTCAGATCTAGAGGATCTCTATTCAAGGAAATTTGAAACTTGAGGAGACTTATCTTGGTCCTCAAACCTGAACTTGATGTCAAAATGGACTGAGATTTCCGGAGGATTTGCAAGAGGTGGTGTATTTTACATATATGAGAAATGTAAATATGGTTACAGAGGGAAATGGGGCAGATTTCAAATGGCTACACATTCATTGTCACTTCTTCCATTCATCCTGGGCTATCTTTAGTGACTTTATTGACTAATGGAATACAGAGTGATATTCTAAGATTCTACTAACAAGATCAGAAGAAATCTTGGTCTTCTGCCTGGGACTTTTTGAAATTCATCTAGCATGCTGCGAGAAAATCTGAGGAGTCACATGGAGAGTAACATGTAGAGAAGAACTGAGGTCCTCAGCTGACAGTGCTATCTGCCCAGCTGACAGCTCAACACCAATTTGCCAAGAATGAGAATGATCTCTTTTGCAAGTGGATACTCCAGTTTCAGTAGAACCATCCAGGTGATACAGTGTGGAGTAGAGATGAACCATTCCCATCCAAACTGGAGCTTCACAAGCAAATACATATGATTGTTTTTGTTTTAAACCACAAAGTTTTAAGGCGGTTTGTTATGTAGCATAAATAACCAAACATTCTTCAAACCAATAAATTCTACAGCTATATGTCTACCCTGATAAACTCTTGTATGTGTGAATAAAAACCATATGGAGGTTTATTGCAATACTCTATACAAGAGTGGAGAAGTTGAAATAATATACCATTTCTCAGTTGGAGAACTGCAAAATAAACTGTCTTTTTCACACAGTGGTTAAAATAAATGAACTAGTTCTGTCTGTATTCATAAGTACAATCTAAAAAATAATATTAAATGATAACAGTTATTTACAAGAAGATACATGCAGTAGATTTCATTTATATGTATATTCAAAAATATATAAAACAATGCTATACATTGTTTATGGACATATATTTTTATAGCAAATCTGCAAAACCAAGCAGCTGATAAGTAAACATTAACTTCAGGAAAGTGGCTCACTCTGGAAAAGGGTGAGGGAGGGGAAAGGTTGAAAGTGGGCCTTTACCTCTGATAGTCATGTTTTATCTCTTTTGTTCTTTCATTTTTAGAATGCTGTAAGACAAACTATTTACATATTTTTCATCTTAGTGGTAGACATAAAGGTGTGTTTTACTTTATTTTCTGTAATTTGTAGACTTGAATTTGTTCATATTTTTTACTTTGTTTAAAAAGAAGAAAGGAAAATATTTTAAGGATGTGTTCATTATCACTGTGACATACTACATCCACATGGGGGGGGCCATTATCAACAATAAAGATTTAAACATTTTTACAAATAATAAAATGCCCCACTCCAGTATCCTTGCCTAGAGAATCCCATGGACAGAAGAGCCTGGTGGGCTACAGTCCATGCAGTCGCAAAGAGTCGGACACGACTGAAGCAACTTAGCACTCACATCTTTCCTTTTATTTAGCTTTGACACGTTTGACCCTGATAACTCCAGGTCACTTTCCAGTTCTGTAACCTAACCTAACCCTTCATTGTCTTCTGCTGGGTACTCTATAACCAACCTCCTTTCTGGCTGTTTCTCTTCTGAGTCCATCCTACCTGAGTACATTTTTTGCAGTGCTGCTTTCCCTAAATAGTTTCTAAGCTCAGATTGTCACAGTACCGTGTTCTATTAGCTTCATCAGGTCCAGTCTCTTTTGTCTGGCTCTCAAGGCCCCACCTCTTCTGCACAACTTTCTTCCTGATAAGCTGGTATCCTCTCCTTTCCATGGGCAGCCTGTATTAACCCCTCCACTTGGCTTTTTCTTCCTGTTTTCCTCATGTGCTACCTCTTCTAAAAAGACTTCATTGATGTCTCTACCCTAATCACCTCTTTCTATTGTGAATTCCTATCATAACATGCTCCACTCCACTTCTGTATTTTCTTATATTGCTGCTATTACTGACTGTGTGTGTCTTGTCTCCCTGGCTGGAAAAGTGGGTTTGTGAGTGTGAAAATTATCGCCTTCTGTCCCTCCCATGCAAAGCACACAGTTGATTTTTTAGCTTATTTTACCATTTTTTTCATGGATCAGAGTGTCAATTTAAAGTTAAAAAGATAATTTTTTACTTTTAGAATTGCCTTTTCATTTCATCTGTTGCCTTTGTTCTCCTGGAAAGAGGAAGGACTTCTATGGAAAGACTGCTATGGCAAATCCACCCCAAGTTTTGATTCTCTCCACAGGTTGGAGGCTAATGGGAAGCCAGTATTCTGTAATTCCAAGCCGGAAGTGAACCGAAAAGTAAGAGACAGGTGTCTGAAGAGTGAATATTCTGCCTCAGACATTGGGAAAAGGCAAGCGATGAGCCCCCTAATTTCATCTTTGGTTACTCTGACAAAGACAAAGACAGCTCTGTTCAGATGATTTTCTTCTAGCTTCAGTGGCTGCTGTTTCTAGCTTTAACAAAGTGAGGAGAGAAACTTAATTGGGAAAGCAGTTTTCAAAATTATTATTCTTAACTAAAGCTGGGAAAAGTATGCAAGGAAACGCACTACTGCTTCCTGTTGTTTATCCTCATTGTCAAGGCAAGGATGTCGGTATTTAGCTTTGACACGTTTGACCCTGATAACTCCAGGTCACTTTCCAGTTCTGTAACCTAACCTAACCCTTCATTGTCTTCTGCTGGGTACTCTATAACCAACCTCCTTTCTGGCTGTTTCTCTTCTGAGTCCATCCTACCTGAGTACATTTTTTGCAGTGCTGCTTTCCCTAAATAGTTTCTAAGCTCAGATTGTCACAGTACCGTGTTCTATTAGCTTCATCAGGTCCAGTCTCTTTTGTCTGGCTCTCAAGGCCCCACCTCTTCTGCACAACTTTCTTCCTGATAAGCTGGTATCCTCTCCTTTCCATGGGCAGCCTGTATTAACCCCTCCACTTGGCTTTTTCTTCCTGTTTTCCTCATGTGCTACCTCTTCTAAAAAGACTTCATTGATGTCTCTACCCTAATCACCTCTTTCTATTGTGAATTCCTATCATAACATGCTCCACTCCACTTCTGTATTTTCTTATATTGCTGCTATTACTGACTGTGTGTGTCTTGTCTCCCTGGCTGGAAAAGTGGGTTTGTGAGTGTGAAAATTATCGCCTTCTGTCCCTCCCATGCAAAGCACACAGTTGATTTTTTAGCTTATTTTACCATTTTTTTCATGGATCAGAGTGTCAATTTAAAGTTAAAAAGATAATTTTTTACTTTTAGAATTGCCTTTTCATTTCATCTGTTGCCTTTGTTCTCCTGGAAAGAGGAAGGACTTCTATGGAAAGACTGCTATGGCAAATCCACCCCAAGTTTTGATTCTCTCCACAGGTTGGAGGCTAATGGGAAGCCAGTATTCTGTAATTCCAAGCCGGAAGTGAACCGAAAAGTAAGAGACAGGTGTCTGAAGAGTGAATATTCTGCCTCAGACATTGGGAAAAGGCAAGCGATGAGCCCCCTAATTTCATCTTTGGTTACTCTGACAAAGACAAAGACAGCTCTGTTCAGATGATTTTCTTCTAGCTTCAGTGGCTGCTGTTTCCTAGCTTTAACAAAGTGAGGAGAGAAACTTAATTGGGAAAGCAGTTTTCAAAATTATTATTCTTAAAGTGCACGTAAAGAATACATGAGGGAAAAGGTATGCAAGGAAACGCACTACTGCTTCCCTGTTGTTTATCCTCATTGTCAAGGCAAGGGGATGTCGGTACTCCCTCAGCTCCCAGTGGAACTATTAGCAATTACACACTCCAGGGGCTCATACCTCCATGTGGAACTGGAAAAAAAATGGGGGATATTTAGTTCCACACACTGGGCTCTGTACATATGCACACACAGTCAGTCTCCTTGGCCTTGTCTTTCCCTGTCCTCGTTCATACAAATTCCTGTCAGATGTCATCAATTGTTTAATCTGCCCTCTCCATCTCATAGGACCGACCGTTGAGTTCCAACCTTGCTCTTGAGGTATTTTAGTTGTTTACTGGCATAACAGGTATGCCAAAGGGACCACGAATCCCCTGTGATTTTCAGCAGTCATTATACCAAATTTTCAATGGCATTAAATTCAGTTTTTACATAGGTGGAGTCTCACCCTGTGAAGAAAAATAAAGGAAGGGAGGGGTGTACTGGAAATACAATGCTTTCAAACGAAAGTAGTGATTAGTGCTTGACTGCCATCCACTTTGTTTTGCTCCCTGGATTACTTCAGCTAGAATATCTGGTGCTGTGGAAAACCAGTTGAGAAAATAACCATCCTTTATGAACAATTTTCAGTTTTCAAACCTTTTTTTTTTTTTAATCTGCTTTAATTTGTTTTCCATTAGTATACACTCCAATGTAGTGAAAAGAAAGAGCACTGAGCTGGGTGGGAGCAGAGATGGAGATTGTTCCAGCTCTGGATTCCCTCACATCACAATCATGGTCAGGTCTTTTTTCCCCTCTATGCACCTCAGTTTCCTCATTCGTCAAAAGAGGGACTTGGACGAGATTGTCTTTAAGTGTCCCTCCAGCTTTAATATGTTGCAATGCCAATCAAATGTGCTATTTTCATGAATTTTTTTTTTTTTTGGCCACTTCAATTGGTCTTTCATTTATTTATTTTCATCCATCTTTTTTCTTTGGCCTGTGTGGGCCTCCCATCGCAGCGGCCTCTCTCCTTGCAGAGCACTGGCTCTGGGCACTTGTGCTCTAGAGCTCCGGCTCAGTAGTTGGACACATTGGTCCAGCCGCTCCGTGGCACATGGCGTCTTCCCAGGCCAGGGACTGAACCAGCGCCCCTTGCACTACAAGGTGGTGTCCTTACCCACTGGACCACCAGGGAAGCCCTATTTTCATGGATTTTTTTAAGTCGCAAAACCAAATTTGTAGCACTGGCATTAGCAGATTTTCTTGAAAAAATCTTTTTACCTAATAATAAGCCTCAGAGTTTGGATGTCAAAATTAGAATTTCCTGTGGATTGCAGCCATAAGGACAGAACCATCATAGGAGTAGCATTAGAGTTAATATTCTTATCTAGATACCTAGAGAAGCAAATAATGTTTGAAGATCTTTTTGCTGTTTCTTTGTGGGCTCTTTATCCAGGCATGTTTGTATAATGAGCGTATCTTAGTGGTAAGAAAGGTGGGAATAAAATGAGCAAAGGAAAATAAAGTTCCCTTCCCATCTTTGCCCCAACCTGTCTTTATTTCTCAGCGAAACCACTGGTCTTGCAGCTTGGGGAGATCAGGTATGTACCAGCACTCATTCACTGTTAATAGGGGCTGCTAAGAGTGTTTCCATCTCCTGTCAAGGCTGTCACAGTTGATTTTTTTTTACATTTCTGTGATTTCCATCAAGTTTAACAGCTGAAAATCAAGCTCATTAAGAAACTCCCTAAGTATTTCAGAGTGAACTGATTTTTTTCAAGGCTAGACTTGAGCACAGAATCTAGTGAAAAGGAATCTAGACATGGATCAAATAAGAACCAAGGGCTTTATCTGCAGAACTTTGTGAGGAAAGAGGGAGTTGATGTCCCTCAGTGGGATGCTCCAAATAATGACCCTTGTGTTCAATTTGGCAAAATCGCCCAAGGACCAGAAGATTCCTTTAAAGTCCATGTAGCTGCATAATATATTTATACATGCATAAAAGCAGCTCTATTGCTTGGTGCATTTGCATCCTAGGGCCCCTGTAATGAATCACCACAAATGGTGGCTTGCAGCAACATAAACTTATGGTCGTGGGTCTGAGAAGGCAGAAGTCTAAAATGAAAGTATCAGCAGGAGTGACCTGTTCTGGAGGCTCCAAGGGAGAATCCACTCCTTGCTTCTAGAGACTATGGATGCCATGTGGTGTCCTTGTTTTGTGTATTACAGGACTTGAATCTTTGTCTCTGTCTTTTTTGTTAAAAACTGGGGGACGGGGTTTCGCTGGGTCTTCGTTGCTGCATGAAGGCTTTCTCTAGTTGCTGAGAGTGAAGGCTGCTCTTCCATGCAGTGCTGGTCTTCTTGTTGCGGTGGCTTGTTTTGTGGTGGAGCACAGGCTTTAGGGCATTGGCTTCAGTAATTGTGGCACACGGGCTCAGTTACTCTATGGCATGTGGAGTCTTCCGAGACCAGGGATCAAACCCACGTTGCTGACATTAGCAGGCAGAGTCTTAAGCAAATAATGTTTGAAGATCTTTTTGCTGTTTCTTTGTGGGCTCTTTATCCAGGCATGTTTGTATAATGAGCGTATCTTAGTGGTAAGAAAGGTGGGAATAAAATGAGCAAAGGAAAATAAAGTTCCCTTCCCATCTTTGCCCCAACCTGTCTTTATTTCTCAGCGAAACCACTGGTCTTGCAGCTTGGGGAGATCAGGTATGTACCAGCACTCATTCACTGTTAATAGGGGCTGCTAAGAGTGTTTCCATCTCCTGTCAAGGCTGTCACAGTTGATTTTTTTTTACATTTCTGTGATTTCCATCAAGTTTAACAGCTGAAAATCAAGCTCATTAAGAAACTCCCTAAGTATTTCAGAGTGAACTGATTTTTTTCAAGGCTAGACTTGAGCACAGAATCTAGTGAAAAGGAATCTAGACATGGATCAAATAAGAACCAAGGGCTTTATCTGCAGAACTTTGTGAGGAAAGAGGGAGTTGATGTCCCTCAGTGGGATGCTCCAAATAATGACCCTTGTGTTCAATTTGGCAAAATCGCCCAAGGACCAGAAGATTCCTTTAAAGTCCATGTAGCTGCATAATATATTTATACATGCATAAAAGCAGCTCTATTGCTTGGTGCATTTGCATCCTAGGGCCCCTGTAATGAATCACCACAAATGGTGGCTTGCAGCAACATAAACTTATGGTCGTGGGTCTGAGAAGGCAGAAGTCTAAAATGAAAGTATCAGCAGGAGTGACCTGTTCTGGAGGCTCCAAGGGAGAATCCACTCCTTGCTTCTAGAGACTATGGATGCCATGTGGTGTCCTTGTTTTGTGTATTACAGGACTTGAATCTTTGTCTCTGTCTTTTTTGTTAAAAACTGGGGGACGGGGTTTCGCTGGGTCTTCGTTGCTGCATGAAGGCTTTCTCTAGTTGCTGAGAGTGAAGGCTGCTCTTCCATGCAGTGCTGGTCTTCTTGTTGCGGTGGCTTGTTTTGTGGTGGAGCACAGGCTTTAGGGCATTGGCTTCAGTAATTGTGGCACACGGGCTCAGTTACTCTATGGCATGTGGAGTCTTCCGAGACCAGGGATCAAACCCACGTTGCTGACATTAGCAGGCAGAGTCTTAATGACTGTACCACCAGGGAAGTCTTCTGCCTCTGTCCTCATGTGGTCGTCTCTGCTCTTCTTATAAGGAGAATATAGCTGTGGTAAAGACAACCTGACAATGCAGGAGTTGAAAGAGATGCAGGTCTAATCCTTGGGTGGTGAAGATCTGGAGAAGGGAATGGCAGCCCACTCTGGTATTCTTGCCTGGAGAATCCCGTGGACAGAGGAGCATGGTGGCCTACAGTCCATGGGATCACAAAGAGTCAGACATGACTGGGCAACTCTGCACAAAAGCAGCTTAAGAATGGTGAGAGAGTTTAGTTCATTCACTCATTTATTTATTCTTTCATTTGTGCAGGTAAGACTCTAGACTCTGCTGTTCTTCATGCAGATAGGACAAAGACTTTGGTAAGACAACCCTTAAAATGGATTCCTCCTACATTTCTGTCTGCTCCTTGTCAGCCTCTTTTGCAATTTCTACTTACTTCCTCAAGTTTTAAATATTGGGGTGCCTCAATATTTGAGTTTCTTTTCTTCTCTAATAATGCCCACTCCCTTTGTGATTTCATCCAGTATTATATCTTTCAATATCATCTATATGTCAACAACTTCAAACTGATATTTCCAGCACAGACCTCTCCTCTGAAATCCAGACTTATATATCTACCTACCCAACACTTTGCCTTGGATATGTAGTGGAAAGGATAGTTGCTTAGTCGTGTTCAACTGTTTTGACCCCATGAACTGTAGTCCATCAGGCTCCTCTGTCCATGGGATTCTCCAGGCAAATACTAGAGAGCATTGCCATGCCTTCTTCCAGGGAATCTTCCTGACCCAGGGATCGAACCAGTGTCTCATGCATTGCAGGCAGATTCTTTACCATCTGAGCTACCAGGGAAGCCCAACTTAGATATATAGTATATGTCTCAAACCAGTAGGTCAAAAAGTGAATTTCAGATCTGCTCATCCCATAGTCTTCTCCATCTCAGGAGATGACTCTCCATTTCAGTGTCAAAAAGTATCAGAAACTGCAGTTACTCTATGGCATGTGGAGTCTTCCGAGACCAGGGATCAAACCCACGTTGCTGACATTAGCAGGCAGAGTCTTAATGACTGTACCACCAGGGAAGTCTTCTGCCTCTGTCCTCATGTGGTCGTCTCTGCTCTTCTTATAAGGAGAATATAGCTGTGGTAAAGACAACCTGACAATGCAGGAGTTGAAAGAGATGCAGGTCTAATCCTTGGGTGGTGAAGATCTGGAGAAGGGAATGGCAGCCCACTCTGGTATTCTTGCCTGGAGAATCCCGTGGACAGAGGAGCATGGTGGCCTACAGTCCATGGGATCACAAAGAGTCAGACATGACTGGGCAACTCTGCACAAAAGCAGCTTAAGAATGGTGAGAGAGTTTAGTTCATTCACTCATTTATTTATTCTTTCATTTGTGCAGGTAAGACTCTAGACTCTGCTGTTCTTCATGCAGATAGGACAAAGACTTTGGTAAGACAACCCTTAAAATGGATTCCTCCTACATTTCTGTCTGCTCCTTGTCAGCCTCTTTTGCAATTTCTACTTACTTCCTCAAGTTTTAAATATTGGGGTGCCTCAATATTTGAGTTTCTTTTCTTCTCTAATAATGCCCACTCCCTTTGTGATTTCATCCAGTATTATATCTTTCAATATCATCTATATGTCAACAACTTCAAACTGATATTTCCAGCACAGACCTCTCCTCTGAAATCCAGACTTATATATCTACCTACCCAACACTTTGCCTTGGATATGTAGTGGAAAGGATAGTTGCTTAGTCGTGTTCAACTGTTTTGACCCCATGAACTGTAGTCCATCAGGCTCCTCTGTCCATGGGATTCTCCAGGCAAATACTAGAGAGCATTGCCATGCCTTCTTCCAGGGAATCTTCCTGACCCAGGGATCGAACCAGCGTCTCATGCATTGCAGGCAGATTCTTTACCATCTGAGCTACCAGGGAAGCCCAACTTAGATATATAGTATATGTCTCAAACCAGTAGGTCAAAAAGTGAATTTCAGATCTGCTCATCCCATAGTCTTCTCCATCTCAGGAGATGACTCTCCATCCTTCCAGTTGCTCAGGCTAAAAATGTTGAATCACCCTTGACTCCTTGTATGACACCTGAATTGAAATCCTGATGCTTCAATATCTATGTGTCTCCTATATCTGGTCTCTCTTGGCTTCCAATGCTATCACCCTGAAGCTTCCATCATCCCTTTCTTGGATTGTCACAAAACTTCCTCACTGGTGTTCCTATTTCCTCTCAGTTCCTCACCCCTACTATGCATTCTTGGTGTAGCTTTCACAGCAATTTTTCAATGAGTAGTCCAGATCATGTTGATCCTCTGCTCAGAACCCCAAATGCTCCTCTTCTCACCAAAGACTGTTAGGGTGTAAGGTCCAACATGATCTCTCCCCTGCTCTTCCAGTTAATTCTCTGGCCTCATCTCTTAGTAATGTCCCCCTCACTCACTCTGCATTTATGTTTTCAACCACATCAGGTACCTTCTTGTCACAGAGACTTTATATTTGCTCTTCCCTATGGAGGAATGCCCTTCTCCTATCAGCATGGCATATTCTCTCTCTCATCTTTAGGAGTATTCCTTGATTTAGTTTTCCATAACACATCATCATCCAACATTATTTATATTATATAAATAGTATGTATGTGTTTGTATATTGTATATACATATAAAATATACTTTTATTCACTGTTGTATTTCTAGTCTCCAGAACTGTATTGGGCATAAGAGTGATCAATTTGATGAGTGGATGAACAAATGAAGGCATTATCCAAGGCTGGGTGGCCAATGCCTGTGAGCCAAGCCTCAATGAGATTGCACACAAAGGAAAGCCCACCCAAGCTAGAGGCTGTATGTTTCTCCATATCTGCTTAGATCAAATAATGGAATTATAAAATAATGTTTTTGTTTGTGAACTTATACCAGTTGACTCGAAGGTCCAGCGTCCATGCATTGCAGGCAGATTCTTTACCATCTGAGCTACCAGGGAAGCCCAACTTAGATATATAGTATATGTCTCAAACCAGTAGGTCAAAAAGTGAATTTCAGATCTGCTCATCCCATAGTCTTCTCCATCTCAGGAGATGACTCTCCATCCTTCCAGTTGCTCAGGCTAAAAATGTTGAATCACCCTTGACTCCTTGTATGACACCTGAATTGAAATCCTGATGCTTCAATATCTATGTGTCTCCTATATCTGGTCTCTCTTGGCTTCCAATGCTATCACCCTGAAGCTTCCATCATCCCTTTCTTGGATTGTCACAAAACTTCCTCACTGGTGTTCCTATTTCCTCTCAGTTCCTCACCCCTACTATGCATTCTTGGTGTAGCTTTCACAGCAATTTTTCAATGAGTAGTCCAGATCATGTTGATCCTCTGCTCAGAACCCCAAATGCTCCTCTTCTCACCAAAGACTGTTAGGGTGTAAGGTCCAACATGATCTCTCCCCTGCTCTTCCAGTTAATTCTCTGGCCTCATCTCTTAGTAATGTCCCCCTCACTCACTCTGCATTTATGTTTTCAACCACATCAGGTACCTTCTTGTCACAGAGACTTTATATTTGCTCTTCCCTATGGAGGAATGCCCTTCTCCTATCAGCATGGCATATTCTCTCTCTCATCTTTAGGAGTATTCCTTGATTTAGTTTTCCATAACACATCATCATCCAACATTATTTATATTATATAAATAGTATGTATGTGTTTGTATATTGTATATACATATAAAATATACTTTTATTCACTGTTGTATTTCTAGTCTCCAGAACTGTATTGGGCATAAGAGTGATCAATTTGATGAGTGGATGAACAAATGAAGGCATTATCCAAGGCTGGGTGGCCAATGCCTGTGAGCCAAGCCTCAATGAGATTGCACACAAAGGAAAGCCCACCCAAGCTAGAGGCTGTATGTTTCTCCATATCTGCTTAGATCAAATAATGGAATTATAAAAATAATGTTTTTGTTTGTGAACTTATACCAAATATAAAATTGTATATAACTTGAAATAATGGAGAAACTTAAATTGTAAGCACTCATTGTCAATCCAGTCGGGTTGCTTTATACTAGAAAGGTTTGTGGTGATAGCTTACTATGATGGCTAATTTAATTTATGTGTCAATTTTGCTGGGCCATAGAATGCCCAGATATAAGATTAAACATTATTTCTGGGTGTGTCTGTGAGAGTGTTTCTGAATGAGATTAACATCTGAATTAGCGGACTGAGTAAAGAAGATTGCCCTCCCTAATGTGAGTGGGCCCTATCTAATCAGTTGAAAGTCTGAATAGAACAAAAAAGCTGACCCTCCTGCAAGTAAAAGACAATTCCTCCTGTCTTTCTGCCTTTGAACCAGGACACTGGATTTTCCGTCCTGTCTTAGGACTCTTATGGAAACATTAGCTCTTTCTGGGTCTCAAGCTTGTTTGTTTTTAGACTGAAACTACACCACTGGCTCCCCTGGCTCTCCAGCTTGCTGACCGTAGATCTTGGAACTTCTCAGCCTCCATGGTTATATGAACTAATTCCTTTTATATATCTCTCTGCTCTTGGTTCTGCTTCTCTGGAAAACCCTAGATAATGCATTTACTTTGTATTTTGTATGTATTCTTATAATGGCTGTGCAATCCCTCATTCACCTAACCTTTTCAACATTGTTTTATAACCAATGAGACAAGGTATGAAAGAAATTATCAAGTGTGAGAGGCTAGGTATGCAACTCTTGGTAATTATTTTGATAGAGATAAAACATTTTTTGGTTTTGTTTATTTATAATAATTTTTTTAAAAGTATGTATGTGTTTGTATATTGTATATACATATAAAATATACTTTTATTCACTGTTGTATTTCTAGTCTCCAGAACTGTATTGGGCATAAGAGTGATCAATTTGATGAGTGGATGAACAAATGAAGGCATTATCCAAGGCTGGGTGGCCAATGCCTGTGAGCCAAGCCTCAATGAGATTGCACACAAAGGAAAGCCCACCCAAGCTAGAGGCTGTATGTTTCTCCATATCTGCTTAGATCAAATAATGGAATTATAAAAATAATGTTTTTGTTTGTGAACTTATACCAAATATAAAATTGTATATAACTTGAAATAATGGAGAAACTTAAATTGTAAGCACTCATTGTCAATCCAGTCGGGTTGCTTTATACTAGAAAGGTTTGTGGTGATAGCTTACTATGATGGCTAATTTAATTTATGTGTCAATTTTGCTGGGCCATAGAATGCCCAGATATAAGATTAAACATTATTTCTGGGTGTGTCTGTGAGAGTGTTTCTGAATGAGATTAACATCTGAATTAGCGGACTGAGTAAAGAAGATTGCCCTCCCTAATGTGAGTGGGCCCTATCTAATCAGTTGAAAGTCTGAATAGAACAAAAAAGCTGACCCTCCTGCAAGTAAAAGACAATTCCTCCTGTCTTTCTGCCTTTGAACCAGGACACTGGATTTTCCGTCCTGTCTTAGGACTCTTATGGAAACATTAGCTCTTTCTGGGTCTCAAGCTTGTTTGTTTTTAGACTGAAACTACACCACTGGCTCCCCTGGCTCTCCAGCTTGCTGACCGTAGATCTTGGAACTTCTCAGCCTCCATGGTTATATGAACTAATTCCTTTTATATATCTCTCTGCTCTTGGTTCTGCTTCTCTGGAAAACCCTAGATAATGCATTTACTTTGTATTTTGTATGTATTCTTATAATGGCTGTGCAATCCCTCATTCACCTAACCTTTTCAACATTGTTTTATAACCAATGAGACAAGGTATGAAAGAAATTATCAAGTGTGAGAGGCTAGGTATGCAACTCTTGGTAATTATTTTGATAGAGATAAAACATCTTTATTACAGATATTAGTGAGTTTGAAGGATGCAGCTTTTGTATGTTTTGATAATGAGTTTCTTAGGAATACACCAAGCCAGGTAATTTTTAAAATATGTATTTCATTCTTGTTTGAGACTAGTGGCAAGCAGCCAGTGGCAAAATTGTTTAAATCTATATTATCTCATATTTCTCCTTTCAGCTCTGATGAATTTCTTTTTTTAGATTAAAAAAAATGTTTTTATATTTTTACAGATTTCTGTTGGTCATAGACATGTATGCTCCCAGATCATATGCATATCCCTGGCCCCCTCCCACCTCCCGTCCCCTCCCAGTCCCCCACCCCACCCCTCCAGGCCATTGCACAGTGCCCCTGCAGGATCCCCTATTCCCACAGCACAATGACAATACCTATCTTTTTCACATATGATAATATAGGTTTCCATGTTGCTCGCTCTATGCCTCCCACCTATTGTTCATTCCCCACACTGTCCATATGTCTGTTCTTTATGTCCATTTTTCCATCACTTCACTGCGTGTGTTATCATTACCATCTTACTAGATTCCATATATATATGTGTTAGTATATTGTACTTGACTTTCTCTTTTTGACTTACTTGACATTTTATAATGGAGGTTCATCCACCTCATTAGGGCTGATTCTTCTGCATTGCTTTTTACTGCTGAGAAGTACTCCATTGTATATATGTACCAGAACTTTTCTGTTCATTCATTTGTTGATGGACATCTAAGTTACTTCCATGTTCTAGCTCTTTCTGGGTCTCAAGCTTGTTTGTTTTTAGACTGAAACTACACCACTGGCTCCCCTGGCTCTCCAGCTTGCTGACCGTAGATCTTGGAACTTCTCAGCCTCCATGGTTATATGAACTAATTCCTTTTATATATCTCTCTGCTCTTGGTTCTGCTTCTCTGGAAAACCCTAGATAATGCATTTACTTTGTATTTTGTATGTATTCTTATAATGGCTGTGCAATCCCTCATTCACCTAACCTTTTCAACATTGTTTTATAACCAATGAGACAAGGTATGAAAGAAATTATCAAGTGTGAGAGGCTAGGTATGCAACTCTTGGTAATTATTTTGATAGAGATAAAACATCTTTATTACAGATATTAGTGAGTTTGAAGGATGCAGCTTTTGTATGTTTTGATAATGAGTTTCTTAGGAATACACCAAGCCAGGTAATTTTTAAAATATGTATTTCATTCTTGTTTGAGACTAGTGGCAAGCAGCCAGTGGCAAAATTGTTTAAATCTATATTATCTCATATTTCTCCTTTCAGCTCTGATGAATTTCTTTTTTTAGATTAAAAAAAATGTTTTTATATTTTTACAGATTTCTGTTGGTCATAGACATGTATGCTCCCAGATCATATGCATATCCCTGGCCCCCTCCCACCTCCCGTCCCCTCCCAGTCCCCCACCCCACCCCTCCAGGCCATTGCACAGTGCCCCTGCAGGATCCCCTATTCCCACAGCACAATGACAATACCTATCTTTTTCACATATGATAATATAGGTTTCCATGTTGCTCGCTCTATGCCTCCCACCTATTGTTCATTCCCCACACTGTCCATATGTCTGTTCTTTATGTCCATTTTTCCATCACTTCACTGCGTGTGTTATCATTACCATCTTACTAGATTCCATATATATATGTGTTAGTATATTGTACTTGACTTTCTCTTTTTGACTTACTTGACATTTTATAATGGAGGTTCATCCACCTCATTAGGGCTGATTCTTCTGCATTGCTTTTTACTGCTGAGAAGTACTCCATTGTATATATGTACCAGAACTTTTCTGTTCATTCATTTGTTGATGGACATCTAAGTTACTTCCATGTTCTAGCTATTGTATAGAGAGCTGTAATGAACATTGGGGTGCGGGTGATTCTTTCAGCTTTGATTTCATCAGGGTATAAGCCTGATAGTGGGATTGCTGGGTTGTATATTGCTTCTATTTTTAGTTTTTTAAGAAAGCTCCATACTGTCTTCCATAGAGGCTGTAGCAATTTACATTCCCACCAGCAATGCAAGAATGTTCCCTTTTCTTCGCGCCCTCTCCAGCATTTATTGTCTGTAGATTTTTTGATAAGGGCCATTCTGACGGGTGTGAGGTGATACTTCATTGTAGTTTTGATTTGCATTTCTCTAATAATAAGCAAGGTTGAGCATTGTTTCATGTGCTTTTTGGCCATCTGTATGTCTTCTTTGGTGAGATGTCTCTTTAGGTCTTTTTCCCATTTCTTGATTAGGTTGTTCATTTTTCCAGTGCTGAGTTGTCTGAGTTGCTTATAGATTTTGGAGACTGATTCTTTGTCTGTTATTTTATTTGCTATTATTTTCTCCCATTCTGTGGGTTGTCTGTTCACCTTTTTTGTAGTTTCTTTTGCTGTACAAAAGCTTTTGAGTTTCATTAGGTCCCACATGTTCATTTTTGTTTTTAGTTCCGCTATTCTAGTAGGTGGGTCAGAGAAGATCTTGCTTTGGTTTATGTCCTTGAGTATTTTGCCTATATTCTCCTCTAAGAGTTTTAGGGTTTCTGGTCTTACATTTAGGTCTTTAATCTATTTTGAGTTTATCTTTGTGTATGGTGTCAGGAATGTTCCAACTTCATTTTTTTGCACGTAGCTGTCCAAATTTCCCAGCACCATTTGTTGAAGAGGTTGTCTTTGTCCCATTTTATATTTTCATCTCCTTTGTCAAAAATAAGGTGCCTATGGGTGCGTGGGTTTATCTCTGGGTTCTCTATCTTGTTCTCTTATACTTTTCATTTAGTACACTAAGTTATACTAGATAAGCACAATTAAGTTATACTTCTGAGACCACTTTTTCATTTACTTTTTTGTGACATGTCTTTTAAACCTTTCTCTTTTTCTCAGTCCTGTGTCTATCACTCTATTCCAAACCCTGATCATCTTATGCCTGGCAAACTTTAATAGCCTTCTGCTTGACTCCCTGGCTCCAAGAGCTGGTCTTTCTCTGCGATTCTGTGATGCATTGTCATTCTAATGATCTTGCATCTTGGCAAGACTATGGCTTTAGAATTAGGGGGCTCAAGCAAGTAACAGAGGCTGCTGCCTAAGTTAGGGAGGTCAGGAAAGGAGTACCGAAAACACATCAGCCTCAGTTGGGTGGAAACAACCATCAATCCTCTGGTGGATTGTCTGGCTGAAATGTTGTGGCCTACAGTAGGAGTCGGGGTTCTAGCATCTAGGCTGCAACTTATCAAGGATGTCACCAGCATGCAGGCCTCCTGGAGACTCCCTATAACAGGAGGTTCATTGCTCCTGTCATCCAGGCTGCAATTCTTATCAGAGAATCCTTTGCTTATTAGCAGGATCCCCATGGGGATCTTCATATGTTCCTTGTGGTCACCTTTCTCTGATGGTGGTACTAAGGAGAAATATATGGAGATGGGGTGAGGCAATTATTGTTCTAGCTGACTAGCACTTTCCTTTTCAATAGTCTCCAATTTCTCCCCTTTGCCCAGCTAGTAAAAAACTGTCTGCAATGCAAAAGACCCCGGTTCGATTCCCAAATTGGGAAGTTTCCCTGGAGAAGGCATAGGCTACCCATTTCGGTATTCTTGGACTTCTCTGGTGGCTCAGATGGTAAAGAATCCACCTGAAATGTTGGAGACTTGGGTTTGATCCCTGGATTGGTGCATCCCCTGGAGAAGGGAAAATCTACCCACACCAGTATTCTTGCCTAGAGAATTATTTGAATGTTTCAGTTAATTCATTTTGGGGCTTCTCTGGTGGCTCAGATGGAAAAGAATCTGCCCACAATGTAGGAGACCTGAGTTTGATCCCTGGGTTGGGAAGATCCCCTGGAAAAGGGAAAGGCTACCCACTCCACTATTCTTTTTTTTTTTTTTTTGGCCACTTCTATTGGGCTTTCACTTATTTATTTTTATCTATCTCCACTCCCTAGCCTGTGTGGGCCTCTCATCACAGTGGCCTCACTCATCGCAGAGCACCAGCTCCACGCACATGCACTCCAGAGCTCTGGCTAGGTAATTGGACACATTGGTCTAGCTGCTCTGCAACACGTGGAATCTTCCCAGGCCAGGGATCGAACCAGCACCCCCTGCACTATAAGGTGGTATCCTTACCCACTGGACCACCAGGAAAGCCTCTACTCCAATATTCTTGCCTGGAGAATTCCACAGCTTGTCCATGGAATTGCAACAGGTTGGACACGACTGAGCAGCTTCACTGACTGACCAGCCCCTTTCATTTTTTCCTTGGCACCATTCAACCTCCCAGTTCATTATATGGTTCCCCTAGGAGTGTCCATTTTATTATATGATTCTAGTCTCACGGCTACCTGGTCTGGACATTTGAATCAAGTTGGCCAATTAGTCCTTTCTGCAGAGTTTCTATATTTAAAATCAGAGAGTAGTTCAGTTAGCCCTCTTCTGGGTAGCTGTCTTTTTAAAAATGTGATGCTCTGGAGTGATTGATGATAGTAGTGAGAGGAAAGAATGAAATCATGCTGCAGATAGGAGTAGAAAGAGGAGACGTGTGGATGGCCAGCCCATGCTCTGGCTCAAGTTCAGTGGTTTCTGGGGCCGAGGGAAATTCCTGGCCTTTGATTCCCTGAGAGAGTGATGATGATAGCTCACAGGTATATCATGCTCTAAGCACTAGAAGTAATTTATTTAAGCCTTATAACAACCCCATGAGAAAGATGATGTTATTATTCCCATTTTACAATTGAAGAAATTAAGGCATGGGGAGATTGAATATCTTTTGACACATTTTTATTGGAGTACAGTTGCTTTGCAATGTTGTGTTAGTTTCTGCTGTACAGCAAAGTGAATCAGTTATATGTATACCTATATCCCCTCTTTTTTGATTTCCTTCCCATTTAGGTCACTACAGAGCACTGCGTAGAGTTCCCTGAGCTATGTAGTAGTTTCTCATTAGTTATCTATTTTATATAGTCTCAATAGCCTGTAAATGCCCATCTCAATCTTCCAAAATTCATCCCATTCCCCCTTCCCTCCCTTGGTGTCCATATGTTTGTTCTCTATGTCTGCGTCTCTATTTCTGTTTTGCAAATAAGATCATCTATACCATTTTTTATATGCTGCATATATAAGTTAATATATGACATCTATTTTTAAGAGATCCAATAGCTTGCTCAAGGTCACAAAGTCAAGACTTTTCCTTGCAGTCAGAGTCCATGCTCTTGACATTATAAAGTAAATCCTTGTAGCATGTCTCTAAATCCCCCTTGCTTAAGCCAGTTCAAGTGCCCTACAGTCACGCCCAAGCAAGGTAAAGAGCCTGATGGACAAGAATTTTTTTTTTAACTTCATGCCATGAGATTTTTTTCTTAGTTATTACTGCTTTCATCCATTTTTATTCTTTGGCCTGTGTAGGCCTCCCATTTCAATGGCCTCTCTCACTGCAGAGCACCAGTTCTGGGTGCATGGGCTCCAGAGAGCTGGTTCGTAATTGGACACACCTGTCCAGCCGCTCTGTGGCATGTGGGATCCTCCAGGGCCAGGGATCAAACCAGTGCCCCTTGCACTGCAAGGCGGACTCTTTACCCTCTGGACCACCAGGGAAGCCGTATAACCAGCTTTAAAAGTTTAATTCTCCCTTGATCTCGGCCTTGCTGCTTCTCTTCTTTCCTCTTTTCATTTTGTCCTTTCTTCTCTCTAGCTCACATTGTATCTTTTTGAAGCTCATTTAGTGACCATTTTTCCTATCCTCTTGATTATTCTCAGCAACAGGCAATAACATTAACATTTTTCTGTCTTAAAAAACCCTCCCTTGACTTGATTTTCTCCTTTAGCTTCAGCTGCATCTTTTCATTCTTTCATATACCCACTGCAGTCAGGCTTTGCTCCCATGTTTACTGAAACTACAAGGCCGCCAGTGCCCTTCACATTGCTAAATTCAGTGGTTAATTCTAACATTACTCAATATTTTAGCAGTATTTTGAAGCAATCATTCTTCCTTCATTCATATACTTTCTTCACTTGGTTTCTAAGGTATTACACTCTCTTGGTTTTCAATGGTTCTTTTCAGTATTGCTTGCTGATGTTTTTCTATCCCTGACCCTTTAACCTTAGAGTTTTCTTGGGCTCAGTCCTTGGAGTTCTCTTGGGTTCATTCATTCCACTGGTGATCTCATTTAATTTCAAGACTTTAAGTGCCATCTAAAAGCTTATGATGATTTTGATTTTATTTCCTCATCTTGGATTTCTTCTGAACTTCAGATTCCTTTGTCCAACTGGCTGCTTGAGATTTCTACCTTAAGAGAGAAAGGCATCTCAAAGTTAACATTTCCATATCTGATCTTCCTTCTTAAATCTACTCCTCCACAATCTCCCCCATCTCAGTAAATTCCAGTTTCTCACCCCCCAAGAAGCTTTATTCCTTATTCCACTCTTTGCCTTATATCCTATATTCAACTGTTTTGCGTCTTCAAAATATATCTGGAATCTTTCCATCTCACATTACTTCCAATTCTACTGCCATGGTTCAAAACTACCTTTGTTTCTTACGTGGATAACTGCAGTAGCCCCCACCCAGTCTCCCTACTTCTTCTCCAATTACACTCTCCACTTAGCATCCAGAGTGTGATCCTTTGAGAATGTTAGGTATCTTATGTTTCTCCTCCTCTCAAAACCTTGTAATGGTTCCATTTTTCACTTAGAATGAACTCCAAAATCCTTAAGATAGTCTGTATTGGCCTACAGAATCTGGGCCCTGTTATCTTTCTCATCTCATCTGTTCCTGTCCCCTTCACTCCCAGTATCCTGGGCATACTGTGCCTCATTGCTCCTTGACTATGTCTGGTGAGCTTTTGCCTCAGGATCTTTGCACTTGCATTTCCCTCTGCTAGAATACTCCCCTTCCAAATACACACATAACTCATTTCCTTATCTTTAAAAAATCTTTATTTGAACGAGGTTTTCTCAAGTGCTCAAATATCACCCTATTTAAAATTTAATACCCCCACCAATATTCCCTATTCTCTTCCCCTTGTTTATCATTTCCCCTAGCACTTACTACTCATTCATATACTATATTACTTACTTCCTGGACTGAATTGTAAGCTCTGAAAATTTACATTTCCAAGTCCTAGCCCCTAGTGATGGTATTTGGCAATGAGGCCTTTGGGAAGTAATTAGATTTAGCTGAGGTCATGAGGGTGGAGTCCTTGTGATGGATCAGTGTCTTCAAAAGAGGAGACACCAAAGAGTCTGATTCTCCATACCTCCTCTCCTCTTCTCCCATGTTGGGACACAGTCAGATAACTGATATCTGCAAACCAGGAAGAAACTTCTCACAGGGAAATGAATCAATCAGTATCTCCATCTTACACTTTCTAACCTTCAGAACTATGAGAAATAAATTTCTATTGGTTAAAGCACTCAGTCTAAGGTATCTTATCAATATTATGGCAACCTGACCTGACTAAGAGAAATTCCCTCACTAAGGAAAAATAGACTCAGTAAGGTCAAGGAGTATTATCAGATTGTTTACTGTTGCATCATTAATGCCTGGAATAGTTGTCAGCATGTTGTAGGTGCTCCATAAATATTTTCTGAGTGAATGAATGAATTAATCAGATATGGTCCTTGCACAGAGGATGACAGGTACATGATCATACTACAAGGAAGCACAGGGAGTTCGTTTAGGCTTAAGTTGGGTGTGTGAAGTGTGGCAGAAGTGAGAAAGATTAGAAATGAGGTCTTTGGCCAAAACATGAAGGTCTCTGAATGCCAGGTTAAAAGGTTTTTGCAGGTGTGATATGAAATGGAGTTGGGTATGAAGCCTACAGAATTGTGTGCAAAAATCTGGATCATAAATCAATGATTTTCTCTGATTTAACTTTCTGGTCTTTACTCAATTGTTTCTTATTTTAAGTTGTTAGTGGTAAAGACCCAGGTCTAAGAGACGTGGGCTCGATCCCTGGGTCAGGAAGATTCCCTGGAGAAAGAAATGGCAGCACATTCCAGTATTCTTCTCTGGAGAATCCCAAGAACAGAAGAGCCTGGAAGCTACAGTCCATAGAACCACTGAGTTGGACACGACTGAAGCAACTTACCATGCACGCACAGGCTTAATGATATGGTTCCTAGCCTACCACAAATAAAAAGGAAACAGGAAAAAGAGAGAGGAGATATTCAATCTGACAACAGACACTTTCAGGGAGAGAAGGGCTAGTGACTGCTATAAGGTTGAAGATGGAAACCCTACAATTTAGGCTTAGAACCTCTGTTGCTCTACAATCTAATAACTTTTTTTTTTGCTTTCACATTTAGATATTCTTTTAATAGCTTTTTTCTGATTACAGAAGTAATGCATATTCAATATAAGACATTTGGAAAACAGAACACCACAGGAAAACATCCGTTTGTGTCTACCATCTAGAGATAGCCACTGCTCACAGTGTGGTATCAGCCTTTTCTTTTCATGTGTCCACAAATGTATATAAGCATTTACTTATGTTATGCTGTGCAGATATGAAATAAACCAGTTTGCTACTTAACAACATATCATGAATACTTCCCAAATTGATATAAGTTTTAATTGCTAGATGATATTCTCTTAGTCCTAATTTTGCCCATCTGGATTGTTTCTAATGATTTGTTATTGAGAATCCTTGTTACATTCATCTTAGCACTTTCCTTTGCTATTTTTTAGGGATTGATTTCTAGAAGTGAAATTGTTAGAATAACATGTGATTGCACTATTAAAGGCTTCTCCATTCTGAAAGATTTTACCATTCACACTCCCACCAGCAGAGAGGATGTGCTTTTTTCCTTATGCTCAGGATAGCATAGTTGTTTTTTTTTCTTTTTAATGAGATCTTCTTCTGTTTAATTAAGAGGTTTATATCTAAGACCTCAACTCTTATCTTTCTTACATTGTATTTATAGACATACTGGGTAAAATATAGTTGCATTTGGATTACTTAATTCTAAATAACAGTTAAGATATTTTATATGATTATTATCACAACACACAACTCTAATTGGCTCCCTTAACATGGTCAAGCATCTAATTTTGCCTGGCAAGTCCAAGCCTAAGGCTTATGTCTCATTAAAATTAATAGTGGCAACATTGCCACTCTTAAAACTTTCTTATTTTTGAACAATATATCCTATGGCATCTATTAAAATTTAAAAGTTTTTTATATTACTCATATAATTTATATAATGGAAAGGTTACTTTCTTTTTCCAGTTATTGCAAAATATTGGCTATATTCCCTGTGTTGTACAATACATCCTTCAGCCTTTCTTATACCCTGTAGTTTGTGCCTCCTATCCCTCCACTGCTATCCCATTCCTCCCCTCATTCCCTACTGGTACCCACTAGTTTGTTTCTGTGATTCTGCTTCTTTTTTGTTATATTCACAAGTTTCTTGAATTTTCTAGATTCTGCATATAAATGATATTATATAGGATGTCTTTCTCTGTCTGACTTATTTCACTTAGCATAATACCCTCCAAGTCCATCTATGTTGCTGCAAATGTCAAAATTTCATTCATTTTCATGGCTGAGTAGTATTTCATTGTGTCTATATGTATGTGTGTGTCCTTCTTTAGCCATTCACATGTCAATGGACACTTATGTTGTTTCCATATCTTGGCAATTGTAAATAATGCTGATATGAACACTGGGGGATAGTATAAACTCTTTTTTTTCTTTGACTGCACAACATGTGGGCATCTAGTTGCCTGACCAGGTATTAAACTCATGATTTTTGCAGTGGAAACATGGAGTCTTAACCACCGGACAGCCAAGAAAGTCCAATAGCATAAACTTGTGTATTCATTTTCATTTTTGCTTAGCTTTTCCCTTTTGTGGGGGGTAATTTTTAAGGAACTTTCAGAGTGAGGGGATTCAGCCAATCCTGTCTGCTTTGAGGTTCCTGGTTGAGACCTTGACATTCCTTTTTGTCCTGAGCAGAATGGTACCTTGAGGATGACTTTGCTTGACTTTTTCAAATGCTGATGCTCCACACACAGTAAGAAGTACAGCATAAATGCCCTGTGCCCATGTGCCAGGAGATCCCTGAGAAACATGAGGTGGCTGCCTGCATTTAACCAAAATTAGTTGAGTCTTAGTTCTGGGGTAAGCAGGGCACACTCTCAGTTCAGTGTTGCTTCCCAGTCAGGGAAAGAAGGTTCTTAGGGGTAAGAAGAGCAAGAGCCCATGAAATAGGCTGTTAGAAGCTGACATGTGTATTAGTCACTCAGTAACCAACTGGTTAGTTAAGAGATGGGAGGGGGACTTGGAAGGCATCTGTACCTCTTGAAGGTCGGTAGTGTGTACATTCAGGGTACCATCTGTAAGGAATAATTATGTATGTTGATGCTGATAGGGACAGAGTAGAACAGGTAGGTGGTTGTAGAGTCCTAGTAGGGGACGGTAGGTAGAAGGGTGAAACCTGAGAAAGATTGAGAGACCAGTGAGTTGATGATAACTCAGGAGAGCTGCTCCTTGTTCAGTAAAGCAGGCTTGGCTGGGTATAAACAGCTGATGAAGGAGGAGCTGGCAAAGAAGGAACTAATGATGTATGCCTTGCATCTGTGTCTACTTGAGGGGGGCAGTCTTCTACCATTCTCTCTCTATATATATGGCTGCCCACCCAATTGAAGAG